>OX451736.1:880122122-880568119 GCA_948472305.1 Vicia faba
TGCTCAACAAGTTCAAAAGATCCCAAATACACAAGATTGACAGTTGAATTTCCCAGTCAATTGATCAATTTTGACTGTATACTGAAAAGTCAAACTTTGACTTTTTGGTCAAAATCAAGGGTCAAGATTCATTTTTCATCAAAACATGCCAAATCATGAAACTTGTTCATCAAGAAATCAAGAAATGCAAATTAGGGTTTGAAATGAAGATTTTTCATAACTTAGAATTTTTCTAAGTTATGAAAAACCCTAATTTTTTCCTAACTTTGTCCCACTTTCTCACCAAGATCCATTTGGATTCAAGCAAAAGTCAAAACATGAAAGTTGTAGTATATTGCATAATCTACAACTTTCATTCACAAATTTTTCCCTAAAGAGGCTTGTATCTCAAGTTAAAATATTTGGAACAAGGGTACTAAACCATTCTTAACTTAGAGAAAATTTGACCTATTTTAGGCAAGTTTTTTACCTAACTTCAAGACCATTTTTCATACACTTCCACTTGGAATTTCAATTTTCACTTCAAAGATGGATTGTAGTACACATTCCAAGCTTTCCAAAATGTCCAAGAACTCATCAAACAACCTCATGGTTAGAGAGAATCGAATTTTGCAATATGGGAAAAACTCACTTTTGAATTGGCCAAGTTACATGTTCATACATTTGTGCCATTTTGAATTCAGCATGCTTTCCTTGATTACAGGCCTCTAAACCATCCAACACTCACAAATTTAATGCCAATCCTTTGTGCCAAGACCATGTTCTATGTGTTCAAGCATTGCCTAAAGGTTTAATCCCAAATTGGAAAAAGCATTATATCCATTTTTGCAAAAGTTACACTTTATGCCTAAAGCAAATCCAAGCAAGTACATTTGAAATCTCTTTGGCACAAGTTTAGGAGTTAATCACACTGATCAAGACTGAGTTATGCAGCATATTAGAGGGGCCTCTACCTGTCTAGAACTGAACTTGGCCATTGCTTGCTTAAAGTTTAAGAAACATAACATAACATGTACCAACTCTCATATCAGTTAACCAAGGCTTAGAGAAAGTTATCAAACACATTCAAGACATTCATCCTAAGCTGAAGCACGACCCTAAGATCCCCAATACCTCCCCATTCCCAGAATCAACTTCAAACTGCTCAAAACAGGGCATCCCTGCAGTTTGAGTTCCCTAGCTCAAACCTTCCATGCTTTCTTGCTAAAAACACATCAAACACATTCCCTAACATCCCTTGAAGCTAATCAAAACCTCAAACACGACCTGTAACACTCCCAGGCAACATCACCATTTTCATTTTCTTGTTTTGCAGCTGAAGTTCTCTAGCACGATTCAAAAGGTTTCAAGACAAAGTAAAGCTTGGAATAGCATCCCTGGACATCAAGGAAGTTGTACCAATCATCACCTTGCACTAAAGGTACCTCAATCACCAGATACAACTTCAACTGAACAGGTAAGTTCATGAACACGAATCTCTTTATCCAGGCATTGTTAGCTTTAGGTTTGTGAAGAAAACATGTCACATTCATAGCCCTGAACATGCCCATGTGATTAGATTTCATTTATATTATGTATGCTTAGAGAATTTTAAGTCTGAACATTGATAAAAATCTAGGTCAGGAATTGGGAGAGAAGAAATTCTCTCTCATTTCTGAGAGTTAGATTGATTTCTTTACATGTTTAGAATCGTGGCATGATGCTCTATAACTTTGCTGTTGTAAGTTTTTGATGAAAGTCAAAGAATCAGGATCTAGGCTTGACAATGGAAAACGCGCGCTTTGTTCTTGATTCAAACATTCTGGAGGTTGAAGAAGGTCCTTTGGGCTGGGCCTGTTTCACATTTCTTTTTGCACCCTTTTATTACTTTTACACCCCCTGAGCCCATTTTGCTTATTTTAGTAATTTTTTGACTTTTTCTTTTTTGGTTTGACATATTTATTTTTTCTTATGATATTAAAAATATAAAAAATATTTTTCTCACCATTTTCCTATTTATTAGGTATTTATTTGTTTAGATTAGTTTTTTTGAACATAAATAAATAAATAGATATACTTTTATTTAAAAAATGTTAAAATAGTGCAAATACATTTTTATTTTCATTTTATCTTCTGAAAATATTTTATATAAAAAAATACTTTTTTTATAAATATTAAATATTATTATTTTTATATATATAATACATATTAGTAAATAATACATATATTTTTACATATATTAATATATTTAGGTTAAAATGTAAAATACATACACTTTTATTTTTTATTAATATTTAATATAAAAAATGCCTTTTTGACAAATATACTTCATTTTTTATTTTTGTATATAATAAATAAATATTGTACATATTAAAAAATTAATACATTTTATTTAATAAAATTAGGGTTTTGCCCTAAACATAAAAAAAAACTCCAAAAAATAATACTTTTCATTTTGTTTATTTTGACATATAAAAATACTTTTTTCCATACATACAAAAACCATTTTTGCATCTTGTATATTTATTCTTATTTTATTTAATTTGTGCAATTAAATATCTTGTAAATAATTCAATATTGATGTAATAGTTTAGGTTTAAATTCCTTGTCAAAAACCCCCATTTGAACATTTGTACCCCCCTTCCCATATATTGTGTTGTAATAGCTTAGTAAATTTATTTTTCGCACTTTATTGCTTTCTAATTATACCATGTTAGAATTAGGGTTTGTATGCGAATCAAAAACAACAAAAATAGTTTGACCTAATTTCAAGATAAACAAGCATGAAAATGGACAACACAAATCACACTTGCACCCCCTAGGGTATTCCACTTGTTGCCTTCAATAAATGGGCCATATTACATGTTAGGTCTCTTTGGGCAAAACAAACACAAATCAAATGATCATAGTCCCTCGATGACGCTTTCGAAAGTTGCCTAAAAATGATCAAGTCCCTTAAAGAAAAATTGCCCAAAGATACTTGGCACCATTGCAATTATGGTCTAAACGATGACTCGCGCCCGTCCCTTTCACATCCTAACACAAGATTGTCCACCAAATACAATGGTGGAACAAACTTGTTAAAAGGGTTAAAACATAACAATAATCTTTGAGAAATTTAGGAGTAGATAACCTCTTAGTTACTTGAATCAAACTTGCAAAAACAAAACACTTGCCTATTTTCTAAAACCACACCTCACAACACTTTCAAAACAAACTTTCAAAAGACAAATGAAAACCTTTTCAAAAGACATACACCTTTGTATACATCCCAACATGGATCATTACAAAGGTTGCCACCACATTGGCTTCTTTTCAAAACATTTTCAAACCCGCACACACAAGAGCACCATTTCAAACAATTGAAAATCAAGGCAAGTTGATCTAAGCAAGTAACTAAGAGCCCATGGATAACCATGGATAGAAAGGGTGCTAATACCTTCCCTTTCTATAATCTACTCCCCGAACCCAAGAAAACATCTCAAAGGTTTTTGCTGTGCTTTTTAAACCTTTCCTTAGGATAAAATAAAAAGTCGGTGGCGACTCTTGCTCAACCGAAACATTTGCGAAAACAAACGCAAAACCATAGTCAGTTCTCCCACCGTATCACAGAACTGGCGACTCTGTTGGGGACATTTTTAAAAGTGGAGTAACCTTAGGGCTTAGATCACCCTTGTTTTCAATTGTTTGCCTTGTTTGCTTTTATAATTGTGGGCTTTGCATCGGAGTTTCATAGATCCTAACCCGAATCTGGGAAATACCCTTTTTAGGTAGCATAATCTGTGAGGGACCTGTCCGGCGTAGACCGACATGGGTGAAGCAGTGGCTACGTTGGTGTGGCACCTTGGTCTGTACCTATATCCCTTGTGTTGCAACGAGGAGAATATAGGTCTTCTAAGGAGTCATTAAACACCAACCAACCTTAGAACCTTAAATTGACCAAACTTGGCCATTAGAACAGTAGCAGTATGCTACACTCATTGAGGCTAAACTCTCGCGATGGTTCTGGCCGTAAGAAAAGATTGCGATGCTGGATTTATGACCGATTGAGGGTAGTCAATGATTTGAGATCCTCTAGAACCCGGTTACTTTTGATAGGACAGGTTTTAACCAACGAAACTAAAAGAGGGTAATACCTAAACTTCATGCTGGCCTGAAACCTAAGGGTTGTCTTGTGTGACTTGTGTGCCTTATCATGCTTGCCTGTGTGAATACTTGTGGTGTGCTTCATCATAGCATCATGCCATCATACCATTGCATGCATCCTGTATAAAGGACTAACCCATTTCAAAGACAAAAAAGTTTCATCTTTGCTCTGTTTTGTAGGACATCATGATGCCCGTGCGTAGGAATATTGTCCGGCTCAACTTTGTTCAACCACCAACTTTGCTCAAGGATTTGGTTGGTAGGATTCCAAACACTTCTTCCTTCATCAACAGGCATGGTTCTCTCCTTGGCTTGATCACTGCAAAATGGGACCAACAATTGGTCAGTGTCCTGACCTAGTTTTATGACCCCCTATATCACTGTTTCACCTTTCAAGACTTCCAGCTGGTCCCTACCCTGGAAGAATTCTCCTATTTGCTTGGTATCCCTGTCTTGGAGCAAACTCCTTTCACTGGTTGGGAAAAGACTCCTAGGCCTGAAGAGGTTGCTGCAGCTCTCCCCTTGACCAAAGAAGAGGTATTTGCTAACTGGGAAACTAGAAGTGGAGTTAAGGGCTTTTTGGTCAAATTTCTGGTTGGCAAGGCTAATGATTTCTGGAATGACTTGGACTTCAAGGCGTACGAAGACATTCTGGATCTTTTAATCTATGGTCTAGTATTGTTTCCCAATCCTGACACCTTTATCAGTATCTATGCCATAAGGATCTTCATGTCTCGGAACCCTGTACCCACTCTTTTGGGTGATATCCTGCAACAACTCTATGCTCGTACTGCCCGAAAACGGGGAACTCCATGGTGTTGTGCTCCTTTGCTAGTGAGGTGGTTTATTTCACACCTTCCTAAGTTCGTGCTGAAGAATGAAGAAGGAAAGGGTTGGGCTCATAGGTTAATGGCTCTCACTGATAATGACATCACTTGGACTCTCAGAGGTTTGGATGAGATAGCTGTTATTGATCGTTGCGGAGAATACCCTAATGTCCCTTTGATTGGTATCCAAGGAGGAATCTCTTATAATCCATGCTTAGCTCTCCGCCAGTTTGGAAGAGCCAGAAGAGTAGGGCCTCATGAAATGTTGGTTCCTCACTTCCATTTTGAGTTTCAGGCAGACAGTGATAAGCTACGCCATGGATTCATTAAGGCTTGGGACATAATTCACAAAGCTGACCCACATGAGTTGGGACCAAAGACATCTCTACCAATGGAACCCTATTGCAGATGGGTTCGCATCCGTGCTCAGAAGTTAGGTATGCCGTACGAAGCTGTCAGGCCTATCATTCTTGAATCTCCTGATGAAGATGGGGTTCCTCCAACTGTCCTCCCTCCTCAGATACCCACTGATTTTGACACAATGAAGAGATCTTGGGCGCAGCTAAAGGAAGAACGGGATTTTTATCGGGAAAAGTTCAACGAGCAGGAACGGAAGATCCAGAGGCTAGCTAAGCAATTGGAGGAAGAGCGGGTCCTGAATAACTACATCCACACTGAGAAGAGGAGGCCATGGGAGCACTGATGGGCTTTGGATATTTCCTTTTACAGCTTTTATTTCCTTTTCAGTATTTTTTCATTCCTGTAATGCCTAAGGGCAAGTTGTTGAACAATTTAAAATTTGAATCTAATGAAGTGTGTTTCCCTTTTGTCTACAAAGTTGAATATTGTTTGTCTTTGAAAACATAAAACATACGCATCTCATTGCACCATATGCATAGCAGGTACCCCTTTCCACAGGTTGCTTAATTTTCTTTGCTGTTTATTTGAACAGTCATCATGAATCCAGACTCATCCAGTGAGCAAGCAATCAAGGCCCTTCAGGCCCAAAGTGCCCAGTTTCAAGAAATGGTCCTGAGCCTGGCCCAAGGTCAGCAAGAGTTGAAGACTCTACTCCTGAAGAAGAAGAAGAAAAAGAGGACTGCGTTATTCAACACCGGACGCAGGTTTGGGAACACACTCCATAACGAGGCTGATCCAACTACTTCTTCTGCTGAGAAAGACAGTCCCCAAGGGGGAGGAGCTCCTAGTCCTGCAGTCTCTGACAACGAGACGGACTACAATGACGAACAATACCCACCTGCTGCTGACAGATACAAGCAATTAGAGGACCGCTTGAGCGCCATGGAGATTCAGAATGTGCCGGGGCTGGATTTCGGAGATTTGGGGTTGTCTTCTGGGGTAGTAATCCCACACAAGTTTAAGGCGCCTGCCTTTGCCAAATACGACGGGGCTTCCTGTCCAAAGCTGCATCTAAGGTCGTACGTAAGGAAGATCCAACCTTACACGGCAGATAAGAACCTTTGGATTCACTTCTTCCAAGATAGCCTTTCGGGGTCACAGCTTGAGTGGTTCTATCAACTAGATGGAATTAGTATCCGACATTGGGAAGATTTGGCAACCGCATTCTACAGACAATATCAATACAATTCTGATCTCGCTCCTACGCGTACCCAACTTCAGGGTATGTCTCTAGGAACGGGCGAAGGGTTCAAAGAATATGCACAAAAATGGAGAGATTTGGCTGGCAGGGTGCAACCTCCATTGACTGATCGTGAGCTGGTTGATATGTTTCTAGGGACTTTGTCTGGTCCATTTTTCAATCATTTGGTTGGTAACTCCTCCACTGGGTTTACGGATTTGATTCTAACATGAGAAAGAATTGAAGCTGGCATCAGGTCAGGAAAGATACAAAAAGCTGCCTCCCCAAGTACTGAGAAGAGGCCTTTCAAGAAGGAAGCAAGTGCCGTCTATGGTCCTAAAAGACAGGTCAAGCCAGAAAGTCGCCAAGCCGTCAATGCCTTGGTCATTTCAAAGCCTGTTGCTGCTCCTCAGCAGTACAATCAACAAAGAGGTGAAAGGCCCAAGAGGCAGTATACTCGGCTGAGTATGACCTTGTCACAAATCTTACCACAACTGTTATCAACCAACTTGGTGACCATCAAAGAGGCTCTGAAGGTCGTGAATACTGCATCTCCTAAGTATAACCCAAATGCCTATTGTGCTTATCATTCCGATAGCCCCGGGCATACTACTGATGATTGTTGGGCCTTGAGAAATAAGGTGCAAGACCTTATCGACGCGAAGGAAATTCAGTTTGAGGCGCCTGAGAGGCCAAATGTTGTAACTGCTCCTATGCCCCAGCATAGGGTAAATGCCATTGAGGAAGATTTGTATGCTGTTTCGGTGAATGATGTTGCTACCCCTCTTTTGACTGTTAAGAGGAACTTACTACTGGCCGGTTTATTTCTGGGCTGTAGCAAGGGTTGCCTCCTGTGTGCTATTATCCCTACCGGTTGTCCGCTGCTGAAATCAGGCATCCAAAGCCTGATGGATAGCAAAGAAATTATGTTCAAGAAAACTGCTGTTCCATTTGTTTCCACTGAAGAGGTATCTGTTGTCACAATTTACAATCCTACCAAAGCTCCCCCGAGGAAGCCAGTCCAAATTATGTCTGTTGCACCCATTACTATTACTGTTCCGGGGCCTCTCCCCTATGAGTCTGATAAAGCTGTCCCATGGCATTATGGGGCCGACGCATATGTACTTGGAGTGAAGCAGGAGTTCAACACCGGTACCAGTATCAGTAACATTACTGGTCCCGCCAAGATTACTCGCAGTGGCAGGCTCTTCTCGCCTGACATTGCACCGCCAGTTATCCGAAAGCCGCTTATCATCACACCCGCAAGTGTGCATGTTCCAATTCAAGTTCCTATGTCTACTACTGCCGCCGAGTCCTCTGATGCTCGGGGAAAAGAAGTTGCTACCGATTTGCCTGCCAGGACGGAGGCACCAAAAAAGACTGCTGTCGAAGCCTCCCAACAAGAGATGGAGGAAATCCTTAAAATCATTAAAAAGAGTGACTTCAATGTTGTTGAACAGTTGGGGCATACCCCCTCCAAAATCTCTATGCTATCATTGTTGCTATGCCCGGAGGCCCATGCAAAAGCCCTGATTTCATTTCTGAAAACGGCCCATGTGCCGCAAGAGACCTCTGCAGATCAATTCACTGACTGTGTGGCTAATTTGACAGCTGACAATGGTTTGGGGTTCTCGGATGCTGACCTCACCGCCAAAGGGAAAAATCACAATGATGCCCTACACGTCTCTATAGAGTGCAGGGGCACTACTCTCACGTACGTGTTGGTGGATACCGGTTCTTCCCTGAATGTTTTACCCAAAAAGGCATTGGATCGCTTGGATTGTGAGGGCCTGGAGTTGAAACCTAGTAACATCATTGTTAGATCCTTCGACGGTTCTAAGAGGATGGTGCACGGTGAAGTAGACATTCCTATTCGTGTGGGTTCCCAAGTTTTCGACTAAACGTTCTATGTGATGGATATTCGTCCATCTTATTCCTACTTGTTGGGTCGATCCTGGATTCACAAGGCTGGGGCAGTAACATCCACTCTACACCAAAAGCTCAAATACCCTGTCAAAGGGAAGATTGTTACTGTGCAGGGTGAGGAGGAATACATGGTTAGTCACTTGAATTCATTCCGGTATATCGAGATGGACGGGGAGTTTATTGAAACCCCCTTTCAGCATTTTGAGGAGGTACCTCCAACGTTGGCATCGGCTGAAACAGTGGTTGAAGAAGACTTTCCGTTGAAGATGGCGTCCTTGAAGGATGCTCGGGCTGTAATCGAGAAAGGCAAATGTGCAAACTGGGGTCAGCTTCCTGACTTCACTCAAAAGAATGACAAGTTTGGGCTGGGCTTTACTGCGGAGGCTCAGAGGGCTGTGCGCAAGGAAAAGATCAGAAAGGCTCCGGTGTTTATCTCCAACCCAAGGGTGAATGCTATCGAGGAGGACGTAGAGGAAGCAGAGTTTGACAGTTGGATCTATCCAACCACCAGCAACGGACCAAGCAACTGGACGGCAAAGGATTTTACACCTATCACATTTGTTACGCAGTAATTAACTCTTTTGATTTTCAATTTGTAACAAACAATATGTTAAAACTTTGTTGGCTCGGTGTCCTACCCGGGGCATCGTAGCTCCATTTGTGAGGGCTTTTTGTATGACATTTCCATATATCATCAATCAAAACATTGGACGTTTGTTGCATTTCAAATCTTGCGCTCTTTTTCTTTCTGTGTTATATATTGGAAAACAGCTATATTTACACACACTCACTCATACAGGTTTCAATCCACTCTGGATCTCACTGGTAACAGCTCTGCTACCACCAGTTATGACTTCGAGAATCCGATCAACTTGGCCGAAGACGAAGGTGAAGATGATTGCGAAGTGCCTGATGAACTCGCAAGACTGCTACTTCAAGAAGAGAGGGTCATTCAGCCGCATGAAGAGCCGGTGGAAACAGTTAACCTGGGTACTGAGACAGATAGGAAAGAGGTCAAGATTGGTGCCAATCTAGAGCTCAGCGTGAAGCAACGATTGATCCAGATGCTACATGATTACATGGAGATATTTGCTTGGTCCTACGAAGACATGTTTGGTTTGGATGCCGACATTGTAGTTCATCACCTGCCTACCAAGGAAGACTGCCCTCCGGTAAAGCAAAAGGTCCGCCGTATGCGCCCAGAGATGTCCGAAAAGATCAAGGCTGAGGTTATGAAGCAATTCGACGCTGGGTTTCTAGCAGTAACTTCTTACCCTTAATGGGTTGCCAACGTGGTGCCAGTACCAAAGAAGGACGGTAAAGTCAGAATGTGTGTCGACTACAGGGATTTGAACAGGGCCAGCCCCAAAGATGATTTCCCTCTACCTCACATCGACGGTCTTGTTGACAATACTGCACAACACAAGGTGTTCTCCTTCATGGATGGTTTTTCAGGGTATAATCAAATCAAGATGGCTCCGGAAGATATGGAAAAGACTACCTTTGTGACTCAGTGGGGCACCTTCTGCTACAAGGTCATGCCATTCGGGTTGAAAAATGCTGGGGCAACCTATCAACGTGCCATGGTTGCTTTATTTCATGATATGATCCATCATGAGATTGAGGTATACGTTGATGACATGATTGCAAGGTCTCAAACTGAGGAGGAGCACCTTGATCATCTGAGGAAGCTGTTTGACCGACTAAAGTTATACAAGCTGAGGTTGAATCCCAACAAATGCACCTTTGGGGTGAGGTCCGGAAAATTACTAGGTTTCATTGTAAGTGATAAAGGTATTCAGGTGGACCCTGCCAAGGTAAAAGCCATACAAGAGATGCCAACTCCAAAGACAGAGAAAGAAGTCCGAGGCTTTCTGGGACGACTGAATTACATAGCCCGTTTCATCTCACATCTAACTGCTACCTGTGAGCCAATCTTCAAATTGCTGAAGAAAGATCAAGTGGTACGTTGGAACGATGAATGTCAGGCTGCTTTCGAAAAGATAAAAGAGTATCTCCAAGAGCCACCCATTCTTATGCCACCAGTGGAAGGAAGACCTCTGATACTATACCTGACAGTACTTGATAACTCAATGGGGTGTGTGATGGGGAAGCATGACGAGTCTGGCCGAAAAGAGCACGCTATTTATTACTTGAGCAAAAAGTTTACCGACTGTGAGTCTCGTTACTCACTGCTCGAGAAAACTTGCTGCGCTCTGGTATGGGCTGCTCGCCGGCTGAGACAGTATATGCTGACTCACACCACTTTGTTGATTTCAAAAATGGATCCCATCAAGTACATATTCGAAAAGCCTGCTCTGTCTGGAAGAATAGCGAGATGGCAAATGATCTTGACAGAATATGATATCCAGTATACAACTCAGAAAGCAATCAAAGGAAGTGTACTGGAAGATCATTTGGCACACCAACCTGTGGACGATTACCAATCATTGAACTTTGATTTTCCGGACGAAGACATCATGGTGGTAACTGACTGTGAAGTACCTGGACCGGATGAAGGACCTGAGGAAGGATCCCGATGGTCTATGCATTTTGACGGAGCCTCCAATGCTTTGGGTAACGGCGTCGGCGATGTAATCATATCTCCCAAAGGAACTCATACTCCACTCACCGCCCGATTGTTTCAACTGCACAAACAACATGGCAGAATATGAGGCATGCATCATGGGTCTACAAGCTGCAATCGACTTAAGGATCAAGTTTCTGAGTGTCTTCGGAGATTCCGCTCTCGTGATCAATCAAATCAAAGGCGAGTGGGATACGAAACACCCAAATCTTATTCCTTACAAGGAGTATGTGTTGACTTTGCTTCCCCACTTTGAAGAGATAACTTTTGAGCACTTCCCAAGAGAGGAGAATCAGTTAGCGGACGCACTAGCTACAATGTCTTCAATGTTAAAAGTCAAATGGGACAATGAGGCTCCCCGGATCATTATCTGGAAATTGGATGAACCGGTATACTGCTGCGATCTTGAGACCAAAGAGGTGACTGAAAAACCCTGGTATCATGAGGTGAAGAGGTACTTGGAAGCTCAGGAATACCCTGAAGGTGCATCTGTCAATGACAAGAAGTTCATGAGAAGGTTTGCGGCCAAATTCTTCCTCAGCAATGACATTCTCTACAAACAGAATCATGATTCAACTCTACTGCGTTGTGTGGATAAGGCTGAAGCAGAGAAGATCATGATAGAACTGCATGAAGGTACATTCGAAACACATTCCAGTGGACACACCATGGCAAAGAAAATCCTTAGGGCAGGATATTTCTGGTCCACAATGGAAGCCGATTGTTACCAACATTCTCGAACTTGTCATAAATGCCAGATTTATGCTGATAAGGTGCACATCCCTCCGGTTCCTCTGAACGTCCTGATGGAACCTTGGCCTTTTGCAATGTGGGGCATTGATATGATCGGTGAGATCCGACCGACGGCATCCAACGGGCATCGCTTCATCCTGGTAGCGATCGATTACTTCACGAAGTGGGTTGAGGCAGCTTCCTACGCAACGGTAACCAAGAGCGTCGTGGCACGTTTCATCCGGCATAATCTGATCTGTCGGTACGGCGTCCCGGAAAGAATCATTACGGACAATGGTACCAATCTCAATAACAAGATGATCACTAAGCTCTGCGAGCAATTTAAGATACAGCACCACAATTCTTCTCCCTACCGGCCGAAGATGAATGGGGCTGTAGAGGCAGCTAATAAGAATATCAAGAAAATTGTGCAGAAGATGACAGTGACCTATAAAGATTGGCACGAGATGTTACCGTTCGCTCTTCATGGGTACCGTACCTCAGCAAGGACGTCAACCGGGGCAACTCCTTTTTCCTTGGTCTATGGCATGGAGGCAGTCTTGCCAATTGAAGTCCAAATACCCTCTCTCCGGATAATGAAGGATGCAGACTTGAGTGAAGATGACTGGATCCAGACTCGACTTGATCAATTAAACCTGATTGACGAAAAGAGACTCACCGCTATCTGTCATGGTCAGACGTACCAAAAATGGATGATCAGGGCATTTAACAAGAAAGTCAGACCACAAGAGTATCAAGTTGGGGACCTGGTAATCAAACGTATCATCCTTCCTCAAAGTGATCCCCGGGGCAAATGGACCCCTACATACGAAGGGCCATTTGTGGTTAAACATGTGTTCTCAGGAGGAGCCATGATTCTGACCACCATGGATGGTGACGACCTTCCTCACCCCGCCAATGCAGACATAGTAAAAAGATACTATGCATGAATAAAAGACCCGCTAGGTTGACATACCTAGGCAAAAATAAGGGCTTCCCGGCAAACCAAAAGGGTTCGGGAAAAAATAAGGGATGAAATGAAAAAATCTGTACACCCGGCAAGTCGAAAACCTGAAAAGGCGGCTTGGGCAAAAATGGGTATCCCGGTGGACTGAAAACCCGAAAGGGCGGTCCAGGCAAAAGTTAGGGATAAAGCGTAACACTATGTCTCATTGGATCACCTTGCATCCAGAATTCGGCATCAACTATCTGGCTCAGACTTCGGCATCGACCAATCAGCTTCATCTTCAACTAGGCAGCAAAAGTGACGAGACGCTTGAAGACATAAAGGCGATAGCAGAGTTGGAACCCAGTGGGAATATTGTGCACATAGCTGTTTTGTTTCCTTTTCAAAATTGTAAATTCTATGTTATTCGGCGGCATTCTCTTACTAGGATGTCAGCCTCTTGTACAAAAACGCCTATTCACAGGCAAATTTCAAAATCAATACAAATTCACTTTTCCATATAAATTGCCATTGTTTTTCCTTTTTCTGTTTTGTCTTGCGAAGAACGTCCAATGTTCATTTTTGATATATGCATTTGACATTAAATTGTTGATTCATAAATATTTGCATATGAAACAAAAGGCTAATTACTGGTGACATCAGAAACAGGGGCAATATAGAGTTGTCTAATGCAGTCTGGTTGCTTTGTCCGCCAAGGTACCAAGGTAGGATCAACTGAGGAATGTGACCAAGTTATCTCAGCTCCCCACAGAGTAAGACAAGATAGCAACATTCCCCGGCGGAATATCAATACCCCAGTGCGATTCCAAAAGTTTCCCCAGGAAGGTGGAATTCTTATCCTCAGCAGGTTTTGAAGCTTATCCCCAGTAGATTCTGGAAGCTTATCCCCTGCAGAGTACGGACGTCTCTCCTGAGCTTTATTCAAAGTTATTCCTCACAAGGGCTTATAACTGGGTTATCCTCAGCTAGTTGCCACGGAAGATCGCCCTCGGCAAAGTTCTTTCTATCCCCCAACGGAGTTCAGCAAAATTCCCCAACATAACTTATCAACACCATCCCCAGCAGAGTTTATCATCATTATCCCCAGCGGAATCCATCATTGAAATCCTCAGTGAAGCTCTCGTCAAACTTCAGCAAAGTATCTCTTCCACAGAGCAATTCCCCTCAGAGTAATCTCTCCAACAAGTTTATTTCTCAACGGAGTCATCTTCTCTTACCGGCGTATTCTTACAACCGTCATCCCCAGCGGAAACGAAGAGCTATACTCTTCAATATCAGCCAAGGATTCAACTTCCCGGCCGGTCGTCAAGGATTTATTTTCCTAGACGAAAATACATTCATAAACATTTCACATTTCATACATCTCGCTTACATACATGATAAAGTGCATACAACACTATCTCATGTTGAACATCATGACATCATGCATTTCATACATCATGACATTGCATACAACTGATGTTTTTTGCCTTTTCAGGGAAAAAGACAATCCCAAAGACAACTGCCTACAACTGTCACAGTTTCCAGACTCGATTCCTGTATCTAGCCAGGGCACGTCTGAAGAGTTCGAAGATTCGATTCCTGTATCCAGCCAAGGCATATCTATCAACTATCACAGTTCCAGATTCGATTCCTGTATCCAACCAGGGCATATCTGTTGACCACATTTCCAGACTCGATTCCTGTATCTAGCCAGGGAACGTCTGAAGATTTCCAGATTCGATTCCTGTATCCAGCCAGGGCATATCTGTTGACGACTATTTCCAGATTCGATTCCTGTATCCAGCCAGGGCACATCTGTGAGCAACCGATTGTAGATTCGACACCTGTATCTAGCCAGGGCATATCTGCATGAGGAGATTGAAGATCAAACACCTGTAACAAGCCAGGAAAACATCTATCTTTCTCAAATACACAAGTTCTCGCTAAGGAATCTCTTATGCGATCAACACTTCCAAATGGCATCTATAAGCCCATTCCTGACAAGGTTCTGCCACATCTCCAGATGGCATCTATAAGCCCATCTCCCTATCCACCATCTCTCCAAGTGGCATCTATAAGCCCATTCCCGACATCACATTGTTGATACCCCAACATGCGAGTGCAAATTTCCGGGCACTCTAGTGTCCAATCTCCTTTTACCCTCGAGTCACGAAAGGCAAACTTGTCAATCTAACTCTTCAGGTTCAAGAAGATAGAACAGGGGCAACTGTTGTACCCCAAAATTTGCCCTCCCATTTCCTCAACATTTTCTCATCACAAGACCCTTGAAGATCAAGATCCAGTTAGGGTTTCCTCTGCTCAAGACTTCTCCTTGCACTGTTGACCCAAATTAGGGTTTGTGTTTGCAAAAAGATATTTTGACCTAAAATGCCTAAGATGACTTTCATGCTTCATGTTGGACTCCCAAGTTTATCCATACCAAGTTTCAAGTCTTGATTCCAAATTTTGCCCAGTCAATTGGACAGTTGACCTAGAAATCAACTGTATTGGGGAAAAGGTCAACTGTGGCCAATTGACAGTCAAATCTCATGAAAATTGACCCACATCAACATTGTGAACTCACATTGACCATTTGATCAAGTTTGGATCACAATTCTACAAGAAATTTGATCAGATCACCAAAAGGGCAAAATGGTCATTTTTAGGGTTTTGACTGCAGAAAGGCAATTTTTGACTGTTTGACCTAGCCAATGGCAAACCAAGCTCACATATGGACTCAAGGACCCCATGGAATTGTCTTGACATGCTCAACAAGTTCAAAAGATCCCAAATACACAAGATTGACAGTTGAATTTCCCAGTCAATTGATCAATTTTGACTGTATACTGAAAAGTCAAACTTTGACTTTTTGGTCAAAATCAAGGGTCAAGATTCATTTTTCATCAAAACATGCCAAATCATGAAACTTGTTCATCAAGAAATCAAGAAATGCAAATTAGGGTTTGAAATGAAGATTTTTCATAACTTAGAATTTTTCTAAGTTATGAAAAACCCTAATTTTTTCCTAACTTTGTCCCACTTTCTCACCAAGATCCATTTGGATTCAAGCAAAAGTCAAAACATGAAAGTTGTAGTCTATTGCATAATCTACAACTTTGATTCACAAAGTTTTCCCTAAAGAGGCTTGTATCTCAAGTTTCAATTTTTGGAACAAGGGTACTAAACCATTCTTAACTTAGAGAAAATTTGACCTATTTTAGGCAAGTTTTTTACCTAACTTCAAGACCATTTTTCATACACTTCCACTTGGAATTTCAATTTGCACTTCAAAGATGGATTGTAGTACACATTCAAAGCTTTCCAAAATGTCCAAGAACTCATCAAACAACCTCATGGTTAGAGAGAATCGAATTTTGCAATATGGGAAAAACTCACTTTTGAATTGGCCAAGTTACATGTTCATACATTTGTGCCATTTTGAATTCAGCATGCTTTCCTTGATTACAGGCCTCTAAACCATCCAACACTCATAAATGTAATGCCAATCCTTTGTGCCAAGACCATGTTCTATGTGTTCAAGCATTGCCTAAAGGTTTAATCCCAAATTGGAAAAAGCATTATATCCATTTTTGCAAAAGTTACACTTTATGCCTAAAGCAAATCCAAGCAAGTACATTTGAAATCTCTTTGGCACAAGTTTAGGAGTTAATCACACTGATCAAGACTGAGTTATGCAGCACATTAGAGGGGCCTCTACCTGTCTAGAACTGAACTTGGCCATTGCTTGCTTAAAGTTTAAGAAACATAACATAACATGTACCAACTCTCATATCAGTTAACCAAGGCTTAGAGAAAGTTATCAAACACATTCAAGACATTCATCCTAAGCTGAAGCACGACCCTAAGATCCCCAATACCTCCCCATTCCCAGAATCACCTTCAAACTGCTAAAAACAAGGCATCCCTGCAGTTTGAGTTCCCTAGCTCAAACCTTCCATGCTTTCTTGCTAAAAACACATCAAACACATTCCCTAACATCCCTTGAAGCTAATCAAAACCTCAAACACGGCCTGTAACACTCCCAGGCAACATCACCATTTTCATTTTCTTGTTTTGCAGCTGAAGTTCTCTAGCACGATTCAAAAGGTTTCAAGACAAAGTAAAGCTTGGAATAGCATCCCTGGACATCAAGGAAGTTGTACCAATCATCACCTTGCACTGAAGGTACCTCAATCACCAGATACAACTTCAACTGAACAGGTAAGTTCATGAACACGAATCTCTTTATCCAGGCATTGTTAGCTTTAGGTTTGTGAAGAAAACATGTCACATTCATAGCCCTGAACATGCCCATGTGATTAGATTTCATTTATATTATGTATGCTTAGAGAATTTTAAGTCTGAACATTGATAAAAATCTAGGTCAGGAATTGGGAGAGAAGAAATTCTCTCTCATTTCTGAGAGTTAGATTGATTTCTTTACATGTTTAGAATCGTGGCATGATGCTCTATAACTTTGCTGTTGTAAGTTTTTGATGAAAGTCAAAGAATCAGGATCCAGGCTTGACAATGGAAAACGCGCGCTTTGTTCTTGATTCAAACATTCTGGAGGTTGAAGAAGGTCCTTTGGGCTGGGCCTATTTCACATTTCTTTTTGCACCCTTTTATTACTTTTACACCCCCTGAGCCCATTTTGCTTATTTTAGTGATTTTTTGACTTTTTCTTTTTTGGTTTGACTTATTTATTTTTTATTATGATATTAAAAATATAAAAAATATTTTTCTCACCATTTTCCTATTTATTAGGTATTTATTTGTTTAGATTAGTTTTTTTGAACATAAATCAATAAATAGATATACTTTTATTTAAAAAATGTTAAAATAGTGCAAATACATTTTTATTTTCATTTTATCTTCTGAAAATATTTTATATAAAAAAATACTTTTTTTATAAATATTAAATATTATTATTTTTATATATATAATACATATTAGTAAATAATACATATATTTATACATATATTAGTATATTTAGGTTAAAATGTAAAATACATACACTTTTATTTTTTATTAATATTTAATATAAAAAAATGCCTTTTTGACAAATATACTTCATTTTTTATTTTTGTATATAATAAATAAATATTGTACATATTAAAAAATTAATACATTTTATTTAATAAAATTAGGGTTTTGCCCTAAACATAAAAAAAAACTCCAAAAAATAATACTTTTCATTTTGTTTATTTTGACATATAAAAATACTTTTTTCCATACATACAAAAACCATTTTTGCATCTTGTATATTTATTCTTATTTTATTTAATTTGTGCAATTAAATATCTTGTAAATAATTCAATATTGATGTAATAGTTTAGGTTTAAATTCCTTGTCAAAAACCCCCATTTGAACATTTGTACCCCCTTCCCATATATTGTGTTGTAATAGCTTAGTAAATTTATTTTTCGCACTTTATTGCTTTCTAATTATACCATGTTAGAATTAGGGTTTGTATGCGAATCAAAAACAACAAAAATAGTTTGACCTAATTTCAAGATAAACAAGCATGAAAATGGACAACACAAATCACACTTGCACCCCCTAGGGTATTCCACTTGTTGCCTTCAATAAATGGGCCATATTGCATGTTAGGTCTCTTTGGGCAAAACAAACACAAATCAAATGATCATAGTCCCTCGATGATGCTTTCGAAAGTTGCCTAAAAATGATCAAGTCCCTTAAAGAAAAATTGCCCAAAGATACTTGGCACCATTGCAATTATGGTCTAAACGATGACCCGCGCCCGTCCCTTTCACATCCTAACACAAGATTGTCCACCAAATACAATGGTGGAACAAACTTGTTAAAAGGGTTAAAACATAACAATAATCTTTGAGAAATTTAGGAGTAGATAACCTCTTAGTTACTTGAATCAAACTTGCAAAAACAAAACACTTGCCTATTTTCTAAAACCACACCTCACAACACTTTCAAAACAAACTTTCAAAAGACAAATGAAAACCTTTTCAAAAGACATACACCTTTGTATACATCCCAACATGGATCATTACAAAGGTTGCCACCACATTGGCTTCTTTTCAAAACATTTTCAAACCCGCACACACAAGAGCACCATTTCAAACAATTGAAAATCAAGGCAAGTTGATCTAAGCAAGTAACTAAGAGCCCATGGATAACCATGGATAGAAAGGGTGCTAATACCTTCCCTTTCTATAATCTACTCCCCGAACCCAAGAAAACATCTCAAAGGTTTTTGATGTGCTTTTTAAACCTTTCCTTAGGATAAAATAAAAAGTCGGTGGCGACTCTTGCTCAACCGAAACATTTGCGAAAACAAACGCAAAACCATAGTCAGTTCTCCCACCGTATCACACCATGCATCATTAATTATTGTTGTATTCATCCCCCAAATGAGTGAATAATCAAAACCAAACCAAGACATACAAAATTGCACTCACAAGCTCAAGACCATCTGCCTCGAACCCTGATGAGCGATATATCATCAGCTTCGCCTATTTCCTCAAGATTCGTAAGGGTATGTGTTGTACCCCAAAATTTGCCCTCTCTTTCTTCAGGAAGTCATCTTGGATTCTCAGAGTCCCTCTGAAACAAATCCAAGTCCTGAATTGTCATTTTTGCCCAAGCAAACCATTTACAAGAGCAAAATGATCACACAAGCTCTAAAGGCAACGCTTTTATCTTGAGAAAAATTAAATTCTAAACATTTGGAATTTTTCTCTAAAAATGGGTGTTTAAGAAGAAAATAGCGCTTCAGAACTTCTGGACCAAACTCCAGACAGAAACGGTCAGAAGTTGCAAGCTTGGCTCAACGCAGTCAGAAGCTGGCTCTTCAACAGCTACATCAACTCAGTCAGAAGTTGCAAACGTGTTTCAACACGTAAGCCTCAGACAGAACATGACTCTTTCAGCAATTACGCAAGTCCAGCCAGAGTTTGCTAAAGGAATGCAAAGGAAACAAGGAAGTCTGAAGGCTCCTTCAAAACATGCTGAAATCAGAAGATAAAAAGGTCAGAAGAATGGGTGTTACACTGATACAGAATCTCTAAATCCAGGATTTCCATAAGCAAATCCAAGGAACGTGTCAGAAAGTCAGGAGAATCGCCAGAATTTGCTAAGACAACAGGAGGCCAAGACCAGAGCATGGTTTACGTTGTTCTTGGTAAAACAGAACTGGCGACTCTGCTGGGGACAATTTTTTAAAGTGGAGTAACCTTAGGGCTTAGATCACCTTTGCATGACTAATTGTTTGCTTTGATTGCTTTACCTTCTGGTTCTCTTGTTTGGGCTTGAAATCCTACACCCGGATTTGGGGAAACATTCATAGATAGCAATACATTGTGGAAACTGTGCGGGGTATACCGACACGGTTGAAGCAGTAGCTATATTAGTGCGACATATTTGTGAGTATCGGTAACCCTTGAGTTCAATCAAGGAGAGTACGGGGCCGCTGAGTGATGTCACTAAGCACTAATGACCTAGAACCTTACTTGACCATCTTGTCCTTTTATTAGGGGTAGTGAGATGACCGGCTTTGGTGCAGTCCGAAGTTGGTAGATACTCGATACTACACTCATTGAGGGTTGTTTTCTTGGAATATTTTGGTCGCTAGTTAAGTGGCTAAACCAAAACGATGAACATGGAAAACAATCCAATGATATTGAGCTCCTTAGAACCCGATTACTATTTATAGGACAGGTTTTTAAGCCAACTACACTCAAGAGGGTACTTACATATGAAACCTCATGCAAGCTGGAAACTAGGATCTTGTGTGAATTACTTGTACATATGTTTGTGCATACATCATGAACATCATAAAGCATCATATGCATCCACTAACCATATCAAGGGTTTGGATCTTCATCTTTGTTCTTGTTTTGTAGGTCATGGAAATTCTTCGCAGGAAAACTATCCAAGTCAACCTTGTGAGAATCCCTCCTCAACTCAAGGAGCTCACATCCAGAATTCCAGAAAGCTCTCCCTTCAGTGAAAGACATGGTAGACTACTCAGCCTAGTCAACACCCGCATTGAAGAAGACATGGTAAAAGTGTTGTTTCAGTTCTTCGACCCCCTTCACCACTGTTTCACATTCCCCGACTACCAATTGGTGCCCACTTTGGAGGAATTTTCTCAACTCCTAAGAATTCCTATTCTTAATCAACTACCCTACAACGGTACGGAAAAAGAACCAAAGCCTGAGGATGTTGCTCAAGCACTGCACTTGCAACCATCTGACATCAAGGGGCATTGGGAAACTAGAAGTGGTGTCAAAGGCTTCTTGGCAAAATTCTTGTTTGAGAAGGCACAAGAGTGTTGGAATTCATTGGATTTACAAGCCATTGAAGAAATTGTGGCACTCCTTGTTTATGGGTTGGTCTTGTTCCCAATCCTGACCAGCTTATAGATGTCAACGCCGTCAATATCTTCTTATCCAGGAATCCCATACCAACATTGCTTGGGGACATCCTCCACTCATTTTACACACGAACAATGAGAAAGAGAGGTGTTCTCATGTGCTGTACTCCTCTCCTTGCAAGGTGGTTTATTTCGCACCTTCCATAATCTGTTTTGAAGAATGACCAAGGCTTAAGGTGGTCACAACAATTGATGACCCTCACACACTCTGATGTACATTGGTGTTCTCGGTCCAGAGAAAATGTCATCATCGTCGATCGTTGTGGTGAGTTCCGTAATGTTCCATTACTTGGCATTAGAGGAGGCATTACCTACAACCCTTGTCTAGCTTTGAGACAATTTGGATATGCACGGAGGGATGGCCCTCATGACATGTTGATTCCTGACCTAGTTTTTGACTTCGACAACAATGCGCAAGGACTTCGCCAAAGATTCATCAGAGCTTGGAGGATGCCTAACAAGGTAGATAGCAGGACACTGGGGCACAAGAACTCCATCCCTCTTGAGCCTTATCTCAAGTGGGTACGAACCCGAGCCCAAAGTCTCATGATGCCTTACCCTCATGTTCTTCCTTTGATTAAAGAGCCTGTTAAGAAAGGAGAGGTTCCCTACACCATCCTATATCCTGACATGCCAACATCATGGGAGGAGATGCAGAAGAGTTGGATCCAACTCAAAGAGGAACGAAATACTTTTGAATCCAGCTTCTACGCCAGCGAGAAGAAGGTTTTGGAGCTTACCCGCCGACTCCATGAGGAAGATACCCTTAACATCTACATCGCACCAAAGAGGATGCACAACGTCTTTTTACCTTGAGAAGTTTTGTAACATCTGGCCCATGGGGCATTTATGTACTGACAAAATTTCCTCTTATTAATATGACGTGTGTTCTTTTTGTTTGCAACAATTTTGAATTTCTAAACCCTTGAATGCATTGCATGAATAAACATATCATTCATCATGTGCATAAATAGGTCTCCACACCAGGTTTCCTTATCTTTCTGCTGTTTATTTCAGCCAGATGGATCTCGAACAGACGGTCAAAGATCTACAGGCTCAAAACTCACAGTTTCAACATCTCCTAATGGCCTTGGCAAAGGGTCAGGAGGATCTAAAAGCACTGCTTGGGAATAAAGATCAAGAGAAAGTGAAAAAGAAGAAGAAAAGAGTGGGGGTAGCTACCTTGGGAAGAAGGTTTGAGGGTGAAGCCAGAAGAGTTCTTGAATTTCCCTCCGCATCTGAAGAAGAAACCAGTAAAGGAAAAGGGGCCGTGGTACCTTCTGAATCCGAAGATGAAGAGGAAGAGGTTGAAGACGTTGAAGACTACTCAGAGCAACAATACCCGCCCGCAGACGACAAATACAAAAACTTGGAGGATAGGCTGGCAGCTATGGAGCTGCAAAGGGTCCCCGGGTTAGATTTCGAAGATCTGGGATTAATTGCTGGAATTGTGATCCCTCTGAAGTTTAAGGTGCCAATCTTTGCAAGGTATGATGGGCTGTCTTTCCCGAAGTGGAACTTAAGGTTGTACGTCCGAAGAATTCAACCTCATACATCTGACAGAAATCTTTGGGTACACTTCTTTCAGGATAGCATGTCTGGTACTCAGCTAGAGTGGTTCTACAATCTTGAGAGATCAGAGATACACAGCTGGGAAGACTTGGCAACCGCCTTTTATCGCCAATATCAATATAAATCTGACTTGGCACCAACCCGCACTCAGCTACAGAGTATGGGGATGGCCTCAGGTGAGGGATTCAAGGAATACGCCCAGAAATGGCGCGATTTGGCCGGGAGAGTGCAGCCACCTCTTTCTGATAGAGAACTAGTTGATATGTTCCTGGGAACACTATCTGGCCCGTTCTTCAACCATTTGATCGGGAGCTCTTCCGCAGGGTTTACTGAATTAATTTTGACTGGCGAGCGGGTGGAAGCCGGTATTAAGAATGGGAAAATTCAAAAGGATGTCTCTGCATCTACAACTGTTAAGAAATCATTTCCGGTGAAGAAGGAAGTGGTTGTTGTGTACTCTCAGAGAGGAGTGGGAAGAACTGAGCGCCGACCAACTGTGGGGGCCGTGATGATCCAAAATCCATCAAATGATCAGCCTCGCAATAACCAGTCCAGACCTAAACAGCAATGGGGAGAACGGCCACAATGGCAGTTCACCCGCATCAATATGACACATGCGCAAGTTCTTCCGCATCTGTTGAAGCTGAATCTCACAAATATCAAAGAAGCGTCGAAAAATGTGAATACAACCTCACCAGCTTACAATCTGAGTGCCAAGTGTGCCTACCATTCCGATAGCGCCGGACATGACACAAACAATTGTTGGGCGCTAAAGAATAAAATTCAAGACTTGATAGATGCAAAAGAGGTTGAGTTTGATGCTCCAGAGAAGCCAAACGTAATATCCTCTCCGATGCCGAAGCATGGTCGAAATGTCCATGCTATTGAAGAAGATTTGTATGTTTCTGATGTCAATGACCTGATGACTCCGCTGTTAACAATCAAGTTAAATCTGTTGAAAGCTGGGATTTTCCAAGGATGCAAAGAAGATTGCTACTGTTGTTCCTCTCTACCAATCGACTGTCCATTGCTGAAGAAAGGCATCCAAGGCCTGGTGGACCGTCAACAAATTCTGTTTGAAAAGATTCCTGCTATTCCAACCCCTACTGAAGATGTTTCAATAATCACCATTTCCACCAATCTTTCCAAGGCCATCAAAAAGCCTATTAAGATTACCTCCTCTATAAAGATTGTTCCCTTGAAAATAACTATGTCTGGGCCTGTCCCCTACAGTTCTGACAAATCAATACCATGGAATTACGGTGGAGAAATCTACTACCATGGTGTTAAACAAGTTGAGATAACCGAGGAAAGCTCTGATAAAGAAGATACCGGTATTGGAAATATTGTCGGTACAAGCAAGATCACCCGAAGTGGGAGAATATTTTCTCCAGAGATTGCCCCTCCAAAGGCAACCTTTGGACCCTCAGCTGCTACCAAAGTTACTCCTGTACCGATAAAACTTTCCGCAAGAACTCCGTTGATTGAAGAAGATGTTATTCCTGTTGTTGTCCCTCCTACTTCTGCTGATAGGGGGAAAGGGGTCCAAGATGAGCTCGTCAGGACGAGGGCTCAATCTTTGATCATCCCTGAAACCTCTAAGAAAGAGATGGAGGAGATTCTGAAGATAACTAAGAAGAGTGATTATGACGTGGTAGAGCAACTGGGGCAAACCCCCTCGAAGATCTCCATGTTAGCATTACTACTTTGTTCAGAGGCGCACGCCAAAGCATTGATTAAATTTCTAAAGACAGCCTATGTGCCTCAGGAAACCTCGGCCGATCAATTCCAAGACTGCATGGCCAGCCTTACCGCAGGCAACGGCTTAGGTTTCTCTGATGATGACCTAACCCCAAAAGGAAGAAAGCACAATGACGCCCTACATGTGTCGGTAGAATGCCAAGGAACTACTCTGGCCCATGTTTTGGTCGACACTGGTTCTTCTCTGAACGTGCTGCCTAAGAAGGCTCTCGACCGATTGGATTGTGAAGGTTTGGAGCTAAGGCCAAGTAATATCATTGTAAGGGAGTTTTAAGGATCGAAGAGAATGGTACATGGGGAGGTCGACATTCCCATTAAGGTAGGCACAAAAGTGTTCCCCTCAACTTTCTATGTGATGGACATCCGTCTGTCATACTCTTTCTTGCTGGGGAGACCATGGATACATAATGTGGGGGCAGTCACTTCCTCCCTACATCAAATGTTGAAATACCCTGTCAAAGGAAAAATCATAACCGTGCACGGTGAAGAAGAATATATGATCATCCACCTGAACTCCTTTCGGTATGTAGAGGTAGAGGGAGAATTCATTGAGACACCATTCCAGCACTTTGAGGAGGTCTCTCCTGAGGTGGCAGTAGCAAAAACAGTAGCTGAGGTACCAGAGCAGATGGCCGGGATGGCATCTTTAAAAGATGCAAAGGCTGCGATGAAGGAAGGGAAGAGCTCAACATGGGGGCAGTTGCTTGATATTCCTCACAAAACAGACAAATTTGGTTTAAGATTCACTGCTGCAGGGCAGAAAGCTATGCGCCACTCGAAAGTTGAAAGAAGACCCATCAAGATTTCTCCTTATGGAATCAACGCTTTGGAAGGTGAAGACGAAGAGGCCAACATTGAAGATTGGATCTACCCAACCATCAAGGGGGGACTACGCAACTGGGAGGCAAAAGACTTTGTCCCCATTACTTTTATTAATCAGTAATTATTTGTCAAACATTTCCTGTTGGTTTGTAATAATTACTTTTGAACAATCCATACACTGCTTTTTCACCTCATGCCTTTCCCGGGGCATGCGGGTCCGTTTGTAAGGGTTTTGATTATCTTCATATCCATATGCCATGTTTAATGATTCATTGGACGTTTTTCATTGATAAACTGTTGTGTTCATTTTCTTTCCTTTTGCATTTTTGTTTGTTTAAGGATGGCTATCCCTTACACACACCCACACTCACAAATGCAGGTACCCATCCACTCCGGATTCTATGGGTGACTATTCTGCTATGTCCTTCAATAACTCTGAAGATCTGGTCAATCAGGCTGAGTATGAAGATGACGAAGGTTGTGAAGTACCAGGGGAACTAGCCAGACTTCTATAACAAGAAGAAAAGACCATCTTGCCTCACGAAGAGTTGTTGGAAACTGTCAACTTAGGATCAGAGGAAGTCCGGAAGGAAATACAAGTGGTGCCAATCTGGAACCAAGTGTCAAGGAGCGCTTGATACAGCTGTTGAACGAATATGTTGAAATCTTCGCCTGGTCTTATGAAGACATGTCGGGTTTAGACACAGATATCATGTTTCACCGTCTCCCTACAAGAGAGGATTGTCCACCGATCAAGCAAAAAGTCCGCCGAATGAGGCCCGACATCTCTGAGAAGATTAAAGCAGAAGTAATGAAGCAATTCGACGCTGGCTTTCTGGCTGTTACATCCTATCCACAATGGGTTGCTAACATTGTGCCAGTACCTAAAAAAGATGGCAAGGTCAGAATGTGTGTGGACTACCGGGATTTGAATAGGGCCAGCCCTAAAGATGATTTTCCGCTACCGCACATCGATGTTTTGATCGACAACACAGCTCAGCACGAGGTGTTTTCCTTCATGGATGGATTCTCAGGTTACAATCAGATCAAAATGGCCCCCGAGGACATGGAGAAAACAACCTTTGTTACACAATGGGGTACCTTCTGCTACAAGGTGATGCCGTTCGGACTGAAGAACGCAGGGGCAACTTATCAGCGCGCCATGGTAGCTTTATTTCATGATATGATACATCATGAGATCTAAGTTTACGTAGATGATATGATAGCTCGATCACAAACAGAGGAGGAACACCTTGAGCATTTACAGAAGTTGTTTTCCAGATTGAAAGAATACAAACTCAGGCTGAATCCAAGTAAATGCACTTTTGGAGTTAGGTCTGGTAAACTTCTAGGGTTTATTGTCAGCAACAAAGGCATTGAGGTCGATCCAACAAAAGTGAAAGTAATACAAGAAATTCCTGCTCCCCGTACTGAAAAGGAGGTTAGAGGGTTCTTGGGGCACTTGAACTATATTGCCAGATTCATCTCTCATCTGACGTCTACCTGTGAGCCAATTTTCAAACTATTGAAGAAAGATCAGGTAGTCGAATGGAACGACGATTGCCAAGCTGCTTTTGATAAGATCAAGGAGTATTTGCTAGAACCTCCTATTCTGATGCCACCCGTCAAAGGAAGACTGTTGATCATGTATCTGACCGTCTTGGATAACTCAATGGGGTGTGTTTTGGGACAACATGACAAGTCTGGTCGAAAAGAGCATGCTATTTATTACCTTAGCAAAAAGTTTACCGACTGTGAGACTCGCTACTCACTGCTCGAGAAAACTTGTTGCGCTTTGGTATGGGCTGCTCGCCGACTAAGGCAGTACATGCTGACTCATACCACTCTGTTGATTTCCAAAATGGATCCTATCAAGTATATCTTCGAGAAACCTGCTCTATCTGGAAGAATCGCTAGATGGAAAATGATCCTAACTGAGTATGACATCCAGTATACTACCCAAAAGGCTATAAAAGGAAGTGTACTAGCTGATCATCTAGCTCATCAAGCTATCGAAGATTATCAATCCATGAGATTTGACTTTCCAGACGAGGACATCATGAAATTAGACAACATTGAAGGTAACGGACCGTATAACAAACCTGAAAAAGGATCCCGATGGACCCTGTACTTTGATGGTGCTTCAAATGCACTGGGAAACGGTATCAGTGCGGTACTCATTTCCCCGGAAGGTTGTCACACGCCTTTCACGGCCCAACTTTGCTTCAGTTGTACCAACAACATGGCTGAATATGAAGCTTGCATCTTTGGTCTCAAGGCTGCTATAGACTTGGGGATCAAATCTTTGATTGTATTTGGGGACTCGGCTTTGGTTATCAGTCAAATCAAAGGAGAGTGGGATACTAAACATCCTAATCTTATCCCATACAAAGAACATGTCCTAACATTGTTGCCTCATTTCGAGAAAATCACCTTTGAGCATTTCCCGCGATAAGAGAATCAGCTAGCAGATGCTTTGGCTACGATGTCTTCCATGTTTAAACTCAACTGGGATAACGAGGCTCCCCAAATCACCATCGAGCGAATGGATGAACCTGCGCATTGTCATGAGATTAATACTGAAGAAGTAATGGAACAACCTTGGTTTCACGAAATCAAGAGGTATCTCCAGACTAGAGAATATCCCGAAGGAGCTTCTGTAAATGACAAAAAGTTCCTAAGGAAATTTGCTGCCAAGTTCTTCCTGAGTAATGGCATCCTCTATAAACGCAGTCATGATTGTGTTTTACTCCGATGCGTAGACAAAGCTGAAGCAGAGTTAATCATGACTGAGATACATAGCGGTACATTTGGCACCCACTTGAGCGGGCATACGATGGCTAAGAAGATCCTAAGGGCAGGCTACTACTGGTCTACCATGGAAGCTGATTGCTATCAACACTCCTGTACCTGCCATAAATGCCAAATCTACACTGACAAGATCCACATCCCTCCTGTTCCTCTCAACGTTCTGACAACTCCTTGGCCATTTGCAATGTGGGGCATTGACATGATTGGAGAGATCAAGCCCACGACATCCAACGGACATCGCTTCATCCTGGTTGCTATTGATTATTTCACTAAATGGGTCGAAGCAGCTTCCTTCGCCTTTGTTACTAAAAATGTGGTTTCCCGCTTCATCAAGCAGAACCTCATATGCCGGTATGGTGTCCCCGACAGGATCATCACAGACAACGGTACAAATCTGAACAATACTATGATCACCACATTGTGCGAACAGTTCAAGATTTATCATCACAATTCATCTCCATATCGGCCAAAGATGAACGGTGTTGTTGAAGCTGCGAACAAAAACATTAAGAAGATCATTCATAAAATGACAGTCACCTACAAAGACTGGCATGAGATGTTACCGTTTTCTCTGCATGGATACCGTACCACGGCACGTACTTCAACCGGGGCAACCCCATTTTCTTTGGTATATGGCATGGAAGCTGTCCTACCCATGGAAGTTCAGATCCCTTCCTTAAGGATTATGAAGGACGCGGGTTTAAATGAAGTTGATTGGATTCAGACCCGACTTGATCAACTCAATTTGATCGACGAGAAGCGACTCGCTGCTGTTTTCCATGGTCAGATGTATCAAAAACGGATGATCAAGGCTTTCAACAAGAAAGTCAAACGTCAAGTATACCAAGTCGGAGATCTCGTAATCAAGCGGATTATCTTGCCACAAAGTGATCCCAGGGGCAAATGGACTCCTACTTACGAAGGACCATTTGTAATCAAGAGCATATTTTCTGGTGGTGCAATGATTCTGACCACCATGGACTGCGACGATTTGCCGCACCCTGCGAACGCAGACATAGTCAAAAGATACTACGCATAAAATAACCCGACAAGTCGAAAACCCGAAAGGGCGGCTTGGGCAAAAATGGGCATCCCGGTGAACTGAAAACCCAAAAGGGCGGTTCAGGCAAAAATTAGGGATAAAACAAAAAAATCTGTACACCCGGCAAGTCAAAAACCCGAAAGGGCGGCCTGGGCAAAAAAGGGTTTTCCCGGTGGATCGAAAACCCGAAAGGGCGATCCAGGCAAAAGTTAGGGAATTAAAGCGTATGACTATGTCTCGTCGGATCACTCTAAGGACAATCTCTTCATCAACTAGCTCCAAGCTTCTGATCAATCCAGTCATCGGCGGACGAAGCATTGAATGGACAGATATTCAGAGTTGTGAAGGCTATAGTAGAATAGGGATCCTATGGAATTGTTTCACATAGCCATCTTTCTTTTGTATAAATTTTTCAATTTTTACGACGACATCCTCTTACTAGGATGACTGTCTCCTTTGTACAAATATACTCATAGAAGGTTAATACAAGTACTTTTCCAAATACAGAAATTTGCTTTGTCTTCCTTTTCTTATTGCACTTATGTTTTATTTTGAGAAACGTCCAATGTTTTGTTAAATAGGCATATGCATTTGAACATAATCACTTTTCTTACAAATCAAGAAAGATGATTACTGATAGGTTGAAGGTACAGATGGATATCTTGATGCCCTTCCAGAAGGAATCTTCAGCAGAGTTAAACTCCAAATTCCCCAGCCGGAGACATTCAGAGGAACCAGATGTACATGCACCTTGTCAGCATAAATCTGACACTTATGGCAGGTTCAAGAGTGTTGATAACAATATGCTTCCATGGTAGACCAGTAATAGCCTTCCCGTAGGATTTTCTTTGCCATCGTATGCCCACTGTAATGGGTGCCAAAAGTGCCTTTATGTAACTCAGCCATGATCCTTTCAGCTTCAATCTTGTCTACGCACCAAAGTAACACAGAGTCATGGTTGCGTTTGTAAAGAATGCCATTACTAAGGAAGAACTTAGCAAAGAATCTTCTTAAGAACTTCTTATCATTGATTAAAGCTCCTTCTGGATATTCTTGAGCCTCGAGATACCTCTTGACTTCGTGAAACCAAGGCTGGTCCACTACTTCTTTAGTATTAATCTCGTGACAGTGTGCTGGTTCATCCATTCATTCGATGGTGATCTGGGGAGCCTCATTATCCCAATTAAGTTTAAACATAGATGACATTGTGTCTAGTGCGTCTGCTAGCTGATTTTCTTCTCGCGGGAAATGCTCGAAGTTAATCTTCTCAAAATGTGGTAGCAATGTCAAAACATGTTATTTATAAGGGATAAGGTTAGGGTGTTTGGTGTCCCATTCCCATTTGATCTGACTGATGACCAAAGCTGAATCTCCAAATACATTCAAGGATTTGATCCCCAAGTCTATGGCAACTCTGAGACCAAAGATGCATGCTTCTTATTCCTCCATGTTGTTTGTACAATTGAAGCAGAGTCTTGTGGTAAAGGGAGTATGATACTCTTCAGGAGATATGATTACAACACAGATACCATTGCCAAGTGTGTTGGATGCCCCATCAAAGAACAGGGTCCATCGGGATCCTTGTTCAGGTCCGTCATATGGCCTGAATTCTTTATAGTTGTCTAACGTCATGATGTCTTCATCCGGAAATTCGAACTTCATGGACTGGTAGTCTTCTACAGCTTGGTGAGTAAGGTGATCAGCTAATACACTGCCCTTTATTTCTTTCTGGGCCGTATACTGTATGTCATATTCCGTCAGGATCATCTGCCATCTTGCTATTCTCCTAGAGATAGCAGGCTTCTCGAAGATATATTTTATCGGATCCATTTTAGATATAACCAAGGTAGTATAGGTTAGAATATATTGTCTTAGCCGGCGAGCAGCCCATGCCAGAGTGTAACAAGTTTTCTCGGGTAGTGAATATCATGTTTCACAGTCGGTAAAATTTTTGCTCGGGTAATAAATAGTGTGCTCTTTTCGGCCAGACTCGTCATGCTACCCTAGCACACACCCCATTGAATTTTCTAAAATAGTTAGATACATGATCAATGGTCTTCCCTCGACTGGTGGCATTAAAACAGGAGGCTCTTGTAGGCATTCTTTGATCTTGCCGAAATCAATTTGGCATTCATCATTCCATTTGACTACTTGATCTTTCTTCAATAGTTTGAAGATTGGCTCACAAGTAGCTGTTAGGTGAGAAATGAATCTGGCAGTGTAGTTTAAACGTCCCAAGAATCCTATGACTTCCTTCTCAGTACGAGGAGCAGGCATCTCTTGTATCGCTTTTACCTTGGCAGGATCTACTTCAATCCCTTGTTGCTGACGACAAAGCCTAAGACTTTACCAGACCTTACTCCGAACGTGCATTTATTTGGGTTCAACCTCAACTTGTACTTCTTTAGCCTCTCAAACAGTTTATGTAAATGATCAAGATGTTCTTCTTCTGTTTGATATCTAGCTATCATGTCGTCCATATAGACCTCTATTTCGTGATGTATCATGTCGTGAAATAGAGCTACCATGGCACGCTGATAGGTTGCCCCATCATTCTTCAGCCCGAATGGCATCACCTTGTAGCAGAATGTGCCCCACTGTGTGACAAATGTTGTTTTCTCCATGTGCTCAGGCGCCATTTTGATTTGGTTGTAACCTGAGAAACCTTCCATGAAAGAAAACACTTTGTGCTGTGTTGTATTGTCAACTAGGATGTCAATATGGGGAAGTGGGAAATAATCCTTAGGGCTTTCCCTATTCAAATCTTTGTAGTCCACGCACATTCGTACCTTTCCGTCTTTCTTGGGCACGGGAACAATATTGGCAACCCATTGCGGATAGGAGGTGACGGCCAAGAATCCAGCGTTAAATTGTTTCATGACTTCTTCTTTAATCTTCTCTGACATATCTGCTTGCATTCGACAGACCTTTTGTTTTATCGATGGATAATCCTCTTTTGTAGGCAGACGATGTACCATAATATCTGCATCAAATCCCAGCATGTCTTTATATGACCAGGCAAAGACCTCAACATACTCGTGTAGCAACTGAATCAGACGCTCCTTGACACTCGGTTCCCGATTGGCACCCACCTTGACTTCTTTTTTGTCTTCTTCGGTACCCAGGTTGATTGACTCCACGGGTTCCTCGTGAGGCTGAATGGTTCTCTCTTCTTGCAGTAGTAATCTGGCAAGTTCCCCTGGTACTTCACAATCTTCCTCACCTTCGTCTCCGACTTGGTAGATTAGATTTTCAGAGTCACAAAAAGCCATAGCAGAACTGTTACCCATGGGATCCCGAATGGATGTAGACTTGCATTGTGAGTTTGAGTGTGTGTAAGGGTATAACTATCTTTGAAAGAAATGAAAATGTAAAAAAGCAAAAATAATGAGCACAAAGTTTGTATGCAAAACATCCATGATTCATTGATGTCATATGGAAATGAGATAATAACCCTTACAAATGGACCATTGTGCCTCGGGTAAGACACAAGGTTTTAAGAGTTTGAATTGTTTTAATATTACAGATCCAACAAAATGTAAAGATAAATTACTGTGGGATAAAAGTGATCGGGACAAAATCTCTAGCCTCCAAATTGTTGAGCCCTTCACTGACAGTTGGAAGATCTAATCCTCCAATTTGCAACCATCTTCACCATCCTCTACCGCGTTGACTTCAAGGTTGCTGATCTTCAGGGGTGGTCCTCCAGCACAAGCGCGGCGTACGACCTTCTGAGCACTTGAAGTGAAACCCAAGCCAAACTTATCTGACTTGTATGGGATATCTGGGAGTTATCCCCAGATAGTGCACCCACCTTCTTCTATCACTGCCTTTGCATCTTTCAAAGATGACATCCTGAGTGGAGGCCTTGTAATCTTGGGAATAGCCTTAGTCACTGTCACATCTTGCGGGACTTCTTCAAAGTGTTGGAATGGAGTTTCAATAATTCACCACATAATTCCACATATCTGAAGGAATTGAGATGGCTGATCATATACTCTTCTTCTCCATGAACTGTGATAATCTTCCCTTGAATCAAATATTTTAGCATTTGGTGCAACGTAGAAGTAACAACGCCAACATTATGGATCCATGGTCGGCCTAGCAAGCAGGAGTATGAAGGGCGGATGTCCATTACATAAAAAGTTGAATCAAATGTTTGGGTTCCAACTTTTACGGGGATATCCACTTCCCCATGCACCATTCTTTTTGAGACGTCAAAATCCCTTACTACTATGTTGCTTGGCTTCAATGTCAATCCCTCACAGTCAAGCCTATCAAGAGATTTTTTAGGAAATACATTCAGAGATGAGCCAGTGTCCACCAAAACATGAGCCAAGGTTGTGCCCTACATTCAACTGAGACATACAATGCCTCATTATGCTTCCTTCCTCTTGGCGTTAAATCATCATCTGAAAAAACTAGACTGTTGTCTACAGTCAAGCTAGCTACGCACAGTCATGGAACTGATCGACAGATGTTTCTTCGGGTACATGGGCAGTTTTCAGGAATTTTACCAAGGCCTTTGCATGTGCCTCGGAACATAGTAGTAAAGACAACATGTAAATTTTAGATGGAGTTTGCCCCAATTGTTCAACTACATCGTAGTCGCTTCTTTTTATGATTTTTAGAATTTCCTCCATCTCTTTCCAGGAGGTCTCAGGGATAGCCAATGATTGTGCCTTCTTCCGGACAGGCTCAATCAGAATATTTTTACCTCGAGTCTCGGTTGACCCGGTAGCATGAATGTCAGTAGGAGTGACAGCAGGGGTTGTAACAGCTTTGTCAGTTGGAGTATTGGTTGAGATGATTGTAGAACTGGGAACAACTTTTGGAGGAGTAATAATAGGAATGATTATGGGTCCAGAAACTGCTTTTGGGGGAGCAATTTCTGGAGAGAATATCCTTCCGCTTCGGGTAATCTTACTAGTCCCTGCAATATTGCTGATATCGGAGTTAACTTTCCCGGAACTTGAATCTCCGATAGCTGGCCAATCTTGCTTGACACCGTGGTAGTAGACATCCCATCCATAATTCCATGGTATGGTTTTGTCTGACGAATACGAGACTGGTCCAGGCATTGTAATTATCAAAGGAGTTGCTTTCGGAACTGATTTAATTCTAACGGGTCTTTTGGTGGAGATCCTGGAAGAATATGCGGAAATGGTAATGATAGAAACATCTTTAAAAGGAACAGGTGGAACATAAGTCTTTTCAAACAAAATTTCTTTGTTATTTATTAGGCACTGAACACCTGCTTTCAACAAAGGGCAGTTGGTTAGTGAGGACAAACAGAAATGACAGCCTTCATCACAGCCTGGGAAAATACCGGCATTCAACAAGTTCACTTTAATAGTCAGGAGTGGGGTCATAAGCTCATCAACTAAAGTAACAAACATATCTTCCTCAATGGCGTTGGTATTATGGCCATGTTTGGGCATAGGGGCAGAAATGAAATTTGGCTTTTCGGGCGCGTCGAATTCAATCTCTTTGGCTTCAATGAGGTCTTATATTTTATTCTTTAGAGTCCAACAGTTATTAGTGTCATGGACGGGACTCTCAGAGTGGTATGCACAGCAGGAATTAGGATGATAGTGAGGAGATGTTGTGTTAGGGTTCTTTGGAGCTTCTTTCAAATTCACCGGGTTGGATCTTAACATATGTGGAAATACTTGAGATAGGGTCATGTTAATTCTGGTGAATTGTCTGACTGGCCTTTCCATCCTTGGTTTGTTGTTTCTTTGTTGATCAGGCACAGGTTTAGGAATCATAACAGCCCCCACCATTGGACGGTGTTCGGCCCTATCTTAATTTCTATGAGGATAAACAGCAACCACTTCTTTCTTTCTGATAAATGGCTTCCTTATAGCAGCAGAGGATGTATCTTTCTGAATCTTTCCACTCTTTATCCCGACTTCTACCCTCTCGTCGGTCAATATCAGTTTAGTAAAACCTGTCGATGAACTCCCAATTAGGTGATTGAAGAAGGGGCCAGACAAGGTTCCCAAAAACATGTCTACTAATTCTCTTTCAGATAGGGGAGGTTAAACTCTTCCATCCAAGTCTCTCCATTTTTACGCATAGTCCTTGAAACCTTCACTGGAAACCATGGCCATACTCTGGAGTTGAGTACGGGTACGCACAATATCAGCATTGTATTGGTATTGTTTGTAGAAAGCTGCAGCAAGATCTTCCTAGTTATGAATGTTGGCTCTTTCTAACTGATAAAACTAGTCAAGTTGAGTTCCAGACAGACTGTCTTAGAAGAAGTGTACCCATAAGTCTTTGTCAGCGGTATGGGGCTGGATTTTCCTCACATAGGACCGGAGATGCATTTTAGGGCATGAAACTCCGTCATATTTGGCGAACATAGGTGCTTTTAATTTTAGAGGAATGACAATCCTCGACACTAAACCCGATTCCTCAAAGTCCAAGCTAGGAACTTTTTGGATTTCCATTTCACTCAACCGCTCTTCGAGATGCTTATACTTGTCATCACCTGGAGGGTATTGTTCTTTAGAATAGTCTTCTTCTTCCTCTTCTGATTCTGATTCTGACGGGACAACTGTTTCCTTGCCTTTCCCATCTTGATTGTCTCTCTCACCGGATGTCATTGCAATGTCTAGGGTCCTTCTTGTATGCCCATGAAATCTTCTTCCCATGTTTAGGACTCCGATTACCTTCTTTGTCTTCTTTTTATTTTCCTCGGCCAGCAAAGTCTTAAACTCTTCTTGTCCTTTAGCTAGGGTCAAGAACAACTGTTGAAATTGTGCATTCTGAGCTTGGAGGTCTTTCACCGTTTGCTCGAGATCCATCTTACTGAAATAAACAGTAGAGAGATTAGGAGACTTGTTGCAAGAAACCTGCTTATGTTATGATGAATGATAAAATATGTATGCAATTATTTCAAGGATTTTAAGATTCAAATTTGTTTTTATACAAAAAGGAAACACACGCCATATTAATAAATTAAAGCTTTTGAGTACATCAATGCCTTTTTGGGCAAAATAATACAAAAAACTCTAAGATAAAAACGTAGTGTGCATCCTCTTTGGTTCAATGTAGGCATTCAGAGTCTGCTCCTCATGAAGTAACCTAGTGAGTTCTAAAACCTTCTTCTCGCTTGCGTAGAATTGGGCTTCGAAAGTATCTCGCTCCCCCTTGAGTTGTATCCAATCCCTATGTAGGTCTTCAAGAGAGGTGGGCATGTCAGGATGTAGGATAGTGTATGGAACATCTCCTTCCATGACATGCTCAACAATTACTGGGATAATGGAAGGGTAAGGCATCATAAGACTCCGAGCACGATTTTGTACCCATTTGAGGTAAGGCTCAAGAGGGATGGAATTCTTGTTCCCCAGTGTCTTGCTATCTACCTTGTTTAACATCCTCCAAGCTCGGATAAATCTCTGGCGAAGACCTTGATCGTCGTTGTTGTAGTCAAATACCAAACCTTGAATCAGCATCTTGTGCGGACCATCCCTTCGGGCATAACCAAACTGTCTTAAGGCTAAGCAGTGGTTGTAGGTGATTCCTCCCCTAATTCAAAGCAAAGGTACATTAGGAAATTCTCCACAGCGGTCGACAATAGTAACATTCTCTATGGATCGAGAGCACCAATGAATGTCTGAATGTTTGAGCATCATCAACCTTTGTGACCACCTTGAACCTTGCTCATTTTTTAATATAGATTGGGGAAGATGCGAAATAAACCATTGTGCCAAGAGAGGAGCGCAACACATAAGGACACCTCTTTTCCTCATTGTGCGAGTGTGAAAAGAGTGTAGGATATCCCCTAGCAATGTTGGCACCGGGTTGCATGATATGAAGATTTTGACGGTGTTCACGTCTATGAGTTGGTCAGGATTTGGAAACAAAACCATCCCATAGATGAGGAGAGTCACAATTTTCTTAAAAGCTTGCAGATCCAAGGAATTCCAACAGTTTTGGGCTTTCTCGAACAAAAACTTTGCTAGGAATCCCTTGAGACCACTCCTTATTTCCCAATGAGTTGTGACATCAGATGAGTGCAAGTGTAGAGCTTGAGCAATCTCTTCTGGCTTTGGGTCTCTTTCCGTACCGTTGAAAGGTATTTGATTGAGAATGGGAATCCTAAAAAGTTGAGAGAATTCTTCCAAAGTAGGCACAAGTTAATAGTCGGGAAATGTGAAGCAATGGTGTAAAGGATCAAAGAACTGAAAGAGCACCTTCATCATGTCCTCATCTGTGTTGGAGGTGACCAAGTTGAGTAAGCGACCATGTCTCTCGGTGAATGGAGAGTTTTCAGGAATCCTTGAAGCTAGCTCCTTAAGTTGTGGAGGGATCCTTACAAGATTGACTTGAATAGTTTTCCTGCGAAGTGAATACATATCCTACAAAACAAGAACAAAGATGAATCTCAAAAATACTTGAAATGGTTAGTGAATGTATATGATGTTCATGATGTTATGTACAAGTATGCATATACAAACAAAACAAACAAATCCTTAGGTTTAGGCTTGCATAGAGTTTTATAGGTAAGTACCCTCTTGAAGTTTAGTTGGCTCAAACCTGTCCTAGTAATAGTAACTGGGTTCTAATGAGCTCAATATCACTGGTTTGTTTCCTTGGTCATTGTTTCAGCACAAGCCTATTTAATGGCGACCGAAATATCCCAAGAAACCAAACCTCAATGAGTGTAGTATCAAGTATCTACCAACTTCGCACTGCATCAAAGCCGGTCATCTCACTACATCCTAAATGGCCAAGTTGGTCAAGTAAAGGTTCTAAAGGTTCATTAGTGCTTCATGACATCACTCAGCGGCCATGTATTCTCTTTGATTAATTCAAAGGCTACTGGTACCCACAAATATGTTGCACTGGTGTAGCTATTTCTTAGACCATGTCGGTATACCCCACACAGTTTCCACAACGTATTTCTACTTACCTATAATGTATCCCAAATCCGGGTAGAGGATTCAAACCCAAACAAAGAACCATAATGTAAAGCATACAAGTCAAACAATGTAAGCAAGTAAATGTGATCTATCCCTAAGGTAACCTCGCTTTTAAGTAATTTCCCCAGCAGAGTCGCCAGTTCTGGTGATACGGTGGGAGAACTGACTTAGGTGTTTTGCGTTTGATCGCAAATGTCATAGTTTAGCAAGAGTGGCCACCGAATTTTCTTTTATCCAAAAGGAAAGTTGAAAAAAAACACAAGAAAGACCTTTGAGATTGTTTCTTGAGTTCGGGGGGTATATTATAAAAAGGAAAGGTACTAGAACCCCTTTTATCCATGGTTTTCCATGGGCTCTTAGTTACTTGCTAGATCACTTGCTTTTGTTTGAAATTATGCTTTGTGTGGTTTTTGAAAGTATTTTGTAAAGATGCCATCGTTTAGGCAATCTTTGTAATGATTCTCGTTCGTAAGAATGTATACAAAGATGTTGATCTTTTTGAAAATGTTTTCAAAGATGTTTTGAAATGTGTAGGTGTTGGTTTTGAAAATAGCAAGGATGTTTGTTTGAAATTGAGCAAGTAATTAGGAGTAATCTACCAACTCAAATGTCTTTCTTGTTCATTTCCTTTTCCTTTGACATTTTTATCTTACCATTGATTTGGTAAGTAACCCTATCTTTGGATGTAAACGGGACGGGCGTGGTTCGTCGTATAACCATGGTTAGCAATGTTGCAAAATATCTTAGCATTATTTTTGAGGGACTAAGATCATTCGTGAGGCAACTTAGATAGCGTCGTCGAGGGACTATGATCTTGTATTCGCTTGTTTTTTCTAAGATACCTTACATGCGTAATATGGCCATTTTGTATAAGGCAACCAAGTGGAATAACCCTAGGTGTGCTTGTGTGCAAGTGTATTGTTTTCATGCTTGTTTTTGTCTCGAATTAAGGTTTTGCTAAGTATTGATTTTAGTCTTTCCATACAAACCCTAATTACTAGCATTGTAATATAAAAGCGATAAATTGCGAATTTTAAAATTACTATGCTATTACAATATTTGTGGGGGGTATACAATTTGTAAATGGGGGTTGCGAGAATTTAAACATAATTAGTCTATTACAACCATATTGAATTGGTACAAAATATATAAGGAATAAAAATAAATACCAAGTATAAAAATAAACGTATAAGGATGCAATATGTAAACAAAATGAATTTTGTTTAGTTTTTATAAAAAAAGATTTTTGTCTTAACCTAATTTAAATAAAGAAAATGGTTAATTAAGTTTGAATTTATTAGGAAAAATATTTTAAAAGAAAACCTAGTTCTATTAATTAATCAAAAGAAAAATAATTTAAGGAGAGTATTTTTTAACATTTTTTATCTTGAAAATATTTATAGTATTATAAAATATTTTTAGTCCTTTTTTTGTATTAAAATAATATACTTTAAATGGTGTGAAGAAAAATAAATAAATAAATAATACAATATTAATTAAGTTTATAAGATTTACTTAATAAAATAAATAAAGTATGAAGAATAAGAATATTTTTATTTATGGAAAAATAAAATAAGTCAAAATATAAAATATCATTTTTTTATATTTTTATCATTTTTAGTATTTATAAAATATATTTGAGAAAATAAATAAAATAAAAAATGAAGAAATAAAATAAAATTGGGCCAGGGTGCAAATATGAAACAGGGGGGAGGAATGTTAGAAAAAAGTCAGGCCCAAGAAGAAGAAGGCCAATGCGCGCTAGAAAGAACAAAAAATGTAAAGATGAGAGAAAAAAAGCAAAAGGCAGCGCGCTGAGGCTCGAACCCATGACCTCCTGATTACAAGCGCGCTGCCTTACCACTGGAGTGGCTATACATCCGTTAATATAACTGAAACAATAATTACATAACACAAAATGCGCCCTGATTACACTTCATCTTCAACCTCCAGCCAAAGGACCTGTATCTTCTTCATCTCTCAACAAAAATGAAAAGTTCAAACATGAACTTTGTGGCATTTTTTTCCATGAATCTAACCATATAAACAACTTAAGCTAACAATCAAATATGAATGAGAATTTTTCTAGCCCTAATTCAAAACCTAAAAATTTCAAAAAACATCAACCCTAAAATTCTCTAAGCTCAGGCCATATAAATGTAAACTATGGGTATGTACATCTTCGTGGAAATGGTATCTGTTGTACCCCAATATTTTCCCTCTCATTTCATCAACATTTTATCACCACAAGACTCTTGGAACTCAAGATCAAGTTAGGGTTTGCTCTGCTCAAGACCCCTCCTTGCACTGTTGACCCAAATTAGGGTTTGAGTTTGCACAAGGATGTTTTGACCTAAAATGCCCAAAGTGACTTTCATGCTTCATGTTGGACTTACAAGTTCATCCATACCAAGTTTCAAGCCTTGATTCCAATCTTTGCCCAGTCAATTGGACAGTTGACCTAGAAATCAGCTGTACCGGGGAAAAAGTCAACTGTAGCCAATTGACAGTCTAACCTCATGATTTTTGACCCACATCAACATTATGAACTCATATGAATCATTTGATCAAGTTTGGATCACAACTCCACAAGAAATTTGATCAGATCACCAAAAGGGCAAAATGGTCATTTTTAGGGTTTTGACTGCACAAAGGCAATTTTTGACTGTTTGACCTAACCAATGGCAAATCAAGCTCACATATGGACTCAAGGACTCAATGGCATTGTCTTGACACATTCAACAAGTTCAAAAGATCTCAAATGCATAAGATTGACAGATGAATTTTTCAGTCAACTGATCAAAATTTGACTGTATACTGAAAAGTCAAACTTTGACTTTTTGGTCAAAATCAAGTGCCAAGATTCATTTTTCATCAAGACATGTTAAATTATGAAACTTGTTCATCTAGAAACCTAAAATTGCAAATTAGGGTTTAAAATGAAAAAATTTCATAACTTAGAATTTTTCTAAGTTATGAAACGTTCTTATTTTTTCCTAATTTTGTCCCATTTTTTCACCAAGATGAAAATGGATTCAAATAAAACTTGAAACATGAAAGTTGTAGTCCATTACAAAGTCTACAACTTTGATTCACAAAGTTTTCTCAAAGGAAGCTTGTAGCTCAAGTTATGAATTTTGGAACAAGGGTGCAAAACATTTTTAACTTAAAGAAATTTTGACCTATTCTAGGCAGGATTTTTGTCCAACTTCTTGGCCATTTTTCACATGGTTCCACTTCGAGTTTCAATTTGCATTACAAATATGGATTGTAGTACACATTCCAAGCTTTCCAAATTATCCAAGAACTTCTCAAACACCTTTGTGGTTAGGGAGAATCGAATTTGCAAAGTTGGGCAAAATTCACTTTTGTTCATAGCCAAGGCATGTTCATCACAACTTGCATTTTCAAATCAGCTCATACAATGCTAGCTTGCAGGCCTCTAACCCTCTTCACACTCAATAATTAAATGCCTAACCATTGTATTAATGCATTATTTCATCCATTTGGGCATTACACATAGAATTAATCCTTATTTGGAAAAAGCTAATTTGCCATTTTGATAAAGTTATGCTTTATGTCAAGTTACATGATCTTTGAAGTACAAGCCAGATCTTTGAGGCAAAGTTTGGTAGACAAATCCCACTGATCAAGAAGAAATGTTGCAGCATGCTTGAGAGCCTTGTACAGGCCTATATCACAACTTGACATTTCTTTACTTACATTGGAAGAAACTTTGCAAACTCATACCAACTCTCACTTCCTGCAAGCATAAGCCAGAACAAACTTTGTGAACATATTACACACATCAAAACAGACCTAAGGCAGGATTCAACCATCTCTCATACCTCCCAAAACACAAAAACACCCTCTTGCTGCAGAAACAGAGCAAGTTCTGCAACTTGATTTCCACAATCCATTCCACTCGTGCACTTTGGCTAAAACCAGTTCAAATACATTCCATATCATCCATTAGAACTATCCCAAGCCTTAAACCCAAGCTGTAACATCCCTAACCACTTTTTCCATTTTCACTTTCAAGTTGTGCAGGTGAACTTCTACAGCACGATACAGGTAGTTTCAAAGCAAGCTAGGCATTTGGGGAGCATCCTTGGACTTCAGGCAAGCTCAACCAAAGCTCAAACTCCATTGAAGATACCTACATTGCTTTGTTTGAGTCAAGCTGAAACAGGTAAAACCATGGACTTCTATCTCTCAATCTAGGAAGAGTTAGGCTTAGGTTTATGAATGAAACATGCTCTACTCATAGCCCTGAAGCCATACATATGATTACTTTTCATTTATATTAAGTATGCTGTGAGAATTTTAGCCATGAACATTGAAGAAAAATTAGGTCAGAAATTGGGGATGAAGAAATTCTCCCTGGATTCTTAGAGTTAGGTCAAGTATTTTATATGTCTGAATTCGTCTCTTGATGCTTTATAGAAGAAGAAGTCTATGTACACCAACCCCCTGGTTTTGAAAATACAAAACATCCAGAACATGTTTTCAAACTAAAGAAGTCACTATATGGTCTGAAACAAGCTCCCAGAGCTTGGTATGAAAGGCTAAGTAACTTTCTATTAGAAAATGAATTCACCAGAGGGAAAGTGGACACTACTCTATTCTGTAAATCAGTTAAGAATGACATCTTAGTCTGTCAAATTTATGTTGATGATATTATTTTTGGTTCTACTAATCCTTCTCTTGGAAGAGAATTTGCTAAGTGTATGCAGGCAGAATTTGAGATGAGCCTCATGGGGGAACTGAAATTCTTTCTAGGAATTCAGATCAATAAAACTCCAGAGGGAACTTACATTCATCAGAGCAAATACATCAGAGATCTTCTGAAGAAATTTGACCTCTCAGAATGTAAGCCATCAAAGATTCCAATGCATCCCACGTGCATTCTGGAAAGAGAAGAGGTAAGCAAAAATGTAGAACAGAAAGTCTACAGAGGTATGATTGGGTCTCTCCTCTATCTGACTGCTTCAAGACCTGACATATTATTCAGTGTTTGTATCTGTGCTAGATTCCAATCAGATCCTAGAGAATCTCACTTAATAGCTGTTAAGCGAATTTTCAAGTATCTGAAAGGTACTACTAATCTGGGTTTGTTTTATAGAAAATCTAGTGATTACAGCTTAGTAGGCTACTGCGATGCTGATTTTGCTGGAGACAGAGTGGAATGTAAAAGTACTTCTGGAAGCTGCCAGTTTCTGGGAGAAAATCTGATCTCTTGGTCCAGCAAAAGGCAATCAACAATTACGCTATCAACAGCAGAAGCTGAGTACATAGCAGCAGCAGGATGTAGCACACAAATGCTCTGGATGAAAAGTCAGCTTGAAGACTTCCAGATTTTTGAGAGTAACATTCCTATACTTTGTGATAATACTTCTGCTATTTGCTTAAGTAAGAATCCCATTTTACATTCTAGAGCTAAGCATATAGAAATAAAACATCACTTCATTAGGGACTATATTCAGAAAGGAATTTTGAACTTAAAATTTATAGATACAGACCATCAATGGGCTGATATCTTTACTAAACCCCTTTCAGAAGATAGGTTTAATTTCATTCTGAAACATCTCAGCATGAAAGTCTGCCCAGAGTGAAAATGTTTTAATTCCATATATTTACCTTCAGAATGTAATTGTTTTACTGTGGACTTCTGATCAATCTTCTTTCAGAAAGATAGAACATGCAGATTGTATCAGATGCAAGTCTAAAGATCTGAGAGTCTAAGCTCAAAGACAGACGTGCTGATCACTACATCAAACAAGTGTCATCCAATCATCAGCAAATCTCTGAAGCAGAACGCGTGCACGCTTCTGAGAAGGCAAAACGCTGATTGGGTGCATTGAGACACATGTCTGGTAACCATTTTTAAGTATCTTTCTAAAATCCCCCAAAATCAGCAAGCATTTAATAAAAGTAATCATGCTTTTAAAACGCAATCATGATTTTTCTCTTTCTTAAAAAACGTTTATTTTTTCAAAATATTCTGAAACTCTATTTAAACACATTAACCTCTCATTCTAATTCTTTACAATTTCTCACTAATACTCAAGCATTCTCTGCATTTTTCTGTGTTCATCTCTTGCAAAACCTCTTTTTCTCAGTTTCTTCTCAAAATCTTTTAGTGTGAACATGGCAATCTCCAGCAGTGCTTCTGCAGGTCCTCAGAAGAAAGCATCATCTGAGAAGTATCAAGTGCCATTCAGAACACTCCTCACTCCGGTGAAGAATCTTGAAGTGTTATCTGAATTGATCATTGATTTTGGAAGCTTGAAGGAGAACGGTTTTGACCTAACAGAAGAAGTTAGGGCACTGAAATGGGAAAGGTATTTTGACAGATTGGTTGAACCAACATTCCCTATGTTAGTCAAGGAGTTATGGATTCATGCGAAGGCTTCAACGCATCTAGTCACCTCCTTCGTTATGGGGAAGAAGATTGTGATCACTGAGGATCACATAGCAAGGTTAATCTGTTACAGTGGCGGTGGCGTCCGCTGTGTTAATATGGCTGAGAGATGTGCTGACGTGGGTGTGATAGCTCAAAGGATTTTCACCCATGGGGTGCCCAGCAGCAAGATCAAAGATCTGAAGGATCATCACAGAGTTTGGGCTAAGATAATTCTAGGGTGCTTCAACCATAGGAAGCCAACTAGTTCACCTGATTACATAAATGTGGATCAGCAGTTTCTGATCTACTTTATTGATCAGAAGGTAAAAATCAACTTGGCTCATCTTCTGTTCAACCACCTCAGAACAAGTGTTAAGGAAACCAGGGAAGAAGAAAGAACCAAGAGGGATTGGATACCCTTTGGAAGGTTGATATCAGATATTCTGACAGAGAATAGGCTGATAGAGCATCTGATAAAAGCTCAAGAGTTAAGCACCATTGAACCAACAGTTGGGAAGCCTCTGAACGCGAAGAACTTGAAGAAAATGAAGTTGATAGAGAATATCAAAAACGAACCCAGAGCTACTCCTATTGCTGATATCACCAGCAGAAGAGTTCCACTGAGTGACTTTCCTTTATTTTCTGAGATAGAATCTAAACCAGAGGTGGTTCTCAAATACTTAGACGCGTGCAAAGCAGATGGTACAGATCCAAATCTGATTATCAAAGATCTGCATCAACCTCAACAAGAAGTGACTCTGAAGAAAACTAAGAAGAGGAAGGCACCTTCAGAAGGATCATCCCAGCAGACACCCAAGAAAAGAGGTAATTTATCTGTTGCTTCTGTTTTAAATTCTTCTACTATTCCAGCATCTATTCCTCCAACAACCTCTCATAGAATCTCAATCCCCATCCCAACAATAGATGAAACTGAACCAGAAGATGACCCTTCTGAGGCATTAAAACTCAGAAGACCTAGAACCAAACATCCCAAACCAATCTCAACAACATCAGCAATTGACAAAGTGTTGTCTGACATTGATCAACACACTTCTGATCACTCTGCCAATCCAAACTCTGAACCACAAATTGTCCCTCCTCCACAACCAGAACAACAGCAATTTGCTGAAGAACCAGAACAACAACAACCTCTCTCATCAATTCCAGAAGAACCCCTTATCCCTGAACAACCAGAAATTCCAACAACTTCTCCTCAACCAGCAATTCCGTCTCCCTCTCCTCAACCAGAAATTCATCCATCATCACCTCAACCTGAGTTTCATCACTCTGAAACTCAAACTCCTCCACCTTCTGAACCTCATTCACCTCAATCATCTGAACCACAACCTCTGGCAATCCAGCTTCCATGTCGAACAACAGTCACCATGGCACAGTTGCCATCCTCACCAGAATCTACACCACCAAATACTCCCAAAACACCAAACAGTCCAATCATAATTTCTGATTCTCCCACTCCATCTCCAAAACAAACAGCTGTCAAGCAAACCACCGAAAACCCCAGCAGGACATTTATAGACTTAACCAGCCTTGACCGTCTTGCTGATCTAAAACACAAAATAGCCATCCCAAAACCAAAACAACCAGATGTTGGCTCTGGTATTATGAATTTTGAAACAGGTTTGCAGCAATGGATTGCTTCTCTGAAGCAAGTCTGTCCTGGAATGATTGACCCAGCTGCTTCTGACCAGCTCTGGTCACAATTCAGACTTTGGGTACGTGCTGAAGCCCTCAAGTTGCAGGATATCAACTATGAGCAGGCACAACAGAACTTCAGCAAGCTGCTGAAGGAAGTTGAAAGTCAGTTGCCTCAGGAAGCTGTGCTCCCTCTGGATAGTGAACCTTGGTCTGAGAAACAGCTAGCTTCAAAGGTGCAACCAGAAGAAGACAAGACCATTCAAGCTGAAGCAAGTCAAGCAGAAGATGTTGCAGAAAGCTCTCAGAAGCTTCCTGCTTCTGATGTTTCTCAAGCTGCCTTGGACAGGCAGACTCTGGAAGAACTGAAGTTGAATGACATGCGTCTGCAGCAGAGGATGGATGAAAATGACCAGAAGATGAAAGAAAGAATGGATGTGCAGGATAGCAAGATTGACACTGTTGTCAGCATGGTGCACAAGCAGAGTGAGACTGCTGATCAGATCAAAGCCATGCTGGAGAACCTGTTCACACGCTTTCCTCCCCAACCTTAGTTTTTTTTATTCATGTCATTTTCATGTTTTCTTTAATTTTCTGATGTACTGTTTGAATATGTTTTTTTTGATTCTGAACCCTTTTAATATGACAAGTTTTTCTGATCTTAATTTGTTTTAGCACATCACCTACACTTTTTGATTGCCGACAAAAAGGGGGAGAACAAGAATGATATTTTAAACAATAACGGTTTACTAAGACAGAAATTCTCGAACATTCTAACTCTATTATACTTGAAAATGTTTTCTGTTTTTCTTAAAGTCTACAGGCACAAGGAAGCTCCTGGACACTCTGAAGACTAAAAGCTCTGATTCGCTCTGATACTCTGATCCAAAGCAAAGCTCTGACAAGAAAAGCTCTGATATGCTGATCTGAAGCTCTGCTCTGATATGCTGATCCAAAGCTTCTGATAGTCAAAGACTCTGATACTCTGATGTTCAAAGAAAGGCAAAAAGATCTGATCCTGAAGAACACTTGTAATCAAAAAGGGAAGTAATAAACTCAGGGGGAGTATCTCTCAACTCTGATATCCTGTTATCTCTTATCTTTGATAACCTCTTACTCTGATGCATCTCTCTGACACCTTTTCACGTTATTTTCATTTAAAAAATATCTAGTTTTTGTCATCATCAAAAAGGGGGAGATTGTTAGAACAAAGTTTGAATCTACTACCCTATGTTTAAGTTTTGATGATAACAAAGTGAAAAGATATATTACTTATATGATTCATGTATGAACTATATGCTTCCTAAATTATTACGTTCTGATTTGCAGATACTCTGATTGGTATAAGCAAGATCACACCTAATCAGCATCAGAATTTTGGTTTCTGACATCAGCATCAGAAGTTGCCATATCAGAATATCAGAATCAGAAGATTAATTCACGTATATGCTGAAGTCTGATGAACAGAACTGCGCTCAACACTCTGATAAAGAAACACAACAGTTCATCAGCAGCTAAGCAGAATCATAATGAGCCAAGCCAGAACTTGCATTAAGTAAGCAACGGTACTGTGCATTGAAAGCAAATTAATACCAACGGCCTCATTCCAGACAAGATCTACTCGATAAGGAAAGTTTGTTATTAGCATTGAATCAAGAATATTGCTCCAACGTTCAACATCTCAGTGCTATATAAACAAGACTTTGAAGATTGAATTGGCTAATGCTCTCCAATCTTTACACGCCTAAAAGCTGATCATAATCTTCCTTCTCTCGTTTTGCTAAACACTACACATTCTCTTATTCAATCATTGTTTAGCAATCTAGTTTCTAAGCTTTAAGTTGTGTATACATCACACTTGTGATACAGTTTTGTAGAAAACATTCACACACTTAGATTTATCTTCTTTGTAAGAAAGTGTTTCCTTGACAAACCAGGTTGTGGTTTGCATCAAGAAGGCTTTAGCAGTTGTTAAAGCAGTCTGTAATATTCAGTTGAATATAGTGGATTAAGACCTCGTTGGAGAGAGGCGAAATCACCTTGACGGGTGGACTGGAGTAGTTTGAGATCAAACGAACCAGGATAAAAATATCTTGTTCATTGCATTGATTTTCAGTTTTACAATTCAACCCCCCCCCCCCCCCTTCTTGTGTTTTTCACTACTTCAATTGGCATCAGAGCGCCTGGTTCTGAGCTAAAACACTTAACCGTGTCAGTACAAGATCCAGCGTCAGAAAAACACAATGGCAGGAAACTATTCTCACACCAGCAATGATAACAATGAGGACAAAGACAGATTCAGCGGCAAACCTCCAGTCTTTGATGGAGAAAACTTTGATTACTGGAAAGACAGAATTGAAAGCTTCTTTCTGGCACATGATGTTGATCTGTGGGATATGGTGACAGATGGATACACGCACCCTGTGAATGCAAGCAGTCAGAAGATTGATAGAAAAACAATATCTGACCAACAAAAGCGTGACTTCAAGAATCACCACAAGGCCAGAACCATCCTCCTCAGCGCCATCTCCTATACTGAATATGAAAAGATCTCCAACAGAGACACAGCAAAGAACATTTTTGACTCACTCAGAATGACGCATGAGGGCAACGTTCAGGTCAAAGAAACTAAAGCTCTGGCGCTCATTCAGAAGTATGAGGCGTTCAAAATGGAAGAATCTGAATCCATTGAAACAATGTTCTCAAGATTCCAGATTCTGGTAGCTAGTCTCAAGGTTCTGGACAAAGGATACTCTACTGCTGACCATGTCAAGAAAATCATCAGAAGTTTACCCAAGCAGTGGAGACCAATGGTTACAGCTCTGAAGCTAGCTAAAGATCTCAACAAAATCACTCTGGAGGAACTTATCAGCTCCCTCAGAAGTCATGAGATAGAGCTAGAAGCTGACGAGCCTCAGAAGCAAGGTAAGCCTTTAGCATTAAAATCTAACAAAAAATTTGAGTCTAAAGTTTTGCAGGCAGTTGAAGAAACATCTGATGGATCCTCATCAGAAGAAGACGAACTCTCCCTCCTTTCCAGAAGAGTAAATCAACTGTGGAAGAAAAGACAAAGGAAGTTCAGGAATCCCAGAAGATCTGATCAGAACGAGTCTTCTTCCAGATACAGAAGGACAGATTCTTCCTCTGGATACAGAAGATCTGAAGGCTCCTCTAGCAGCAAAAAGCCAAACACCAAGGACATCATCTGCTATGAGTGCAATGAGCAAGGACACTATAAGAGTGACTGCCCAAAGCTTCAGAGGGAAAAGCCCAAAAAGAAGTTTGGAAGAGAGAAGAAGAAAAGTCTCATGGCTACATGGGATGACTCTGACTCGTCTGAAGCTGACTCAGAATCAGATGATGAGAGGGCAAACATAGCTCTCATGGCTAACATCTCAGAAGATAGTGAAACTTCTGAATCAGATACTGAAGACGTATTTCCTAACTTTGTTGTTAACTTTACCAAGGCTGAACTTGCTGAAAGCCTTAATGAGATTCTGGAACGGTATCAGCAAATTAGAGTTAAATTCAGAGACCTGAAAAGGAATCTTGAATCTGACTCTAATAAGACTGAGAGTCTCAAATTGGAGAATTCTGAGCTGAGAAATAAGATTTCAAAATTAGAAAACACTTTACAAAACTCTCAGAAGGAACCAATTTCTGAAACTCCCAGCAACGCTGATGAGATCATCAAGGAGTATGATCACAGTTTCCAGAAGTTCCTTGCTAAAAGCATAGATAGAAGCAAAATGGCTTCAATGATCTATGGAGTTAGCAGAAACGGCAGGAAAGGAATAGGATACCAAGGTAAGGTTCCTACACCAAAGAATGTCATGGACTTAACCATTAAACACACTCCTCTGAATTCACATTTTGTGTATGGTCACACACATGATATTAAATACACTAGCAGTAAGCACTCTGTGAAACCAAAATTCAACCAGAGTTTTGGCAAAACTAACAAATCAGGACCCAAGAAAATCTGGGTACCTAAGGATAAAATAATACATGTTGCAGATATCTTTAGCAGCAAGTCAGAAACACCAGTCATGGTACCTGGACTCTGGCTGCTCGCGACACATGACGGGAAGAAGGCATATGTTCCAAAGCCTGGAACTTAAGCCTGGAGGCCACGTTGGCTTTGGAGGCAATCAGAGGGGAAAGATAATTGGCTCTGGAACTGTAGGTAATGGAAATCTTCCCTCTATTAATAATGTTCTGCTAGTAGATGGATTGATGCATAATCTGTTATCCATAAGTCAATTAAGTGATAACGGTTATGATATAATCTTTAATCAAAAATCATGTAAAGCTGTTAGTCAAAAAGATGGGACTATCCTGTTTAATGGTAAGAGGAAAAACAACATTTACAAAATCAAACTTTCTGAACTAAAGAGTCAGAATGTAAAATGTCTTCTGTCTGTTAACAACGAGCAGTGGATCTGGCACAGAAGATTGGGGCATGTTAGTATGAGAAGAATATCTCAGATTAACAAACTCAATCTGGTCAGAGGACTTCCTAATTTGAAGTTCAATTCAGATGCTCTGTGTGAAGCATGTCAGAAAGGCAAGTTTGCAAAACCTTCTTTTAAATCCAAAAATGTTGTTTCTACCTCTAAACCATTAGAACTTCTGCACATTGACTTATTTGGACCAGTTAAAACTGCTTCAGTCAGTGGCAAGAAGTATGGGTTAGTAATCGTAGATGACTATAGCAGATGGACATGGGTAAAGTTCTTAAGACACAAGGACGAGTCACACTCTGTGTTTGTTACCTTCTGTAACCAAGTTCAGAATGAAAAGGATCTTAGAATCGTTAAAGTCAGAAGTGATCATGGTGGAGAATTTGAAAACAAAGATTTTGAGTCATTCTTTAATGACAGAGGCATTCTACATGATTTCTCTTGTCCTAGAACTCCCCAACAAAATGGAGTTGTAGAACGAAAGAACAGAACATTGCAAGAAATGGCCAGAACCATGATCAATGAGACAAACGTTGCTAAGACCTTCTGGGCAGAGGCAATAAACACAGCGTGCTACATTCAGAATAGAATCTCAATAAGACCTATTCTGGAAAAGACTCCATATGAATTGTGGAAGAACAGAAAGCCCAACATTTCATATTTTCATCCATTTGGATGTACTTGCTTTATATTAAATACAAAGAATTATTTGAACAAGTTTGACTCTAAAGCACAGAAGTGTATTATATTAGGATACTCTGAACGCTCAAGAGGGTACAGAGTATACAATACAGAAACACAGATTGTGGAAGAATCAATCAGTGTTCATTTTGATGATAAGCTTGACTCTGAAAAGTCAAAGCAGAATGAAGTTTTTGCAGGTATGGAAATTGAATTTAAAGGTTCTGAAGACAAGTCATCAGAAGCTCTCAACACAGACACTCCTTCAACGTCTGAAAGGAGCACTGCTAGCAATCCTACAACAGCTGCTGATCAACCTCAGAAGAGATTACTCAGAAGCAGCTTGGATCACCCAGAAGAGACTATCTTAGGAAGAAAGGAAGATCCAATCAGAACAAGAGCAAGCTTCAGAAACTCTGAAGAAACTCTTATGGGACTTGTGTCTCTGATTGAACCTTCTTCTATTGATGAAGCACTTCTGGATAATGACTGGATTCTGGCAATGCAAGAAGAGCTGAATCAATTCACCGGAAATGACGTATGGGATCTCGTTCCCAGACCAAAAGGATTCAACGTCATTGGAACAAGATGGGTGTTCAGAAACAAGCTAAATGAACAAGGTGAAGTCATCAGAAACAAGGCACGACTGGTTGCACAAGGTTATAGTCAGCAAGAGGGGATAGACTATACAGAAACCTTTGCCCCAGTCGCCGGTTTAGAATCTATCAGACTTTTAATTTCATTTGCTGTTAATAGAGGCATCACTCTGTATCAGATGGATGTCAAAAGTGCATTCTTAAATGGTTATATAGAAGAAGAAGTCTATGTACACCAACCCCCTGGTTTTGAAAATACAAAACATCCAGAACATGTTTTCAAACTAAAGAAGTCACTATATGGTCTGAAACAAGCTCCCAGAGCTTGGTATGAAAGGCTAAGTAACTTTCTATTAGAAAATGAATTCACCAGAGGGAAAGTGGACACTACTCTATTCTGTAAATCAGTTAAGAATGACATCTTAGTCTGTCAAATTTTGTTGATGATATTATTTTTGGTTCTACTAATCCTTCTCTTGGAAGAGAATTTGCTAAGTGTATGCAGGCAGAATTTGAGATGAGCCTCATGGGGGAACTGAAATTCTTTCTAGGAATTCAGATCAATCAAACTCCATAGGGAACTTACATTCATCAGAGCAAATACAGCAGAGATCTTCTGAAGAAATTTGACCTCTCAGAATGTAAGCCATCAAAGATTCCAATGCATCCCACGTGCATTCTGGAAAGAGAAGAGGTAAGCAAAAATGTAGAACAGAAAGTCTACAGAGGTATGATTGGGTCTCTCCTCTATCTGACTGCTTCAAGACCTGACATATTATTCAGTGTTTGTATCTGTGCTAGATTCCAATCAGATCCTAGAGAATCTCACTTAACAGCTGTTAAGCGAATTTTCAAGTATCTGAAAGGTACTACTAATCTGGGTTTGTTTTATAGAAAATCTAGTGATTACAGCTTAGTAGGCTACTGCGATGCTGATTTTGCTGGAGACAGAGTGGAACGTAAAAGTACTTCTGGAAGCTGCCATTTTCTGGGAGAAAATCTGATCTCTTGGTCCAGCAAAAGGCAATCAACAATTGCGCTATCAACAGCAGAAGCTGAGTACATAGCAGCAGCAGGATGTAGCACACAAATGCTCTGGATGAAAAGTCAGCTTGAAGACTTCCAGATTTTTGAGAGTAACATTCCTATACTCTGTGATAATACTTCTGCTATTTGCTTAAGTAAGAATCCCATTTTACATTCTAGAGCTAAGCATATAGAAATAAAACATCACTTCATTAGGGACTATATTCAGAAAGGAATTTTGAACTTAAAATTTATAGATACAGACCATCAATGGGCTGATATCTTTACTAAACCCCTTTCAGAAGATAGGTTTAATTTCATTCTGAAACATCTCAGCATGAAAGTCTGCCCAGAGTGAAAATGTTTTAATTCCATATATTTACCTTCAGAATGTAATTGTTTTACTGTGGACTTCTGATCAATCTTCTTTCAGAAAGATAGAACGTGCAGATTGTATCAGATGCAAGTCTAAAGATCTGAGAGTCTAAGCTCAAAGACAGACGTGCTGATCACTACATCAAACAAGTGTCATCCAATCATCAGCAAATCTCTGAAGCAGAACGCGTGCACGCTTCTGAGAAGGCAAAACGCTGATTGGGTGCATTGAGACACATGTCTGGTAACCGTTTTTAAGTATCTTTCTAAAATCCCCCAAAATCAGCAAGCATTTAATAAAAGTAATCATGCTTTTAAAACGCAATCATGATTTTTCTCTTTCTTAAAAAACGTTTATTTTTTCAAAATATTCTGAAACTCTATTTAAACACATTAACCTCTCATTCTAATTCTTTACAGTTTCTCACTAATACTCAAGCATTCTCTGCATTTTTCTGTGTTCATCTCTTGCAAAACCTCTTTTTCTCAGTTTCTTCTCAAAATCTTTTAGTGTGAACATGGCAATCTCCAGCAGTGCTTCTGCAGGTCCTCAGAAGAAAGCATCATCTGAGCAGTATCAAGTTCCATTCAGAACACTCCTCACTCCGATGAATAATCTTGAAGTGTTATCTGAATTGATCATTTATTTTGGAAGCTTGAAGGAGAACGGTTTGACCTAACAGAAGAAGTTAGGGCACAGAAATGGGAAAGGTATTTTGACAGATTGGTTGGACCAACATTCCCTATGTTAGTCAAGGAGTTCTGGATTCATGCGAAGGCTTCAACGCATCTAGTCACCTCCTTCGTTATGGGGAAGAAGATTGTGATCACTGAGGATCACATAGCAAGGTTAATCGGTTACAGTGGCGGTGGCGTCCGCTGTGTTGATATGGCTGAGAGATGTGCTGACGTGGGTGTGATAGCTCAAAGGATTTTCACCCATGGGGTGCCCAGCAGCAAGATCAAAGATCTGAAGGATCATCACAGAGTTTGGGCTAAGATAATTCTGGGGTGCTTCAACCATAGGAAGCCAACTAGTTCACCTGATTACATAAATGTGGATCAGCAGTTTCTGATCTACTTTATTGATCAGAAGGTAAAAATCAACTTGGCTCATCTTCTGTTCAACCACCTCAGAACAAGTGTTAAGGAAACCAGGGAAGAAGAAAGAACCAAGAGGGATTGGATACCCTTTGGAAGGTTGATATCAGATATTCTGACAGAGAATAGGCTGATAGAGCATCTGATAAAAGCTCAAGAGTTAAGCACCATTGAACCAACAGTTGGGAAGCCTCTGAACGCGAAGAACTTGAAGAAAATGAAGTTGATAGAGAATATCAAAAAGGAACCCAGAGATACTCCTATTGTTGATATCACCAACAAAAGAGTTCCACTGAGTGACTTTCCTTTATTTTCTGAGATAGAATCTAAACCAGAGGTGGTTCTCAAATACTTAGACGCGTGCAAAGCAGATGGTACAGATCCAAATCTGATTATCAAAGATCTGCATCAACCTCAACAAGAAGTGACTCTGAATAAGACTAAGAAGAGGAAGGCACCTTCAGAAGGATCATCCCAGCAGACACCCAAGAAAAGAGGTAATTTATCTGCTGCTTCTGTTTTAAATTCTTCTACTATTCCAGCATCTATTCCTCCAACAACCTCTCATAGAATCTCAATCCCCATCCCAACAATAGATGAAACTGAACCAGAAGATGACCCTTCTGAGGCATTAAAACTCAGAAGACCCAGAACCAAACATCCCAAACCAATCTCAACAACATCAGCAATTGACAAAGTGCTGTCTGACATTGATCAACACACTTCTGATCACTCCGCCAATCCAAACTCTGAACCACAAATTGTCCCTCCTCCACAACCAGAACAACAGCAATCTGCTGAAGAACCAGAACAACAACAACCTCTCTCATCAATTCCAGAAGAACCCCTTATCCCTGAACAACCAGAAATTCCAACAACTTCTCCTCAACCAGCAATTCCGTCTCCCTCTCCTCAACCAGAAATTCATCCATCATCAATTCAACCTGAGTTTCATCACTCTGAAACTCAAACTCCTCCACCTTCTGAACCTCATTCACCTCAATCATCTGAACCACAACCTCTGGCAATCCAGCTGCCATGTGGAACAACAGTCACCATGGCACAGTTGCCATCCTCACCAGAATCTACACCACCAAATACTCCCAAAACACCAAACAGTCCAATCATAATTTCTGATTCTCCCACTCCATCTCCAAAACAAACAGCTGCCAAGCAAACCACCGAAAACCCCAGCAGGACATTCAGAGACTTAACCAGCCTTGACCGTCTTGCTGATCTGAAACACAAAATAGCCATCCCAAAACCAAAACAACCAGATGTTGGCTCTGGTATTATGAATTTTGAAACAGGTTTGCAGCAATGGATTGCTTCTCTGAAGCAAGTCTGTCCTGGAATGATTGACCCAGCTGCTTTTGACCAGCTCTGGTCACAATTCAGACTTTGGGTACGTGCTGAAGCCCTCAAGTTGCAGGATATCAACTATGAGCAGGCACAACAGAACTTCAGCAAGCTGTTGAAGGAAGTTGAAAGTCAGCTGCCTCAGGAAGCTGTGCTCCCTCTGGATAGTGAACCTTGGTCTGAGAAACAGCTAGCTTCAAAGGTGCAACCAGAAGAAGACAAGACCATTCAAGATGAAGCAAGTCAAGCATAAGATGTTGCAGAAAGCTCTCAGAAGCTTCCTGCTTCTGATGTTTCTCAAGCTGCCTTGGACAGGCAGACTCTGGAAGAACTGAAGCTGAATGACATGCGTCTGCAGCAGAGGATGGATGAAAACGACCAGAAGATGAAAGAAAGAATGGATGTGCAGGATAGCAAGATTGACACTGTTGTCAGCATGGTGCACAAGCAGAATGAGACTGCTGATCAGATCAAAGCCATGCTGGAGAACTTGTTCACATGCTTTCCTCCCCAACCTTAGTTTTTTTTATTCATGTCATTTTCATGTTTTCTTTAATTTTCTGATGTATTGTTTGAATATGTTTTGTTTGATTCTGAACCCTTTTAATATGACAAGTTTTTCTGATCTTAATTTGTTTTAGCACATCACCTACACTTTTTGATTGCTGACAAAAAGGGGGAGAACAAGAATGATATTTTAAACAATAACGGTTTACTAAGACAGAAATTCTCGAACATTCTAACTCTATTATACTTGAAAATGTTTTCTGTTTTGCTTAAAGTCTACAGGCACAAGGAAGCTTCTGGACACTATGAAGACTAAAAGCTCTGATCCGCTCTGATACTCTGATCCAAAGCAAAGCTCTGACAAGAAAAGCTCTGATATGCTGATCTGAAGCTCTGCTCTGATATGCTGATCTAAAGCTTCTGATAGTCAAAGACTCTGATACTCTGATGTTCAAAGAAAGGCAAAGATCTGATCCTGAAGAACACTTGTAATCAAAAAGGGAAGTAATAAACTCAGGGGGAGTATCTCTCAACTCTGATATCCTGTTATCCCTTATCTTTGATAACCTCTTACTCTGATGCATCTCTCTGACACCTTTTCACGTTATTTTCATTTAAAAAATATCTAGTTTTTGTCATCATCAAAAAGGGGGAGATTGTTAGAACAAAGTTTGAATCTACTACCCTATGTTAAGTTTTGATGATAACAAAGTGAAAAGATATATTACTTATATGATTCATGTATGAACTATATGCTGCCTAAATTATTACGTTCTGATTTGCAGATACTCTGATTGGTATAAGCAAGATCACACCTAATCAGCATCAGAATTTTGGTTTCTGACATCAGCATCAGAAGTTGCCATATCAGAATATCAGAATCAGAAGATTAATTCACGTATATGCTGAAGTCTGATGAACAGAACTGCGCTCAACACTCTGATAAAGAAACACAACAGTTCATCAGCAGCTAAGTAGAATCAGAATGAGCCAAGCCAGAACTTGCATTAAGTAAGCAACGGTACTGTGCATTGAAAGCAAATTAATACCAACGGCCTCATTCCAGACAAGATCTGCTCGATAAGGAAAGTTTGTTATTAGCATTGAATCAAGAATATTGCTCCAACGTTCAACATCTCAGTGCTATATAAACAAGACTTTGAAGATTGAATTGGCTAATGCTCTCCAATCTTTACACGCCTAAAAGCTGATCATAATCTTCCTTCTCTCGTTTTGCTAAACACTACACATTCTCTTATTCAATCATTGTTTAGCAATCTAGTTTCTAAGCTTTAAGTTGTGTATACATCACAGTTGTGATACAGTTTTGTAGAAAACATTCACACACTTAGATTTATCTTCTTTGTAAGAAAGTGTTTCCTTGACAAACCGGGTTGTGGTTTGCATCAAGAAGGCTTTAGCAGTTGTTAAAGCAGTCTGTAATATTCAGTTGAATATAGTGGATTAAGACCTCGTTGGAGAGAGGCGAAATCACCTTGACGGGTGGACTGGAGTAGTTTGAGATCAAACGAACCAGGATAAAAATATCTTGTTCATTGCATTGATTTTCAGTTTTACAATTCAACCCCCCCCCCCCCCCCCCCCCTTCTTGTGTTTTTCACTACTTCAGGTTGAAGATGACTGGCTTGGGCTGGGCCTGAGTCAGTCCTGCTCTTTGCACCCCCTTTTCCAATTTACACCCCCCTGGCCCATTATGTGAAATACTTGCCATTTTTGCATTTTTCTTTTTGTTTCTGACTTATTATTTTTTGTTCAAATATAAAAAATCCTAAAAATATTTTTTTCACATTTTTTTTTGCATTTATTTGGCATTTATTTGTTTCATTTAACATATGTATGTAAATAAATATATATACTTTTACTAAAACCCTAAAAAATAATACAAAAATTATATTTATTTTCAGTTATTATTTTTATTTATATCTTGAAAATATTTTCTTAAATATACATTTTTTCCATGTACATAAATAATTAATTTTATCTTTTTATATTTAATAGGTTTAATAAATACATATATAAATACTTGTATATTATATTTATTAGAATACTTAGGATAAAAATATAAAAATAATACATTTCTATTTTTATTAATACATGACACTAAAAACACTTTTTACAATATACTTTTTATTATTTTATTTTTTAATATATATTGTATAATTAATAAATAAATATTATTTACTTAAAAAATTAGGGTTTTGCCCTAAATGACAAAAATATTCAAAATTTGACCTTTTTATTTTTTGTTTATATTTCACATTGAAAAATACTTTCACATACATAAAAAATCATTTTGTGCATAATACATTTTTGAATATTCATTATATTTATTTAAATATTGTACAATTAAATATTTGTATACGTTCGATATGGTTGTAATAACTTAGATTAATTTCTTGTCAAATATCCCCAAATGCAAACTTGTATCCCCATCCCGATAATTTTGTTGTAATAATCTAGAACTTTAAATTCTCGCACATTTAAATGTTTCCAAATTATGCCATGATAGACCTAGGGTTTGTATGCAAATCAAATTAACAAGTAGTTTGACCTAAATCCAAGATAAGCGTGCATGAAAAAAAACACAATGCACACTTACACCCTTAGGGTTACTCCACTTGTTGCCTTCAAAAATGGGCCATGTTTGCATGTCAAGTACTTTGGCAAAACAAAACAAAACAAAAACAAATCAAAAATGATCATAGTCCCTCGATGACGCTATCTTGTTACCTAAGCAAAAATGATCATAGTCCCTCAAGAAAATTGCCAAAGACACTTGACACTATTGCATTCATGGTCTATACGATGACCCGCGCCCGTCCCGTTAACATCCTAACACAAGGTTGTTCACCAAATACAATGGTGAAACAACACTGTTAAAAGGGTTAAAACATGAGAAAGATCTTTGAGAAATTTAGGGTAGACAAACTCTTGGTTACTTGATCAAACTTGCAAAACACACTTGCCATTTTTCAAACACACATCTCCACACAATTTCCAAAACAAGTTTCAAAAACATTGAAACATCTTTTCAAAAAGACAAACACCCTTGTAAAACATTCAAACAAGAATTGTTACAATGGTGGCCTAGACAAGGCATCTTTTTAAAACATTTTCAAAACCACACACACAAAGCACCATTTCAAACAATTGAAAAGCAAAGGCAAGTGATCTAAGCAAGTAACTAAGAGCCCATGGATAACCATGGATAGAAAGGGTGTTAATACCTTCCCTTTCTATAATCTACTCCCCGAACCCAAGAAAACATCTCAAAGGTTTTTCCTGTGCTTTTTAACCTTTCCTTAGGATAAAATAAAAAGTCGGTGGCGACTCTTGCTCAACCGAAACATTTGCGAAAACAAACGCAAAACCTCAAGTCAGTTCTCCCACCCTATCACAGAACTGGCGACTCTGCTGGGGACTTCTTTAAAAGTGGAGTAATCTTAGGGCTTAGATCACCTTTTGCATGACTAATTGTTTGCTTTGATTGCTTTACATTTTGGTTCTCTTGTTTGGGCTTGAAATCCTACACCCGGATTTGGGAAACATTCATAGATAGCAATACGTTGTGGAAACTGTGTGGGGTATACCGACACGGTTGAAGCAATAGCTATATTAGTGCGACATATTTGTGAGTACCGGTAACCCTTGAGTTCAATCAAGGAGAGTACGGGGCCGCTGAGTGATGTCACTAAGCACTAATGACCTAGAACCTTACTTGACCATCTTGGCCTTTTATTAGGGGTATTGAGATGACCGGCTTTGGTGCAGTCTGAAGTTGGTAGATACTCGATACTACACTCATTGAGGGTTGTTTTCTTGGAATATTTTGGTCGCTAGTTAAGTGGCTAAACCAAAACAATGAACATAGAAAACGATCCAATGATATTGAGCTCCTTAGAACCCGGTTACTATTTATAGGACAAGTTTTTAAGCCAACTACACTCAAGAGGGTACTTACCTATGAAACCTCATGTAAGCCTGAAACTAGGGTTTTGTGTGAATTGCTTGTACATATGTCTGTGCATACATCATGAACATCATAAAGCATCATATGCATCCACTAACCGTTTCAAGGGTTTGGATCTTCATCTTTGTTCTTGTTTTGTAGGTCATGGAAATTCTTCGCAGGAAAACTATCCAAGTCAACCTTGTGAGAATCCCTCCTCAACTCAAGGAGCTTACATCCAGAATTCCAGAAAGCTCTCTCTTCAGTGAAAAACATGGTAGACTGCTCATCCTAGTCAACACCAACATTGAAGAAGACATGGTAAAAGTATTGTTCCAATTCTTTGACCCCCTTCACCACTGTTTCACATTCCCCGACTACCAATTGGTTCCCACTTTGGAGGAATTTTCTCAACTCCTGAGAATTCCTATTCTTAATCAACTACCCTACAACGGTACGGAAAAAGAATTAAAGCCTTAAGATGTTGCTCAAGCATTACACTTGCAACCATCTGACATCAAGGGGCATTGGGAAACCAGGAGTGGTGTCAAAGGCTTCTTGGCAAAGTTCTTATTTGAGAAGGAACAAGAGTGTTGGAATTCCTTAGATCTGCAAGCCTTTGAAGAAATTATGGCACTCCTCATCTATGGGTTGCTCTTGTTCCCAAATCCTGACCAACTTATAGATGTGAATGTTGTCAAGATTTTTCTATCCAGGAATCCCATACCTACATTTCTTGGGGACATCCTCCACTCATTTTACACACGAACAATGAGGAAGAGAGGTGTTCTCATGTGTTGTACTCCTCTCCTTACAAGGTGGTTTATTTCTCACCTTCCACATTCTGTTTTGAAGAATGAGCAAGGTTCAAGGTGGTCACAACGATTGATGACCCTCACACATTCTGATGTACATTGGTGTTCTCGGTCCAGAGAAAATGTCATCATCATCGATCGTTGTGGTGAGTTCCCTAATGTTCCATTACTTGGCATTAGGGGAGGCATTACCTACAACCCTTGTCTAGCTTTGAGACAATTTGGATATACTCGGAGGGATGGCCCTCATGACATGATGATTTCTGACCTAGTTTTTGACTTTGACAACGATGCGCAAGGACTTCGCCAAAGATTCATCAGAGCTTGGAGGATGCCTAACAAGGTAGATAGCAAGACACTGGGGCACAAGAACTCCATCCCTCTTGAGCCTTATCTCAAGTGGGTAAGAACCCGAGCCTAGAGTCTTATGATGCCTTACCCTCACATTCTCCCTTTGATTAAAGAGCCTGTTAAGGAAGGAGAGGTTCCATACACCATCCTACATCCTGACATGCCAACATCATGGGAGGAAATGCAGAAGAGTTGGATCCAACTCAAGGAAGAAAGGGATACTTTTGAAGCCAGCTTCTACGCCAGTGAGAAGAAGGTTTTGGAGCTTACCCACCGACTTCACGAGGAGGAGACCCTTAACACTTACATCGCACCAAAGAGGATGCGCAATGTCTTTTTACCTTAAGAAGTTTTGTAATATTTGGCCCATGGGGAATTTATGTACTGACAAAATTTCTTCTTATTAATATGACGTGTGTTCTTTTTGTCTGCAACAATTTTGAATTTCTAAATCCTTGAATGCATTACATGAATAAACATATCATTTATCACATGCATAAACAGGTCTTCACACCAGGTTTCCTTATCTTTCTGCTGTTTATTTCAGTAAGATGGATATTGAGCAGACGGTCAAAGATCTGCAGGCACAAAACTCGCAGTTTCAACAGCTTCTCATGACCTTAGCAAAGGATCAGGAGGATCTTAAAGCGTTGTTAGGGAATAAAGAGCAAGAAAAAGGAAAAAAGAAGAAGAAAAGAGTTGGGGTAGCTACACTGGGAATAAGATTTGAGAATGAAGCTAGGAGAGTTCTTGAATTCCCCTCCACATCTGATGAGGGGACCGGTAAAGGAAAAGGGGCTGCATTACCTTCTGAGTCCGAGGCTGAAGAGGAAGAGGTAGAGGAAGATGAAGATTATTCAGAGCAGCAATACCCGCCAGCAGACGACAAATACAAAAACCTGGAGGATAGACTGGCAGCCATGGAACTGCAAAGGGTTCCCGGGTTAGATTTTGAAGAATTGGGATTGATTGCTGGAATTGTGATCCCTCCAAAGTTTAAGGTGCCAACTTTCGCAAAATATGACGGTCTGTCTTGCCCGAAGATGCACCTAAGGTCGTATGTCAGAAGAATTCAACCTCATACATCCGATAGAAATCTCTGGGTACACTTTTTCCAGGACAGCTTGTCCGATACTCAGCTAGACTGGTTTTACCAGCTTGAGAGGTCAGAAGTGCATAACTGGGAAGACTTGGCAGCTTCCTTTTATCGCCAGTATCAATATAAAGCTGACTTGGCGCCAACCCGTACTCAGCTACAGAGTATGGGGATGGCCTCAAATGAGGGATTCAAAGAATACGCCCAGAAATGGCGCGACTTGGCCGGAAGGGTACAACCACCGCTTTCAGATAGGGAACTAGTTGATATGTTCTTGGGGACCCTATCTGGCCCTTTCTTCAACCATTTGATCGGGAGTTCTTCCGCGGGGTTTACTGAATTGATTCTGACTGGCGAGCGGGTGGAAGCTGGTATTAAGAGTGGGAAGATTCAAAGGGATTCCTCTGCATCCACAACTGTTAAAAAAACATTCCCAACCAAGAAGGAAGCAGCTGTTGTGTACTCTCAAAAAGGATTGGGGAGAACTGAGCACCGGCCGACTGTAGGGGCCGTGATGATTCAAAATTCGTCAAATGATCAGCCTCGTAACAATCAGCCCAGACCTAAACAACAACGGGGAGAACGGCCACAACGGTAGTACACCCGCATTAACATGACGCCCGCACAAGTTCTTCCCCATCTGTTGAAGCTAAATCTCACAAATAATAGGGACGCGCCAAAAAATGTGAATACCACTTCCCCACACTATCATCCCAATGCTAAATGTGCCTATCATTCTGACAGCGTCGGGCATGACACCAACGATTGATGGGCGCTTAAGAATAAAATTCAAGATTTGATAGACGCAAAGGAGGTTGAGTTCGATGCCCCCGAGAAACCAAATGTAATATCCGCCCCAATGCCAAAGCATGGTCGCAATGTCCATGCTGTTGAAGAAGATCTGTATGTTTCTGCTGTTGATGATCTGGTAACTCCACTACTAACAATCAAGCTGAATTTGTTAAAAGCCGGGATTTTCCCGGGTTGTAAGGAAGATTGATACCTCTGTTACTCCCTACCAATCGATTGTCCATTGCTGAAGATAGGCATCTGTGATCGGTGGAAATAGAACTGACTGTTTAAAGCTGGTTTCGCGAAATGTCGCGGAAGCAAGAGTCGCCACCGTCTTTTATGGTCTCTAACATGGAAAGGACAAAAGCACAGCAAAATTCCTTATTCGAGAATGTTTCTCGGTTCGGGAGGTAGATTTATAGAAAGGGAAGGTGTTAGCACCCTTTCTATCCGTGGTTATCCACAGGCTCTTAGGTACTTGCTCTTATGTTTTCAAAATTTGTTTGCTTTTCAAGTGTGTGTGGGTTTTAAAAAAGTTTGTTTGGAAAACTTCTAAGTAACTCTTGTATCAGTCCTCAAGAGTGTATGAAGTGTTTTGTTTGAAAACTTTTTGAAAGTGTGGGGTGCGAAAAGTTATTTTTGTTTGTTTGAAAAGAGCAAGTACTTAAGAGATCTACCTACTCTAAGGAATTAGGCTGTGTAAGAGTCCTTTAGATAGTGCTATCCCACTATTGAGAAGTAGGTACAACCGTCGTTGGAGGTGTTCGGGTCAATTCGATTAAGGGACAGTGTGGTCACCAAAGCAATGGTAGGACACCTTAGAAATAACCCTAATGTCCTAGATCCTTTTTATCCGAGGCAACCGTTTCGAGGCAACTGGATCTTTAGACAAAAGGGCGACCTCTAAGACACCCTATACTTGATGACCACGTTTCGAGGCAACCAGTGAGGCGTACCCTAAGAGTGGCATGTGCATTGTGTGTTGTTTTCATGTTAATTGTCTTTGTGCATGTTATTTGTGAGCTACGGATTAATTTTATTTACATACATTCTTTCATGCGTTTGTTAACAGTTAGGAGTGCGGAAAATTAAAGTGCGGGAATGTAAAGCTACGCTATTACAAGGCGCGGGTCTATACATCGCCAAAAAACAAAGACCCGTTTTGATAAAGTGCGGAAAGTAAAGAAAGCGGTAAACCTAATTACTATTACATTCTTGGAAGCAGTTACATAATAATCAAAATATAAAAATAACGCGCGAATAGAAATTAAATTGGAACGTCATGAGGGTTTTGACCCTTTTTTGAATAAGAATTGAATTTTGTTTTTTTTTTGTAATTAATGAAACTAAAATTAATAACTAATTAATTAATTAATTAAGAAAATATTTTTTGTGTTTTTATGTTTTTAATGAAAATAAAACAAAAGGGATTAAGATTAAAAGAAGAAAAAAAAACTAGTTCTAAATTTATTTTAGTTGTTAAAAAAAAGATTAAAGTTGCCTATTTAAACTAATTAATTAATTATAGTTTATTTACAAGATAAGTTAATAAATAATAAAACGTTTTCTTTTTTTGATTTTTTTATGAAAATATTAATTATGTTAGGTTAATTAACAATAATGATAGTAATTAAAAAATTAGTTAAAAGAAAATAAAAAAGGAAAATAAAACAAAAGAAAATAAAATAGAACCATAGGGGTGTTGGGCCAAAATTGAGGGTTTGTTTAGCATTGCTGTGGCCCATTTGCACAAAGTCACGTTGACTCCTGGAATCATGTGCGTATGGTTGACTGAAAAGCATGATGCTCATCATTTCCTGGCCACTGGATTGTTGTTTGTAGACACTTGGCATACTGAAGCGTCAGGGCACATGGTGTACCACTTTTAGAAACCTGCACAGGAATACATTGAGAAAAAATGGAAACAAGGAAATTGGGGGACCTGGGAATACTTACAGTGCTTGATAATGGACCTTAGGACGTGGCAAGGGTTGCTTTAGCTTCGGGGTATGGCAAAGAAGAGAGTCACGTTCTCCTCTTGGCCTGAAAATGCTTGCAAAAACTCCTTTTGATCTCACACTTTTTTTGACAAATTTTGACCTTTGCTCTGGCCGTTTGTGCACTTTTTCTAGGTTGTGAATGAGGCTTGCAAGGCTTGTATATATAGTAATGAGTGAGAATCAGTCACTATTATGAGTTCTTAACCATTGCAATTAAACTTTGGATTTCTCCATAACCACCATTAAAGCAACTTGCCAATTTTGTTCAAATTTGAATTTTATGCTTAAAATGGACCTTACACGAATTTGGTAGGTGCATTATGCTTCATCAAGGTCATTCAAACCACAAGATATCATTGAATTAATTTTTTTTATTTTTATTTGAATTTTATGGATTTAAAATGAATTAAATCAATAAAATTAAATAGAAAATAGAAAAATTAATGTTTAATCTTGAAATTAATCATGGGACACGTGGGTGGCATGACAAGGCTGAACCAAGTGGAAAAAAGTGGGCCCTTTTGTCAAAAATTGAAGTTTCAAGGATAGTTGACTTTGGCCATTTCACAAAACTTTCCCAACTTCTCCAATGCATATCTTGCCCAATTTTGATCATATGAACATGTTCTTGGACATTTTGGAAAGGTATTGAAGTCCTCTAACTAGCATCTTTGGTCCCATGTCAATTTGATTTACCAATATCAAGTTATGGTCTTTGACTTAAAGTGCCTTTTTGTTGACTTTTGAAAATGACCTATAATGTTGAAATTGATAACTTTTTGTGAGAGCATTTCTTGGACTTGGAATGTGAAGATGAGTTGTAGGAAATGTCATCCCCTTCAAAGTGAGCATTGGATGGGATTTTTCTGATGAACCATGAAAAAGTTATGCTTTGGTCAAGTTACAGTTGACTTTTCAACTGTCCCAAAATAGAAACTTTTGACATCTTGATGATTTTTGAGCCATTCTTGTGAAATCATGGTCAAGATTTGACCAAATGATGATTGTGGCTTCAAAATAAGATGTTGACAAAAAATTTTGACTTTTGACTGCCAAATGACCATTTTGCCCCTACAGTTGATTGTGAAGCAATTAGGGTTTTTGACTGTGCAACTTGACCTTGTGAGCCTTGAAACTTGACATGTAGGTGCTTGACAATGTATATGAGCATATGGAACTTGATTGAGCCCTTGAAAACCTCAACTTCCTTGCAAGAACCAAAACCCTAATTTTGACTGGCTTAGAAGATGGTTTGACTGTGCAACCCTTGAGTAGACTTGAGCAAATTGAGATGATGCTTGTCAAAACTTTGAAGAATATGGGAGAGCAAATTTTGGGGTACAACAGTTGCCCCTGTTCAATCTTCTTAGACCTGAGGATGTAGATTGGCTTGCGTGTCTTTCGTGGTCCGAAGGTGGAAGATGATTGAACACTAGAGTGCCCAGAAATTTGCACTCACATAGTAGAATATCAGCAACGTGATGTCGGGAATGGGCTTATAGATGCCATTTGGAGAGATGGTGGATAGGAGGATGGGCTTATAGATGCCATCTGGATATGTGACAGAACCTTGTCGGGAATGGGCTTATAGATGCCATTTGGAACTGTAATGGGAGGATGGGCTTATAGATGCCATCTAGGTGTCAATCGCGTAAGAGATTCCTTAACGAGAACTTGCGTACCTGAGTAAGAAAGATAATTACCTGGCCTGTTACAGGGGTTGATCTTCACTCAGTCGCTCACAGACATGCCCTGGCTAGATACAGGTATCGAATCTGGAACTTCAAAAGGTTGATGGGTTGTCTCTACTGACAGGTTATCATAGAAAAACCTTTAGGATTTAACTGAACCAGAGAAGGTTTTGTCTTTCTTGACGAGTTGTCTCTTTGGACGGGTTGTCTTTAACGACGAGTTGTCTTCAATGACGAGTCGTCTTCAATGACGAGTTGTCTTCAATGACGGGTTGTCTTCAATGACGAGTTGTCTTCAATGACGGGTTGTCTTCAATGACGAGTTGTCTTCAATGACGAGTTGTCTTCAATGACGAGTTGTCTTCAATGACGAGTTGTCTTTAATGACGGGTTGTATTCAATGACGGGCTGTCTTCAATGACGGGATGTCTTCAATGACGGGATGTCTTCAATAACGGGTTGTCTTCAATGACGGGTGTCTATAATGACTGGATGTCTTCAATGACGAGATGTCTTCAATGGCGGGTGTCTATACTGACGAGATGTCTTCAATGACGGGTGTCTATAATGACGGGATGTCTTCAATGACGGGATGTCTTCAATGACGGGTTGTCTTCAATGACGGGATGTCTCTTCAATGACGGGATATCTTCAATGACGGGATGTCTTAAATAACGAGTTGTCTTCAATGACGAGTTGTCTTAAATGACGGGTCGTCTTCAATGACGGGTTGTCTTCAATGACGGGTTGTCTTTAATGACGGGTTGTCTTCAATGACGGGTTGTCTTCAATGACGGGTTGTCTTCACTGACGGGTTGTCTTCAATGACGGGTTGTCTTCAATGACGGGTTGTCTTCACTGACGGGTTGTCTTTATTGACGGGTTGTCTTCAATGACGGGTTGTCTTCACTGACGGGTGTCTATATTGACGGGTTTTCTTCAATGACGGGTGTCTATATTGACGGGTGTCTATATTGACGGGTTTTCTTCAATGACGGGTTGTCTTCAATGACGGGTTGTCTTCACTGACGGGTGTCTATATTGACGGGTGTCTACATTGACGGGTGTCTACAACGACGGGTGTCTACATTGACGGGTGTCTATATTGACGGGTGTCTATATTGACGGGTGTCTACATTGACGGGTGTCTACAACAACGGGTGTCTACATTGACGGGTGTCTACAATGACGGGTGTCTATAACGACGGGTGTCTATAACGACGGGTTGTCTTCAATGACTTTAGGAATTAATTTTAACTGGACTTGTCTTCTTTGATTGGATGAGCATCAGAAAAACCTTTGGGATTTAACTGGACTTGTGTTTTTTGACTGAATCTGTCTTCTTTGACTGGATTGGTCTCTTTCGACTGTATCTGTCTTCTTTGACATAGCTGATCATTTAAATGTATCCTTCCTGAAAGGTAAGGTCAGTCACATACAATGCATGACATGGATCAAGCGATGATGTTCTCAACATAAAATGAGATTGTATGATGTGTATATGCATGTATCATGACGATGCGATGTTTATGAATGTATTCTCGTCTAGGAAAATAAATCCTTGACGGATGCCGGGAGCTTATTGAATCCTGGGCCTGATGTTTGAAGAGTAGAGTTCTTCGTTTCCGCTGGGGATGATGGTTGCAAGAATAAACCGGTAGGAGAAGATGACTTTGTTGGGGTAATAAACTTGTTGGAGAGATTACTCTGCAGGGAATTACTCTGTGGGAAGAGATGCTTCGCTGAGGTTTTGATGATAACTCCGCTGGGGATTCCATTGATGAGCTTTGTTGGGGACTTGATGAACTCCGCCGAGTGATAGGAAGAACTTCACCGAGGACGATCTTTCTGTGGTAATTGGCTGAGGATAACCCAGTTATAAGCTCTGGTGGAGAATAACCTTTGAATAAAGTCGGGGAGATGCGTTCGTATTCTGCAGGGGATAAGCTTCCAGAATCTACTGGGGAGATGGTTCAACTCTCCTGGGGAGACTTTTGAGATTGCACTGGGGAGTGGCTCCACTAGGTGTCTGGATTCCGCCGGGGAACAATCTTATATTAAGACTGCCGGGGATGCTTGTTTAAGGAATATCTGCATACTCCGCTGGGGAATGTTGAGATTTTCTGGGGATACCCAACTTCCTTAAGGCTGACAGTAGACTAACTCTGCTTGGGGAGAGTGTTGACTTGCTGGAGATACTGTGCCTTTTGGGGGCTGCTGGGAGACCAACTCTACTTGAGGAGAATTGTTGAATCTTGTCTTACTCTGTGGGGAGTGAAGGTATCTTGGTCATGTTCTTCAGCTGAACTTACCTTGGTACCTCGGCGGACAGAGCGACTAGGTCGCTCAGACAACTCTTATTGCCCCAGTTTCTGAGAGATAAGGTACCTGTGGAGGTGTTTGACAACTGCCGTTTGACAAATCTTCTTCTGGTAGGCAAGTGACGAGGTGACGGGACATAGTCGTACGCTTTAATCCCTAACTTTTGCCTGGACCGCCCTTTCGGGTTTTCAATCCACCAGGATACCCATTTTTGCCCAAACCGCCTTTTCAGGTTTTCGACTTGTCGGGTGTACAGATTTTTCATTTTCATCCCTTGTTTTTGCCCGAACCCTTTTGGTTCGCCGGGAAGCCCTTATTTTTGCCTAGGTGTGTCAACCTAGCGGGTCTTTGATTATGCGTAGTATTTTTTCGACTATGTCCATGCTCTCAGAATGTAGGGAGATACCCCTGTTGTTTGTGTTGCCATGCGACCAGAAGATGTTTGATCAGGCAAGATTCGTAGCTGGAACTCATGTCCAATGCCCCAGGTGACTCAGGCGGAGATTTGCCCCGGGCTATTAGGCATTTGAGAGATTCTCTGAATCTTGACTGGACTGCCCCAGATGATGGACAATGATCATGCCATGCCCCTTGATTGGAGGTGCTTTTGTTCATTAGACATTCGTCGTGCGAACTTCTATGATGTTCAAACAAATAGTCACATGCAAGCAATGTTATATTAAAAATGCAAAGCTTATGCCTGTCTTGAAATTTTTGAAAATGCATTTTCAGTAAAACAAGCAAATTTTGTAAAATGTGATGTCAACTCAGTATTTTACAGCAAGCCTTAAGGAGTCAGGATACCTTTCGTAACAGTATGCCTTCGAACTAACCCATGCTTCAGCTAGGACTTTTTAAGGGTTATAACGTGGCCTGGTTCACGGTTTAAGAAACAAAGGATAAAGGCTCAAATTATATTTGTACCCACCCGCTCTTCGTGATGTTCTTCAAACCTAAACTCAGTTGATCGTGCGTTAGACCTTGTTTGAGTCTTTGTCCTAATATTCCCATGATGGTTCGGATGTTGACATTTTATTTTGAATAGGCAGTCATTTCCTTGTTGAGGGTTTGCAGGTCCTCTTTTCTTTTTGATTTCGTTATCCCTGTTTTTTGCCTGAACTGTTTCTTTTGTGATTACAGTCAGCGGGATGCCCCAGTTTTGTAAGTCCCCTTCATAGGTTTTGACTTAATGGGCGTTTATTTTGAGGGATAATGACTGCCTGTTTTTATGATTATTCAGAACCATCACTGTCTTTTGCTTTGTAAGGACTTCTTTGGTGCCATTCGTTGTGCACCTGGATCAACTGAGAAAACTACCCTGCCCCCAGGTTATGATTAAGGGTTTTAATTTTTGAAAAGAAAAACTCCTACTTCTTTGGCTCAAAGGGGTTGACGAGGGATTATCTTCCTTATAACTCCAGTGTTTAGGAATTGAAACAATGCCTGTACCTCATCAGAGGGGTCTGTTCAAAAGCATACTGTAAAGATCATGGTATCATTTTCGTCATCCTCCCTCAAGAGGCTTAGAGTTATTAAGAGTTGACATCAAAAAAATGAAAGCAGTTTGAATATAGCGAATGCGAATATATTGATTCAAAACAGACATATGCAATGCATTGATAAAGTAATAAGAGTTTGACATGAACAAATGTTTGAACAATCAAAGAAAAATACAACTTGAACATTCGAATGAACAAAAGCTTCTTAGTTTGCACTAGTCATCTCAGATGGAAGATTCTCAGCAGAAGATTTTCATTTTGCCACCCGGCATGAACTACAACACCCTTCCATCGATCAAGTCCTGGATCTTGTTCCTCAAGCTCCAACAGTCGTTAGTGTCATGTCCAGGACTGTCTGAATGGTAGGCACACCTTTCATCAGGATTGTACTTCAGGGAGGTTATGTTGAGATTCTTAGGAGGATCTTTTAAAGCAATCAGCTTGACCTCCAACAAGTGTCTCAGTATCAGTGATGATGGTATACCAGTCTCCGAGAAATGTCTTCCAGACTTATTTCGCTTACGCCGATTACCCTGTTGACTCTGGTGAGGTTGGTGCTGGGCTTGTGACCTTGAAGCAAACTGAGGAGCTTTTCCCTTGTCTTCTTGCACCACAGGTGGTTGAATGATGTCTTGCTTTTCAACCTTAGATGTTTGCCCTAGTTGGTTATCCTGAAGCAATTGGTTGATGAGAACCCTGAGCTCTCCTTGTCTTTGAGATAAGTCTTGGATAAGAGCCATTTGCCCCAGCATCTGGGTTCTCATTGTATCCACCTCAGCTTGTAGACGTTTCAGCCGTTCGTCCTTATCGTCTTGAGGATTGTTCCTGACCAAAGTCCCCATGAGGAGTGTTCTCAGATCTTCCTGCCCCTTGGATAGATTTAGGAGGATTTCCCCGAACTGAGTCTCTTGAATATGAAGGTCCCGGTTGTCTTGTTGGGAAGCCATTGCTGAAATAAACAGCGAAGAAGGTAAGTGACCTGTAACAAGGGTACCTGTTATGCAATGATATGTATGATATGCATGCAATGTTTTCAAGGATCTCGCGGGGTAAACAAGAAAATTGTTAGAATCTGAATTTTGTAGCTTGATTGAAGGAACTTCATTTTGTTGAGAGTCCTTCAACAAGAGTCAAGGCTCACCATATCGAGTGGGTCATAGCCCCTGAATCAAGTCATTAACCTTGGCTAGAGGAAAATAAATCCCCTTTACCCCTTGCTGGACATTTGATTCATCATGACCTGCATCACAAAACCCTTGAGGTCCTTGAAATGGATTAGTCCTTATGTAGGATGCATGCAATGGTATGATGGTATGATGTTATGCTATGCGTGGAGTAATGTAGGTAAACCCTGTTATGAGTCCAGATTAAGGACTGTAAACAAAACCTATAAGAAACTCAAGTGTCAGATAACAAGTATGCAAGTAGTCAAGTTTGAAGGCACACAAGTCACACAAAGAGCCCTTAGAGTTTAGGCTAGCATGAATTTTGGGTACTACCCTCTTTGAAGTTGGTGGGCTCAAACCTGTCCTATCAAAAGTAACCGGGTTCTAAGGAGCTCAATATCATTGGGTTGCTTTCTGTGTTCATTGTTTTGATTTAGCCACTGAACTGGCGATCAAAATATTCCAAGAAAACAACCCTCAATGAGTGTAGTATCGAGTATCAACCAACTTCGGACTGCATCAAAGTCAGTCATCTCACTACCCCTAAAGAGGCCAGGATGGTTCAATTAAGGTTCCTAAGGTCAGTTGATGCTTCACGACACCACACGGCGGCCCCATACTCTCCTTGACTTGACTCAAGGGTTACCGGTACTCACCAAAGTGCCACATCAACGTAGCAAACTGCTTCAACCGTGTCGGTATACCCCGCACAGTTCCCTCACAGTTTGTTGCTACTTTCTAAGAAGGTATCCCCCAGATCCGGGTTAGGATCTATGAAACTCCCAAAACAGGCCCACAATATTAAAGCAAACAGATCAAGCAATTGAAAACATGATGATGAACTATTCCTAAGGTACACCCCACTTATTAAGTCCCCAGCAGAGTCGCCAGTTCTGTGATCGGTGGAAATAGAACTGAATGTTTAAAGCTGGTTTCGCGAAATATCGCGGAAGCAAGAGTCGCCACCGTCTTTTATGTTCTCCAACATGGAAAGGACAAAAGCACAGCAAAATTCCTTATTCGAGAATGTTTCTCGGTTCGGGAGGTAGATTTATAGAAAGGGAAGGTGTTAACACCCTTTCTATCTGTGGTTATCCACGGGCTCTTAGGTACTTGCTCTTATGTTTTCAAAATTTGTTTGCTTTTCAAGTGTGTGTTGGTTTTGAAAAAGTTTGTTTGGAAAACTTCTAAGTAACTCTTGTATCAGTCCTCAAGAGTGTATGAAGTGTTTTGTTTAAAAACTTTTTGAAAGTGTGGGGTGCAAAAAGTTATTTTTGTTTGTTTGAAAAGAGCAAGTACTTAAGAGATCTACCTACTCTAAGGAATTAGGTTGTGTAAGAGTCCTTTAGATAGTGCTATCCCACTATTGAGAAGTAGGTACAACCGTCGTTGGAGGTGTTCGGGTCAATTCGATTAAGGGACAGTGTGGTCACCAAAGCAATGGTAGGACACCTTAGAAATAACCCTAATGTCCTAGATCCTTTTTATCTGAGGCAACCGTTTCGAGGCAACTGGATCTTTAGACAAAAGGGCGACCTCTAAGACACTCTATACTTGATGACCATGTTTTCAGGCAACCAGTGAGGCGTACCCTAAGAGTGGCATGTGCATTGTGTGTTGTTTTCATGTTAATTGTCTTTGTGCATGTTATTTGTGAGCTACAGATTAATTTTATTTACATACATTCTTTCATGCGTTTGTTAACAGTTAGGAGTGCGGAAAATTAAAGTCCGGGAATGTAAAGCTACGCTATTACAAGGCGCGGGTCTATACATCGCCAAAAAACAAAGACCCGTTTTGATAAAGTGCGGAAAGTAAAGAAAGCGGTAAACCTAATTACTATTACATTCTTGGAAGCAGTTACATAATAATCAAAATATAAAAATAACGCGCGAATAGAAATTAAATTGGAACGTCATGAGGGTTTTGACCCTTTTTTGAATAAAAATTGAATTTTGTCTTTTTTTTGTAATTAATGAAACTAAAATTAATAACTAATTAATTAATTAATTAAGAAAATATTTTTTGTGTTTTTATGTTTTTAATGAAAATAAAACAAAAGGGATTAAGATTAAAAGAAGAAGAAAAAACTAGTTCTAAATTTATTTTAGTTGTTAAAAAAAAGATTAAAGTTGCCTATTTAAACTAATTAATTAATTATAGTTTATTTACAAGATAAGTTAATAAATAATAAAACGTTTTCTTTTTTTGATTTTTTTATGAAAAATATTAATTATGTTAGGTTAATTAACAATAATGATAGTAATTAAAAAATTAGTTAAAAGAAAATAAAAAAGGAAAAGAAAACAAAAGAAAATAAAATAGAACCATAGGGGTGTTGGGCCAAAATTGAGGGTTTGTTTAGCATTGCTGTGGCCCATTTGCACAAAATCACGTTGACTCCTGGAATCATGTGTGTATGGTTGACTGAAAATCATGGTGCTCATCATTTCCTGGCCACTGGATTATTGTTTGTAGACACTTGGCATACTGAAGCGTCAGGGCACATGGTGTACCACTTTTAGAAACCTGCACAGGAATACATTGATAAAAAATGGAAACAAGGAAATTGGGGGACCTGGGAATACTTACAGTGCTTGATAATGGACCTTAGGATGTGGCAAGGGTTGCTTTAGCTTCAGGGTATGGCAAAGAAGAGAGTCATGTTCTCCTCTTGACCTGAAAATGCTTGCAAAAACTCCTTTTGATCTCACACTTTTTTTGACAAATTTTGACCTTTGCTCTGGCCATTTGTGCACTTTTTCTAGGTTGTGAATGAGGCTTTCAAGGCTTGTATATAGAGTAATGAGTGAGAATCAGTCACTATTATGAGTTCTTAACCATTGCAATTAAACTTTGGATTTCTCCATAACCACCATTAAAGCAACTTGCCAATTTTGTTCAAATTTGAATTTTATGCTTAAAATGGACCTTACACGAATTTGGTAGGTGCATTATGCTTCATCAAGGTCATTCAAACCACAAGATATCATTGAATTAATTTTTTTGATTTTTATTTGAATTTTATGGATTTAAAATGAATTAAATCAATAAAATTAAATAGAAAATAGAAAAATTAATGTTTAATCTTGAAATTAATCATGGGACACGTGGGTGGCATGACAAGGCTAAACCAAGTGGAAAAAAGTGGGCCCTTTTGTCAAAAATTGAAGTTTCAAGGATAGTTGACTTTGGCCATTTCACAAAAATTTCCCAACTTCTCCAATGCATATCTTGCTCAATTTTGATCATATGAACATGTTCTTGAACATTTTGGAAAGGTATTGAAGTCCTCTAACCAGTGTCTTTGGTCCCATGTCAATTTTATTTACCAATCTCAAGTTATGGTCTTTGACTTAAAGTGCCTTTTTGTTGACTTTTGAAAATAACCTATAATGTTGAAATTGATAACTTTTTGTGAGAGCATTTCTTGGACTTGGAATGTGAAGATGAGTTGTAGGAAATGTCATCCCCTTCAAAATGAGCATTGGATGGGATTTTTCTGATGGACCATGAAAAAGTTATGCTTTGGTCAAGTTACAGTTGACTTTTTAACTGTCCCAAAATAGAAACTTTTGACATCTTGATGATTTTTGAGCCATTCTTGTGAAATCATGGTCAAGATTTGACCAAATGATGATTGTGGCTTAAAAATAAGATGTTGACCAAAAATTTTGACTTTTGACTGCCAAATGACCATTTTGCCCCTACAGTTGATTGTGAAGCAATTAGGGTTTTTGACTGTGCAACTTGACCTTGTGAGCCTTGAAACTTGACATGTAGGTGCTTGACAATGTATATGAGCATATGGAACTTGATTGAGCCCTTGAAAACCTCAACTTCCTTGCAAGAACCAAAACCCTAACTTTGACTGGCTTAGAAGATGGTTTGACTGTGCAACCCTTGAGTAGACTTGAGCAAATTGAGATGATGCTTGTCAAAACTTTGAAGAATATGGGAGGGCAAATTTTGGGGTAAAACAGCATCCAAGGCCTAATGGAAAACCAACAAATTATTTTCGAAAAGATTCCTGCTACTCCAACTCCTATCAATGAAGTTTCAATAATCACCATTTCCGCCAATCTTTCCAAGGTCCCCAAAAGGCCTGTTAAGATTACATCAGTTCTGAAAGTTGCACCTCTGAAAATAACCATGCCTGGGCCCATCCCCTACAAATCTGACAAATCGATACCGTGGAATTATGGTGGAGAAATCGACTACCACGGTGTTAAACAGATTGAGATAACTGAAGAGAGCTCTGACGAAGAAACTGCCGACATTGGAAACATTGCCGGTACAAGCAAGATTACCCGAGGTGGGAGAATTTTCTCTCCAGAGATTTCCCCTCCAAAGGCAATCTTTGGACCCTCAGCTGCTGCCAAGGTTACCCCTGCACCAACAAAACAATTTGCACACTACTTTTTCACCTCATGCCTTGCCCGGGGCATGTAGGTCCATTTGTAAGGTTTTTGATTCTCTTCATAATCATATGCCATGTTTAATGATTCATTGGACGTTTTTCATTTATAAACTGCTGTGTTCATCTTCTTTCCTTTCACATTTTTGTTTGTTTAAGGATGGATATCCCTTACACACACCCACACTCACAAATGCAGGTACCCATCCACTCCGGATTCCATGGGTGACTATTCTATTGTATCCTTCAATAACTCTGAAGATTTGGTCAATCAGGCTGAGTACGAAGATAACGAAGATTGTGAAGTACCGGGAGAGTTAGCCAGACTTCTACAACAAGAAGAGAGGGCCATCTTACCTCATGAAGAGTTATTGGAAACTGTCAACTTAGGAACAGGGGAAGACAGGAAAGAAGTACAAGTGGGTGCCAATCTGGAACCTAATATCAAGGAACGCTTAATACAGCTGTTGAATGAATATGTTGAAATCTTCGCCTGGTCCTATGAGGACATGTCGGGGTTAGACACATATATCGTGGTTCACCGTCTCCCTACAAGAGAAGAATGTCCATCGATCAAGCAAAAAGTCCTCCGAATGAGGCCTGACATGTCGGAGAAGATTAAAGCTGAAGTAATGAAGCAATTCAACGCTGGCTTTATGGCTGTTACATCTTATCCCCAATGGGTTGCTAACATTGTTCCCGTTCCCAAAAAAGACGGCAAGGTCAGAATGTGCGTGGACTACCGGGATTTGAACAGGGCCAGCCCTAAAGATGATTTTCCGCTACCCCATATCGACATTTTGATTGACAACACGGCTCAGCACAAAGTATTTTCTTTCATGGATGGATTCTCGGGCTACAACCAGATTAAAATGGCCCCCGAGGACATGGAGAAAACAACCTTTGTTACACAATGGGGTACCTTCTGCTACAAGGTGATGCCGTTCGGACTGAAGAACGCAGGGGCAACTTATCAACGCGCCATGGTAGCCTTATTCCATGATATGATACATCATGAGATTGAGGTTTACGTAGACGACATGATAGCTCGATCACAAACGGAAGAAGAACACCTTGAACATTTGCAAAAGCTGTTTGCCAGGTTGAAGGAGTACAAACTCAGGCTGAATCCAAGTAAGTGCACTTTTGGAGTTAGGTCTGGTAAACTTCTGGGATTTATTGTCAGCAACAAGGGCATTGAGGTCAATCCAGCAAAAGTAAAAGCTATACAAGAAACGTTGGCCCCCGTACTGAAAAATAGGTTAGAGGATTCTTGGGGCGCTTGAACTATATCGCCAGGTTCATCTCTCACCTGACGTCTACCTATGAGCCAATTTTCAAACTATTAAAGAAAGATTAGGTAGTCGAGTGGAACAATGATTGTCAAACTGCTTTTGATAAGATCAAGGAGTATTTGCTAGAACCTCCTATTCTGATGCCACCCGTCGAAGGAAGGCTGCTGATCATGTATCTGACTGTTTTGGACAACTCAATGGGGTGTGTACTGGGCCAACATGACGAGTCTGGTCGAAAAGAGCATGCCATTTATTACCTTAGCAAAAAGTTTACCGACTGTGAGACTCGCTACTCACTGCTCGAGAAAACTTGCTGCGCTTTGGTATGGGCTGCTCGCCGACTAAGGCATTATATGTTGACTCATACCACTTTGCTGATTTCCAAAATGGACCCGATCAAGTATATCTTCGAGAAGCCTGCTTTATCTGGAAGAATCGCTAGATGGAAAATGATCCTGACTGAGTATGACATCCAGTATACTAACCAAAAAGCTATAAAAGGGAGTGTATTGGCTGACCATCTAGCTCATCAAGCTATTGAAGATTATCAATCCATGAGATTCGACTTCCCAGACGAGGACATCATGACTTTGGACAACATTGAAGGTAAAGGACCGTATGACGGACCTGAAAAGGGATCCCGATGAACCCTGTACTTTGATGGTGCTTCAAATGCACTTGGAAATGGTATCGGTGCGGTACTCATTTCCCCTGAAGGTTGCCATACACCTTTCACGGACCGACTTTGTTTCAGCTGTACCAACAACATGGTCGAATATGAAGCTTGCATCTTTGGTCTCAAGGCTGCTATAGACTTGGGGATCAAATCTTTGATCGTATTTGGGGACTCGGCTTTGGTTATCAGTCAAATCAAAGGAGAGTGGGACACCAAACATCCTAACCTTATCCCATACAAAGAACATGTCCTGACATTGTTGCCTCATTTCGAGCAAATCACCTTCGAGCATTTCCCGCGAGAAGAGAATCAGTTAGCAAATGCTATGGCTACAATGTCTTCCATGTTTAAACTCAACTGGGATAACGAGGCTCCCCAAATCACTATCGAGCGAATGGATGAATCTGCGCATTGTCATGAGATTAATACTGAAGAATTAGTGGAACAACCCTGGTTCCATGAAATCAAAAGGTATCTCCAGACTAGAGAATATCCTGAAGGAGATTCCGTAAATGACAACAAGTTCTTAAGGAGGTTTGCTGCCAAGTTCTTCCTAAGCAATGGCATCCTTTATAAACGCAGCCATGATTGTGTTTTACTCCGATGCGTAGACAAAGCTGAAGTAGAGTTAATCATGACTGAGATACACAGCGGCACATTTGGCACCCACTTGAGCGGACATACGATGGCTAAGAAGATTCTAAGGGCAGGCTACTACTGGTCTACCATGAAAGCTGATTGCCATCAACATTCTCGTACTTGCCACAAATGTCAAATCTACGCCGACAAGATACATATTCCTCCTGTTCCTCTCAACGTTCTGACAGCTCCTTGGCCATTCACAATGTGGGGCATTTACATGATTGGAGAGATCAAGCCCACAGCGCCCAATGGACATCGCTTCATCCTGGTCGCCATTGATTATTTTACCAAGTGGGTCCAAGCAGCTTCCTTCGCCTCTGTTACAAAAAATGTGGTTGCCCGCTTCATCAAGCAGAACCTCATATGCCGGTACGGTGTCCCCGACAGGATCATCACAGACAACGGTACAAATCAGAAAAATACTATGATCACCGCTCTATGCGAACAGTTCAAGATTTATCATCACAATTCATCTCCCTATCGGCCGAAGATGAACGGTGATGTTGAAGCTGCAAACAAAAACATCAAGAAGATCATTCAGAAAATGACAGTTACCTACAAGGACTGGCATGAGATGTTACCGTTTGCTCTGCATGGGTACCGTACCAAGGCACGTACTTCAACGGGGGAAACCCCATTTTCTTTGGTATATGGCATGGAAGTTGTTCTACCCATGGAAGTTCAGATCCCTTCTTTAAGGATTATGAAGGACGCTAGTTTGAATGAAGACGATTGGATTCAGACCCGACTTGATCAACTCAATTTGATCGACGAGAAGCGACTCACTGCTGTTTGCCATGGTCAGACGTACCAGAAACGGATGATCAAGGCTTTCAACAAGAAAGTCAGACGTCAAGTATATCAAGTCGGAGATCTTGTAATCAAGCGGATTATCTTACCGCAAAGTGATCCCAGGGGCGAATGGACTCCTACTTACGAAGGACCGTTTGTGATCAAGAGCATATTTTCTGGTGGTGCAATGATTCTGACCACCATGGACGGCGACGATTTGCCACACCCTGCGAACGCAGACATAGTCAAAAGATACTACGCATAAAACAACCCGACAAGTCAAAAACCCAAAAGGGCGACTTGGGCAAAAATGGGCATCCCGGTGAACCGAAAACCCGAAAGGGCGGTTCAGGCAAAAATTAGGGATAAAACAAAAAAATCTGTACACCCGGCAAGTTGAAAACCCGAAAGGGCGGCTTGGGCAAAAAAGGGTTTCCCGGTGGATCGAAAACCCGAAAGGGCGATTCAGGCAAAAGTTAGGGAATTAAAGCGTATGACTATGTCTCGTCGGATCACTTTAAAGAACAATCTCTTCATCAACAAGCTCCAAGTTCTGATCAATCCAATCATCGGCGGACGAAGCATTGAATGGACAAGATATTCAGAGTTGTAAAGGCTATAACAGAATGGAATTCCATGGAACTGTTACACATAGCCATCTTTCTTTTGTATAATTTTTTTTTCAATTTTTACGACAACATCCTCTTATTAGGATGTCTGTTTTCTTTATACAAAGATACTCATAAAAATTTAATACAAACACTTTTCCAAACACAGAAATATGCTTTGTCTTCCTTTTTCTTTTTACGCTTATGTTTTATTTGAGAAACGTCCAATGTTTTATTAAATAGGCATATGCATATGAACATAATAATTTTCTTACAAATCAAGAAAGATGATTGCTGATAGGTTAAAGGTACAGATAGATATCTTGATGCCCTTTCAGAAGGAATCCCCAGCGGAACTAGACTCTAAATTCCTCAACAAAGTTAGAATCCAGAGCTGAATTCCCCAAACAGAATTAAACTTCAGGATCCTCAGCAGAACAAAAGCTTTCTCAAAGCTGATTTCCCCAGCCAAGAGAGCCTTCCAGAACTCAATTCCCCTCAGAATTAAGTTTCAGTATCCCCAGTGGAGCCCTAAAAATCTGAAAATCCTATCCCCGGTGAAGCTAAAACTGTTAGTCCCCAGCGGAGCTGAAACTTCCAACTGTCAATCCCCAGCGGAACCAGATTAATGAACATTCTTCCCACAGAGATACTTCCCATTAGATTGAAGATTCTCAGTCTTACTTCTCCAGCATAAGTCTACCAGGCTCCAGACTCCCCAGTAGAGATCATCAGGATTCTCATTCCCCACAAGTCACCAAGGATTTTCAATCCCCAACAGTGGACCTAAGATCCCTCAACAACTGAAGATCTTATTCCCTAAGCAGTCAACAATCAATAAGGATGTCTCAGCTTCAATAATCAAAGATTCATGCAATCCCCTGCAATAGTCAAGGATTTACTTTCCCCAGCAGCAGTCAAAGATTTCATTATCCAGGATTCATCTATCCTCAGCAAGGCAGCTCATCAGCTTACATGCGCATTCATTACATTCACATCATAAACATTGATATAACATATACTGCATCATACATTTCATGCAACATAACCTTGTGTTTCAGCTAATATTTTACCCTTTTCAGGATAAGATTAATAAGCTTCAAGTTCGAATTCTGAAAACAGTTTACGGATTCTCCAAACACGGATGTTAATCTATCGCTTGTTCAGACTCAACTTTTGAAAACAGTTTACGGACGCTTCCCAACATGGATGTTGATCTATTGCTTATTCAACTTCAAGACTTCTGAAAACAGTTTACGGATTCTCCAAACACGGATGTTAATCTATCGCTTTTTCAGATTCAACTTTTGAAAACAGTTTACGGACGCTTCCCAACATGGATGCTGATCTATTGCTTATTCAACTTCAAGACTTCTGAAAACAGTTTACGGATTCTCCAAACACGGATGTTAATCTATCGCTTGTTCAGATTCAACTTTTGAAAACAGTTTACGGACGCTTCCCAACATGGATGCTGATCTATTGCTTATTCAACTTCAAGACTTTTGAAAATAGTTTACGGATTCTCCAAACACGGATGTTAATCTATCGCTTGTTCAGATTCAACTTTTGAAAACAGTTTACGGATGCTTCCCAACATGGATGCTGATCTATTGCTTATTCAACTTCAAGACTTCTGAAAATAGTTTACAGATTCTCCAAACACGGATGTTAATCTATCGCTTGTTCAGATTCAACTTTTGAAAACAGCTTACGGACGCTTCCAAACACGGATGTTAATCTATCGCTTATTCAACTTCAAGACTTCTGAAAACAATTTATGGATTCTTCAAACACGGATGTCAATCTATTGCTTATTCAGACCCCCAGTCCAGAGATATTCCAAACATGGATACCTTTCTGATACTCACTCATTCATACAATTCAACAAACATTCCAGATGACATCTTTAAGCCCATCCCGGACAAGATTCTGTCTCCCCTCTAGACGGCATCCTTAAGCCCATCTCCAAATGGCATCTTTAATCCCATTCCCGCATCCATGTCGTGACGAGTGCAAATTTACGGGCACTCTAGTGTCCAATCTCCTTTTACCTACGAGACGCGAAAGGCAAACTTGCCAATCTAACTCTTCAGGTTCAAGAAGATTAAACAGGGGCAACTGTTGTACCCCAAAATTTTCCCTCTCATTTCATCAACATTTTCTCACCACAAGACTCTTGGAACTCAAGATCAGGTTAGGGTTTGCTCTGCTCAAGACCCCTCCTTGCACTGTTGACCCAAATTAGGGTTTGAGTTTGAACAAGGATGTTTTGACCTAAAATTCCCAAAGTGACTTTCATGCTTCATGTTGGACTTACAAGTTCATCCATACCAAGTTTCAAGCCTTGATTCCAATCTTTGCCCAGTCAATTGAACAGTTGACCTAGAAATCAGCTGTATCGGGGAAAAAGTCAACTGTAGCCAATTGACAGTCAAACCTCATGATTTTTGACCCACATCAACATTATGAACTCATATGAATCATTTGATCAAGTTTGGATCACAACTCCACAAGAAATTTGATCAGATCACCAAAAGGGCAAAATAGTCATTTTAGGGTTTTGACTGCACAAAGGAAATTTTTGACTGTTTGACCTAACCAATGGCAAATCAAGCTCACATATGGACTCAAGGACTCAATGGCATTGTCTTGACACATTCAACAAGTTCAAAAGATCTCAAATGCATAAGATTGACAGATGAATTTTTCAGTCAACTGATCAAAATTTGACTGTATACTGAAAAGTCAAACTTTGACTTTTTGGTCAAAATCAAGTGCCAAGATTCATTTTTCATCAAGACATGTCAAATTATGAAACTTGTTCATCCAGAAACCTAAAATTGCAAATTAGGGTTTAAAATGAGAAAATTTCATAACTTAGAATTTTTCTAAGTTATGAAACTTTCTTATTTTTTCCTAACTTTGTCCCATTTTTTCACCAAGATGCAAATGGATTCAAATAAAACTTGAAACATGAAAGTTGTAGTCCATTACAAAGTATACAACTTTGATTCACAAAGTTTTCTCAAAGGAAGCTTGTAGCTCAAGTTATGATTTTTGGAACAAGGGTGCAAAATATTTTTAACTTGGAGAAATTTTGACCTATTCTAGGCAGGATTTTTGTCCAACTTCTTGGCCATTTTTCACATGGTTCCACTTCGAGTTTAAATTTGCATTACAAAGATGGATTGTAGTACACATTCCAAGCTTTCCAAATTGTCCAATAACTTCTTAAACACCTTTGTGGTTAGGGAGAATCGAATTTGCAAAGTTGGGCAAAATTCACTTTTGTTCATAGCCAAGGCATGTTCATCACAACTTGCATTTTCAAATCAGCTCATACAATGCTAGCTTGCAGGCCTCTAACCCTCTTCACACTCAATAATTAAATGCCTAACCATTATATTAATGCATTATTTCATCCATTTGGGCATTACACATAGAATTAATCCTTATTTGGAAAAAGCTAATTTGCCATTTTGATAAAGTTATGCTTTATGTCAAGTTACATGATCTTTGAAGTACAAGCCAGATCTTTGAGGCAAAGTTTGGTAGACAAATCCCACTGATCAAGAAGAAATTTTGCAGCATGCTTGAGAGCCTTGTACGGGCCTATATCACAACTTGACATTTCTTTGCTTACATGGGAAGAAACTTTGCAAACTCATACCAACTCTCACTTCCTGAAAGCATAAGCCAGAACAAACTTTGTGAACATATTACACACATCAAAACAGACCTAAGGCAGGATTCAACCATCTCTCATACCTCCCAAAACACAAAAACACCCTCTTGCTGTAGAAATAGAGCAAGTTCTGCAACTTGACTTCCACAATCCATTCCACTCGTGCACTTTGGCTAAAACCAGTTCAAATACATTCCATATCATCCATTGGAACTATCCCAAGCCTTAAACCCAAGCTGTAACATCCCTAACCACTTTTGCCATTTTCACTTTCAAGCTGTGCAGGTGAACTTCTACAGCACGATACAGGCAGTTTCAAAGCAAGCTAGGCATTTGGGGAGCATCCTTGGACTTCAGGCAAGCTCAACCAAAGCTCAAACTCCATTGAAGATACCTACATTGCTCTGTTCGAGTCAAGCTGAAACAGGTAAAACCATGGACTTCTATCTCTCAATATAGGAAGAGTTAGGCTTAGGTTAATGAATGAAATATGCTCTACTCATAGCCCTGAAGCCATACATATGATTATTTTTCATTTATATTAAGTATGCTGTGAGAATTTTAGCCATGAACATTGAAGAAAAATTAGGTCAGAAATTGGGGATGAAGAAATTCTCCCTGGATTCTTAGAGTTAGGTCAAGTATTTTATATGTCTGAATTCGTCTCTTGATGCTCTATAATATTGGTGTTATGAGTTTTGCATGAAAGTCAAGGAATCAGGAGTTAGCTTTGGTACAAGACACACGCGTTTTTTGATGTTCAAACAATGCTGAAGGTTGAAGATGACTGGCTTGGGTTGGGCCTGAGTCAGTCCTTCTCTTTGCACCCCCTTTTCCAATTTACACCCCACTGGCCCATTATGTGAAATACTTGCCATTTTTGCATTTTTCTTTTTGTTTCTGACTTATTATTTTTTGTTCAAATATAAAAAATCCTAAAAATATTTTTTTCACTTTTTTTTTTGCATTTATTTGGCATTTATTTGTTTTATTTAACATATGTATGTAAATAAATATATATACTTTTACTAAAACCCTAAAAAATAATACAAAAATTATATTTATTTTCAGATATTATTTTTATTTATATCTTGAAAATATTTTCTTAAATATACATTTTTTCCATGTACATAAATAATTAATTTTATCTTTTTATATTTAATAGGTTTAATAAATACATATATAAATACTTGTATATTATATTTATTAGAATACTTAGGATAAAAATATAAAAATAAAACATTTCTATTTTTATTAATACATGACACTAAAAACACTTTTTACAATATACTTTTTATTATTTTATTTTTTAATATATATTGTATAATTAATAAATAAATATTATTTACTTAAAAAATTAGGGTTTTGCCCTAAATGACAAAAATATTCAAAATTTGACCTTTTTTATTTTTTGTTTATATTTCACATTGAAAAATACTTTCACATACATAAAAAATTATTTTGTGCATAATACATTTTTGAATATTCATTATATTTATTTAAATATTGTACAATTAAATATTTGTATACGTTCGATATGGTTGTAATAACTTAGATTAATTTCTTGTCAAATATCCCCAAATGCAAACTTGTATCCCCATCCCCATAATTTTGTTGTAATACTCTAGAACTTTAAATTCTCGCACATTTAAATGTTTCTAAATTATGCCATGATAGACCTAGGGTTTGTATGCAAATCAAATTAACAAGTAGTTTGACCTAAATCCAAGATAAACGTGCATGAAAAAACAAACATAATGCACACTTACACCCTTAGGGTTACTCCACTTGTTGCCTTCAAAAATGGGCCATGTTTGCATGTCAAGTACTTTGGAAAAACAAAACAAAACAAAAACAAATCAAAAATGATCATAGTCCCTCGATGACGCTATCTTGTTGCTTAAGCAAAAATGATCATAGTCCCTCAAGAAAATTGCCAAAGACACTTGACACTATTGCATTCATGGTCTATACGATGACCCGCGCCCGTCCCGTTAACATCCTAACACAAGGTTGTTCACCAAATACAATGGTGAAACAACACTGTTAAAAGGGTTAAAACATGAGAAAGATCTTTGAGAAATTTAGGGTAGACAAACTCTTGGTTACTTGATCAAACTTGCAAAACACACTTGCCATTTTTCAAACACACATCTCCACACAATTTCCAAAATAACTTTCAAAAACATTGAAACATCTTTTCAAAAAGACAAACACCCTTGTAAAACATTCAAACAAGAATTTTTACAATGGTTGCCTAGACAAGGCATCTTTTTAAAACATTTTCAAAACCACACACACAAAGCACCATTTCAAACAATTGAAAAGCAAAGGCAAGTGATCTAAGCAAGTAACTAAGAGCTCATGGATAACCATGGATAGAAAGGGTGATAATACCTTCCCTTTCTATAATCTACTCCCCGAACCCAAGAAAACATCTCAAAGGTTTTTCCTGTGCTTTTTAACCTTTCCTTAGGATAAAATAAAAAGTCGGTGGCGACTCTTGCTCAACCGAAAAATTTGCGAAAATAAACGCAAAACCTCAAGTCAGTTCTCCCACCGTATCACAGTATCTACATTTTATTTTCACAAACCAAACTCAAATGATGCCTGTATGAAGAGATAGAAGTTATAAAACTTACCTCTTGCAGCTGGAATCTTGTATGGAGTTTTAACAACCTTGGAGGTGTAAGGATGATCTGGTTAGCTTGCCAGGACCTCCCTGAGTGTGTTGTAAGCCTTACTTTGTTTTGAAACCAGCTAGAACTCTCTACTAAAGTCCAACTGTAATGGAGGTTTTCAGAAATGGTGGATGATGAAGATGAAGTTACAGAAGTTTAACAGGTGTTGAGATGAGTTCTATATGATGTATGTGAAGTGTTTAGATGGTTAAAAGTGAAAACGCACGAGTGAAAATGGAGATGGGTGTTTGAAGCTCAAAAAATGGAGTTTTTGGCCAGTTCTGACTTATGAATGCTTGAAAGTCTTTGAGGGCTTGTAAAAAAAACGTGTGTTGTGTTGTAATTGACTTGTTAATATGTATGGAAAAGATTAGAGCACCAAATCACTCAAGGTTTTTGAGTTATAGGGTTATAGCTCTATAACTTGCTTTTGAAGAAAAGTGAAATGACAAATCTCAAGTATTATACAAGCATGACCTGAGCTTCTTGGGACCTTAGACACGTTGATTTTGGTTTATAGGGGTTGTATGTGCAGAAAGAACAAGTTAGAATCCCAAGACAAGTTGACTTTGTGATTAAAGCAACTTTTCAAGAATGGAATGGTAACTTTCTTCCTAAAATGGAAAATTGGCTTGGACAATGCTTCGAACACTTAGATAATAGCTCAAAAGCAAGTGTAATCTTCTAATTATAGAGAGATATTGAGGTTTAGAGGCCTGCAAAACAAGATTGTGCAGCATAGGTTTGAAATTGAATTCTTGTTCATCACAAAATGCCTTATAATTCAAGTGACAAAACACCAACTTCATCTCTTCGATTCTCCCTACTCAAGAATGATCTCAAGGAGTTCTTGGACATTTTGGAAAGATTGCAATGTGATCTACGACCCATCTTTGAATTTATTTTGAAGATTCCCCTTGGAAATATATGAAAAAGTGCCATGAAGTTGAGTCAAAATCCTGACCAAATTAGGGCAAAATTTCACTAAGTGTTTAGTTTCATGATCCTATGTTCTTGAAATTATAACTTGAGATCCAAGAACTTTTGGAAGAAGTTATGTGATGCAAAGTTGTAGATTTCATGGAGATCTACAACTTTCATGTTGGAAGTTTCTCTTGAATCATCTTGCATCATGATGAAAATTTGGCTCAAAGTTATGAAAAAGCATGAAATTTCCAACACTTAGAAAAATTTCTATAAATTTTGACTTTTCAAAATGAAATCTTGAATTTTTGATTTCTTGATGAATAAGTTTCATATTTTGAAATGTTTTAATGAATTGTGATCTTTGGTACTTGAATTTGACCAAAACGTCAAAGTTTGACTTTTCAGTATACAGTTGACTTTTGATCAGTTGACTACAAAATTCATCTGTCAATCCAATGGATTTGAAATGTTTTGAACCATGTCATTAGGTTAAAATGATGCAATTGGACTCTTGAGATAATTCCTTAAACCAATTGACCATTTGCTGGGTCAAAACCAAGAATTGCCTTTTCCCAATCAAAACTCTAATTTTGACCATTTTGCCCTTTTGGAGATTTGATCAGATTTCTTGAGGAGTTGTAGTCCAAACTTGATCAAATGATACATATGCATGTTGATGTTGATAAAAAAATTATGAATTCTGACTGTAAATTGGCCATAGTTGACTTTTTCCCCAATACAACTGATTTTTAGGTCAACTGCTCAATTGACTGATCAAAAGTGTGATCCAAGGCTTGAAATTTAGCATGAGTAACCTTGGGGGTCCATAATGATCCATGAAATTCATATGAAGTATTGCAAGTTCAATAATCCTTGTGCAATCTCAAACCCTAATTTTGGTTATCAGTGCATAAGGAAGTGTCTTGAGATGATCAAACCCTAATGCAGTCTTGAGTCAATGGAGATCTTGTGAGCAAATCTTTGATAGGTGAGAGGGCAAATTTTTGGGTACAACACTTGAAATAGTTTGTTATTTGCACCCCAACTAAACTATAACATGTTGTCTTGTAAACCTATGCAGCCCTTGTTCACAAACCTTTTGCCTATAAATAGAGGGGGCATTTGCAAGAGAAAGAAGCCAGAAAAAAGAGAAAGAGAAACTTGCACTCCAAATCCCTTCGCTCACGAAAAAACCGGAACTATTAATAAAACCTCCATCTTTGAGCTTTGAAGTTCAAATCTTTGAATCTCATACCTTGCAAGTTTTCCCCAAACAAACCATCCAAATACTTCACATACATCATATAGAAGTTGTTCAAACACAAGAGCAACTTCTATAACATCATTATCTCCACTTTCCAAACTCAAAAACATTCTCTTGCAAGTTGACTTGGTTGGAGAGATTCAAACACTTTCAGCATAAAGTAAAGTTTGGAACAACTTTAGGGAGGTCTAAGGAAGCTCAATCAATCATCACATTGCACCTGGAAACATCCATCCACATTTCGAGTTTTCACTTCAAGAGGTAAGTTTTCTCAAACTGCGATATCCTAGTTCATACATCATTTTGCTTTTGTTTTCAAAAAAATAAAATAGGACAAATCAAAGTAGAAGAGTTGCAAAGACTCAAAACTACAGAAAAATGCTTCTGGAAGTCTAACACAACCGGCCGTGTCACCTGAACTGGGCTGTGTGTGATATGATGGGAGAACTAACTTGAGGGTTTTGTGTTTTGATTGCAAATTTTGCGGTTAGCAAGAGTCGCCACCGAATTTTATTTTATCCAAAAGGAAAGGTGAAAAAGCACAGGAAAGACCTTTGAGATTATTTCTTGAGTTCGGGGGGTAGATCATGAAAAAGGAAGGTGTTAGCACCCTTTTCATCCATGGTTTTCCATGGGCTCTTAGTTACTTGCTAGATCACTTTCTTTTGTTTGAAATTGTGCTTTGTGTGGTTTTTTTTAAAGTATTTTGAAAAGGCGCCATCGTTTAGGCAAACTTTGTAATGATTCTCGTTCATAAGAATGTATACAAAGTGTTGATCTTTTGAAAAATGTTTTCAAGTTTGAAAGGTGTTTTTTGAAAGTGTAAGTGATATTTTTGAAAATAACAAGGATGTTTGTTTTGAAATGGAGCAAGTAATTAGGAGCAATCTACCTACTCAAATGTCTTTCTTGTTCATTTTCTTTTCCTTTGACATTGTTGTCTTACCATTGATTTGGTAAGCAACCCTATCTTTGGATGTAAGCGGGACGGGCGTGGGTCATCGTATAGCCATGATTAGCAATATTGTGGGGTATCTTACCATTTCTTTTTTAGGGACTAAGATCATTTTGAAAGGCAGCATTTATAGCGTCATCGAGGGACTATGATCTTGTATTTCGATTGTTTTTGCTAAGACACCCCACATGCATAACATGACCATTTTTTAGGAAACAAGTGGAGTTAACCTTAAGGGTGCAAGTGTGTTTGATTGCATGAATTTTAGTCTTGATTAGGGTGATCTATTTGTTGATTTCATTTCTTGCCATACACACCCTAATTACTAGCATTTACATTCAAAAGCGATAAATTGCAGAAATGTAAAGTCCTACGCTATTACAATATTTTAGGGATGGGGGTACATATTTATGAATGGGGGTTGCAAATAAAATTAAATCCTAAGTTACTATTACAACCATATTGAAATGGATAAGAATGTACAAGAAATGTAAAATGGACTTGTTTTGTAAAAAAAGAAATAAGTTTGGTTTAAGAAAACATTTTGATCTTTTATGTTAAAAGAAATAAAATAAGATATGTGAATATAAAATAATATTTTTTATGTGTTTTTGATTAATAAAAAAAATGATGGAAAAAATAATAAGGAGAAAGGAAAACAGAATCAGCGCTTTGCTGAAATAAAAGAGGTCAGAAGTTCTAACTCTGGCGTGCTGCACAAATTCAAATAAACATTAGTAGAAACAAGGAAGGTCATAAGTTCTGGGTCCGCTGAGAACAAAGAAGATTTCAGAAGTTCTGATACCACTGGTAGGACTTAGTCTCCCTCTCCATGCTAGTCAGAACATCTACAACTTGGTCATTTTTCAACAAAACCGAAGATGCGCATATAACAGTTATGACAGGTTCCATAAGGTTTCAGAAACAAGAGATATCAGAACTATAAATCAGAAGCAAGCATGAATTTACTAATCTTAATTCTGAGTTCTAATTTCTTCAAGAAGTTTTGAACTGAAATTCTCTCTACTTAGGCAGGCAAATATATGAAACCTCAGAATGTGTACAACATCAGAATCAGGATGTCTACATTGTATTTTTGAACAAAGTTTCCTGACAATGCCTAAGTAATGTCATGAGAGTCAGTAGAATCTTACCTTGCAGCTGGAAAATATTTTGTGAGATGGAGTCTGGCTCTGACCGCTTGTGATGTTCTGAACAACTTCCTCTCGTATTCAGTAGGCTGGAAACTTTCAACTTGGGTTGTGAGTGATTAGAAAATTCTGGAACAGTCAAGGAGCAAAGTTCTGACTTCTTTGAGGTGGATATTGATGGTTAGTGTGTCACAGTTTGACTACAGAAGTTAGGATGACTTTTGAATGTATATCAAAAACTGTATGGGTGGTTTTGGTCGATAAACACTTGAGGAAAAATGGAATTTGAATGCAAGAATCAAAAGCTAACAGGTTTTGTGTTTTGTGTTTGTAGTTTTTTGGACTCTTGGAATTTTAGCAGGGGTTCGGGCTATTCTTTCTCAAATTTCCGACCCTTTTTCAGTTGCCAATGGCTTTCAATTTATAGGCAAAGATCTTGTAGCTTGGAGAGTGCAACCATCACATGCTAGGATGCTGCCTTGCTGTTGAAGCAAGTATGGTGGTTAATAGCCTTAGCAGCGCCTAATCTGGAATTGTAAGCAGGAATTAAGGAAAGGTAACTTCAAAAGTAAAAGCAACGCATGGGCCCAGAACACTTTTGTACAAGAGTTTGCTTTTCCAAGACAGTAAAGGTATTTCTATGCCACACGTGGAGAAATCCTTTGAACAAAGACCCATAAGTGGTTGTGAGCATTAAATGATGATGATATTGATCAAACCAGAAATCCTGCAACGTGATATTCTGCATCATTGCTTAGTTCTGGATCAGAAGTTCAGCTTCAACGTGACTTAGAATAGACATCCAACTTCTGATCTTTGTATCTCTTTGCTCCAGCATATTCTGAAGGAGCTCTCAGACTTTCCAGGAAGCTTGCAGCACGCTTTGTAACCTTCTTTGAATTACCCTTGCAAACTATGACTGAACCTTTGTGAAAACTGGCCCAGAAGTTCTGATCAAAATCTGTTTTGAAAGTGTCCAGAATTTGCTGAGTGCTTTAGTTTCATGGATGTGTCTTTGAGGAGTTATAACTTGAAATCCCAGCATTTCTATGAGAAGTTCTATTCTGCAATGTTTTAGATATCATTGAAATCTATAACTATTGTATCAGAAGTTCTTCCAGAATCAGCTTGCATCATGGTGAAAATCTGATCAAAAGTTCTGAGCCTGTCATATTTCTTAAACACTCAAAAAAATTCTAAATATTTAGAAATTTGACTTTTTCAAAGTAACTTTTGATTTTTGAATTTCTAGATGAAACAAACTTCATATCTCAAACATGTCTTGATGAAATATGACTCTTGAAACTTGATTTTGATCAAAAGTCAAAGTTTGACTTTTTAATGCACAAATGACCATTTTACCCTTGTGAATGACTTTCTTGAAAAATATGTAATTCGAGGCTTGGAATTGGATGGAAGAAAACTTGAGGATTCAGTGATCCTTTGAGAAATGAGAGGGAAAATTTTGGGGTACAACACTGTGTCAGGAAGAAAACAGGAAAAATGGCAAGACAGGGTTCTGACACGGGTGTCCGTGTCATAGAACACGGCCCATGTCCCTCTTATTGGAATTAAAACTTGGCAAAGTGGCAGGACAGGGTCCTGACACGGGTGCCCGTGTCACAGGACACGGCCCGTGTCAGCTCAGCTGGGACTAGAAAAAAGACATGCATGATTATTATTATAAGGTCCTGACACGGGTGTCTGTGTCCCAAGACACGGCCCGTGTTAGCCAGGCACCAGAAATCTTGATTTTTAAGACTTTTTGTTGATGTTTTTGGATCATTAATGGTTTGTAATAGTAATTAGGATTTTATCGCTTTCATCTCCATTCATTAAACGTGTACCCTCGTCCCCTAAAAGTATTGTAATAGCATAGGACTTTAAATTTCTGCAATTTATCGCTTTTGAATAAAATGCTAGTAATTAGGGTGTGTATGGGAAGATAAAATCAATCTTAGAGAACCCTAATCTCAAGACAAAAATGCATACAATCAAAATACAATTCACACACGCACCTCCAGGGTAACCCACACTTGTTGCCTACGAATAAACGGTCATGCCCCTCGAACGTGGGATACTTTAGCAATGACCCTCAAATACAAGATTGTAGTCCCTCGATGACCCTTAGATGTTGCATTCGTTAAATGATCTTAGACCCTTACGACCAATTGCTAAGGTATCCTACAATGTTGCCTTCTACGACTGTATGACGACCCACGCCTATCCCGTCACATCCAATGATAGGGCTTCTTACCAACCAATGGTAAGATAGCAATGTCAAAAGAAGAGAGAAATGAACAAAATACTTTTGAGTAGGTAGAACGTTCTTAGTTGCTTGCTCACAATCCATCTTCAAAACATCTTTCAAACACACTAACATTTTCAAATGAAATATTTTCAAAAGTCAACACTTTGTATGCATTCTTATAGAGACGAGAATCATTACAAAGTTCGCCTAAGCAAAGGAACTTTCAAAAATACTTTCAAAAACCCATCACAAACACATTTCAAATAAAGCATTTCAAAAGTGGGCTAGCAACTAAGATCCCGTAGATAACTACGGATGAAAAGGGTGCTAACACCTTCCCTTTTCATAACCTACCTCCTGAACTCAAGAAAATATCTCAAAGTTCTTTCCTGTTCTTTTCACCCTTTCCTTATTGGATAAAAGAAAAGTCGGTGGTGACTCTTGCTATCCGCAACAATTGCGATAAAACGTAAAACACCCAAGTCAGTTCTTCCATCGTATCACACATAGTGAATCCTAGAAAGGCTCACTAACAAGCGTTTAAGTTGATTCTAAGATACATAAATAGGTCTCTGAACAAAGTATTAATTTATGGTGGAGCCTTGGGTGAAGATAGTAAAGCAGTAATCGAATGGTATGTCGACTCTGATTATGCAGGTTGTATAGATTCCAGAAAATCTATTTATGGATATGTTTTCACTATGTTTGGTACAACAATTAATTGGAAAGCAACACTTCAAAAGGTTGTCGCATTATCAACCACTGAAGCAGAATATATTGTCTTAACTGAAGTTATAAAAGAAGCATTGTGGCTAGAAGGTTTTGCTAAGGAGCTGAAACTTCAAGGTCGAGTTATCACTGTTAAATGTGATAGTCAAAGTGCAATACAACTGTCGAAAAATTCAGCCTATCATGAGCGAACCAAGCACACTAATGTGAGGTTGCATTTTGGCAGGGGGATAATCGAGCGTGGAGAATTCCAAGTGCTGAAGGTTTTGACAGATCTCAATGCTGCTGAGATGATCACCAAGATATTGCCCAGTTGTAAGTTTTTCCACTGGATGCAGTTGATAAAGCTGCATGAAAAAAACTAGTTTATTCTTTGATATTAGAGTTTGTTACAAGGTGGAGATTTGTGAGATATTGTATCAAACTCTATTGGGTTGAAGAGTAGCTTCTGGTTTGACAGGATTTATGCATGCCGTCGAAGTATGTTCACATGCTGGTGTCGAAGACCTACATACTGTAGTCGAAATGTGTTCTATTATGTGGGTGTCGAAATGCTAGGGTTGTTAGTATTTCGAATTGGGCCTGTTTGTTATGTCCAATTGTTTAAGTTAGCTTGTACTCTAAGTTAGCTTGTAATGGGTATTTGTCAAAAAGCCCATTAGCTTAGTATGTTAGGTTTATTATAAATAACATACTAGTCTCTCATCATTGCATAATGTAAATCCTAATTTAGGGTGAGAGGGTTATTTGTTATTCTTGTGTACTTGTAATCTTGTTTAAAGAGAAAGTAAAAAATAGCAATTAATAACCAATTTCTTATTGTTCTTCGTATTTTCATCTTTTCTACACTATTTGTTTCTTGATCATAAAGAAACAATTTATATTTTATTTCAAAAATAGTGTTTTCACAACATTAAGATATTTAATAATATATTTTTTCCGATTCCAAATTTAAATGTTATTATTCATCAAATCATTTTTGCTTCAACATTTGAATCTCTTAAATCTAATCTCTTCTATTTTTCATTGTCCATATTGAAAATGTTTCTTTTCGACGTCTTTTGTAATCCTAATTATACCGACACTTCTTTGACTTATATTTTCACAAGGAAAAATCGATTCCTTCCATCAAATTCTTTAAAGTCAAGCTTCACTCCATTTAAAAAGTTTGATATGTTGCTGTTGTAAGCAAGCCACAATTCGTACACCGAGTAAGTTCCCAAAGAATGTCATTTGTCAAACAAACTTCCTCTATAGTCCCCATGATTTGATTTATTGTGAGGTACAATACCATATGTTTGCAGTAAACAAAACAAATTCAATTTTTCAAATACAATACACCAAAGCAACAGATATCCAAACAATATGTTTGAAATATACAAAACAACAATAAATGGTTAACTTTCTCACACACTAGGACCTTTGATTTTTCGATGCAAAACGAAGAATAATGTAAAATAAAATCCTATATAACACAGCCCAACCTAACATTATAAGCACATTATTCCTCTTCTTAAACTCTTCAGTACCAATATGAAGACTATTCAATATATCAAAACCAGTAACAGGTACTCCATCATTTGTTCCAAAAGTATCATTAGTTTGATATTGATTCATCAAGAGTCCTTCGTAAGGGTACGTCATAGTCGAAATCTTGTTCATCCAACGCCAATAAAGTGGAATATCCTCGCTGCTCAAGAAATATCCACAGAACAAGAAGAATAATGCGGTGAAGGCAATGACTGCAGCATAGCCCAAGATATAGTTTGGAACAACCGAACTCACAAACACGACAAATGAGTTTGTTGAAAGGAGAGAAATGAAGAGAACGAGGAAGAAGTATATAAAAGGGCCTCTGAGTTGTAAAGCAAACCAAACAATGCCTGCGTAAGCTAAAGCTTGGAGCGCAAGAAACGGCATGTGAGTGATTAAGCTAGCTATGGTGTAGGAAGAAGCTCTATAGGCATTGTGCGAAGTTTCACGGATGAAAATGAACCTCTCTTGGATGAATGCTGGGACGGCGTCGTTGGAAGAGAAGAAAAAGAGACAAACTGTGAAGATGAAGAAACTGAGACGGTTTGTGATTCCTTGTAAGGTTTCTTTTGGATTGTGGAACATTGTGGCCATCATGAATCCCATGAAGGTGAGGACCATTAGTCTTGATAGGAAAAGCTCAGGGGTGCGCCGAATGTTTATGAAGTTGCGGCGCATTAGGATCCATGTCTCTCCTATGTAGGAATTTGCAAACTTTGGGCCTAGATGTTCTGGCGAGCCATTTGTCGGTGTGAGGTAGTCATTTTCATTCACTGTGTAGTCACTGCTATGTGGTGTTGGAGTAGCTGGAAGGATTTCACTTGAGTATGTGTAGTAGCCCTGGGAAGGGGAAGCATGGCTGCACATCACACAAAAAACAATAGATTATTATTTAGAGAAAATACGAGATGCAGTGTCATTCACCAAATCATTCAGATATTTTAAGTTAATAGTATGACATGATTGAGTGATGAATTTCTATTGGACGACAGTGTAAAACTGTGCATATCCATTAAACTCTATTACTTATTACAAGTTTAGCTTTAATTTTGATTTCATATATCAATTTATCACTCAATCATGAGTTGAAAAGAGAGTGTTGTTAGCATTTTTCATTCTCATATATATTAGTAGTATTGAATATATGCTTTTACCTTGAAGGCTTCTGAACCTTGTTCTCATTTTTAAGTCTTGAGGGTGTGAATTTGAAGAAAGCTGCACTATTACTTGCACTCCAAGACATAGGTGTGTTATTATAAGGACTTCTAAGACTATGATCAAACTCATCATTCAAACTCCTTCTACTAATTTGTGATGAATAAGAGAAGTCTTGAGATTTTTCATCATTTCTAGAGCCTCTATGCACAGAAGGCGAAGGCGCGACAGAGTTAGTGATTGAAATTATTTCCTCCATATCACTTAAAAGGGGTGGTTTCATTCCGGTACGTGCAAACTCAGCTAGCACCTCAACACCAACAACATCACACTGATCATACTCTTGTATCACATCAATGAGATTCTCAATTGGATTCTCTCCTTTGGGAACTTTTCGGCCCATTCGGTTCAAATGGAGAGTTACATCTTTGAATGATCCTTGAAACATGAGTTGTCCTCTTGCAAGGATGATGAGATGGTCAAGGAGTGATTGGATTCTTGATGAAGGTTGGTGGATTGTGAGAATAACTGTGCTGCCATTTCTTGCTATGTCATGTACTTTTTCAATCACACTGAGAGCACTTGTTGAGTCTAGTCCTGAAGTTGGTTCATCTAGGAAAAGGAGTGAAGGTCCGTGGATTATGTCTACCCCTATTGAGACTCTGCGACGCTCTCCGCCTGAGACTCCTCTTGTTCCTTCATCTCCTATGTAGGTGTTCCTAGATGACTGCATGTACAACACAAAAATCACAATCAAGAAAACAAAAAAGGAAAGATTAGTGATGAAATTGCTTACTTGAAGTTCGAAAAATGAAAAAGCACTTACTGATAAGCCAAGTTGTTCAATAAGCTTCTCAACTCTCTGCCTCTTATCAGCAACTGACAATGGCCCCAATCTGAAATCAGCAGCAAACATCAAAGTTTCATAGACAGTAAGCATAGGAAAAAGCCTATCTTCTTGCATAATATAAGCAGAAGTTCTCTTAATCAAACTCGCATTCACACTATTCCCATCCAATGAAACTTTCCCTTTAAGACTCCCACTTGCAATCCTACCAGCAAGTCCATCCAACAAGGTTGATTTTCCAGCACCACTTGGTCCCATTACAGCAGTGATACAACCCTTTGGTGCATAACCAGTTATATCATGCAACAAATCCACATCTTCGTTCGAAAACTTTCCATCAATTCTCTTCTTCTTTACGACCGTATAAGTAAGAGACTCAAACTCAAGTCCACCAGTGAAACTCACAGGCTTATGCTTTATGTCAATCACAGTTTCATGACCTTTGGTATGTTTTGTGTTCATTGTGCAAGTTAAGTGTTGATAAAATGTTTCTGAGAACTCAGATTAACATAGCATGTTCTGAATGGCTCCTAAACTGAGGGGATGGTGTGCTGAGGATGTATATAAGAACATTCTATGGCCGGTTGGTGATTTTTTTAAGGAGATTGTTCCAAAGCTAATCCAATGTTGTTTTCTTGAAAAAAGATTATCTAGGTTGTTTTTATTGAAAAGATTGAAAAAAATGGATTCTTGGTTTCTACATCATTTTGATTGTGTTATCCATGCATATATGTGATCATGTATAGTAAATTATTATATCAATAAAAAGAAAGGCTGGCTATGAACAATTATTTTTTGGATTTATGTTTATCCTTTATTGTGTGTGTAGCAATCAAACGGACTTAACAATTTTATAAAGGGACATTAAAACAACTTGTCATTTTGGATTCATTGATATATAGTAAATAAAAATGTAATAATGTTTCTTACAATAGTAAGAAATGTTATCCCTTTTCACCCATGGTTAATTAGTAATTTTTTAAACTTTTAAATTTAGATAGATTAGGGGAGACATATTCGTATACTCCCTCCGTAATAAATTATAAGTAAATTTTATTTTTTAGATAAATTGAATAATTAATGTATCGGATTAATATATAGATCAAATATATTAATTATTTAATAAATTTAAAAGGTAAAATTTACTTATTATTTGTTACAAAAGAGTATAAAATTAATAAACAAACATCAGATGATAATTTATAATTGTATGCTTTGAATTTTTAGATAAGACCATAACCTTTATCTGAACTATCTTGCTCCTACGAGTCTCATGCTTGGGAGACTATGTACATTCTGAATTTTCTATATTACAAACATTTTTTTGGGGATAGATCCCACCAACTTTTTTTAAATATGGCGTTGAACTCTAAACAAGTACTTCTGTGTAATAAATTATAAGTAAATTTTACTTTTTAGATTTATTGAATAATTAATGTATATATATATATATAATACATCAATTATTCAATGAATCTAAAAAGCAAAATTTGCTTATAATTTATTACAGAGGAAGTATGGAGCACAAGCCTGCTAGGTGACTCAAAAAGGTCTAGATATGTTAGTGGTGTTGAAGTGTAATTCAAATTCAACACACTTAGTTAGCATTTCATTTGCATTAAGTGTAGTTTGTATTTTAGGATGTAGTGTATAAACTAAAGCTTGTTCAGTTTGTTCTAATTGTTTTCTCATTTTGAGAGAGTGTAACTGAATCTCCTTCTTCTTTGAAAGTTAGTTACAAATATATTTTCTCTCACTTTTTTCATCTTTATCTTTATCTTCAACCTTGTGCACCAATAATTCCGATTAGATTCACAGAGAAACGCGAGTGTACATGATGCGTGTGTGATTGATTTCTACTTATTCAATCCACAATGAATTGAAGACCAGAACTGGAACAGAATCACATTTCTTGATTCTATGTGGTTGAGAAACACGAGTCTTTGTGATATTTGAGTGAATTTACACAAGAACAAAGATGAGTGGAAGAAACGGTAACTTGAACACAAAGCTTCCAGTATTTGATGGAAAGAACTGGAATCGGTGGATGATTCAGATACATCTGTTATTTGGTGCTCAAGATATTGTTGATCTTGTCAGTGAAAGTTACACGTGGGTTGTAGCAGATGCAATTGAAGCGCATAGAAACGCGCAAAGAGAAACGAGGAAGAATGATCAAAAGGCGTTGTTCTATATCCATCATTGTGTGGATATGAATGTGTTTGAGAAGATCATTGATTCAATGACGATGAAGGTTGCGTGGAACACACTGGTACAGTGCTATAACGGTGATGCATTAGTGAATAAGGTGAAGCTTTAGAGTCTTTGTAAGCAGATGAAAATATCAACATAAAGAACAATGAGAAGGTATCTGATTACATCTCTAGAGTGATTATGATCACAAATAAGATGAAGTCAGGAAGAGATGGAACATCGTCTATGCAAACTGATGAGTCAGGAAGATAAGTTATTTGTAAGTTTACAAGTATTGAATCAGATAACACTCAAGTCACTTACGGTCTCTCTATTAGAGTTCAGACAGAACAATCCAAGAAACTCATTACAAGACACCTTAATGAATGAGACATCACTTAATTCAATAAGGAAATATCAAATTCATGTCTTGTCTTTAAAATTGAACCAAGGATGAGCCATATCATTCATTAAAAGAGGATCTTGAAATCTATCATTGGCACAAGTTTTTATGGTGTGCCTTATTCTCACAGCACAAATTTCATGTTGAAAATTTTTTGCAATAAAAAGTGGCTTAGTGGTGTTGATGGATGTTTCTCTTTGAGAAACATTCTAATTTCATGTTTCAATAAGAATCAAATATGTGCTTCTTGGTGTATTACTAAAGCTAAAGCTGAAACAAGAAGAAGTTACTCTCAACTAGTGTGGATGAAACTGATGCTGAAAGAATATAATATCAAGAAGGATGTCATGACATTATATTATGAAGATATGAATAAGATCAAATATTTATTCAACATAGTTGGAACATGAAATTTGATAATCATAATCATCTCATCAGGAATCTTGTTGAAGGAAATGTTGTTACTCTGGATCATGTAGACACTAAGGAACAACTGACTATTATGTTTAATAAAGCCTTATATGCAAATCGATGTGAGAACATAAGCAGTGGGCTAGGAACTTACACTATTAAGGACTTATAACAATTACATGTGTGGAGGAATGCAATAGATATTGTATCTTTCCTTTATTTTCTCATGCATGATATGCAAAAGTTAATTGTTATTGTTAAACCTGTCAAAGGATAGAACAAAAGATCTCTGCAAAATAAAATGGATGATTTAAAACAGACATGTTCTAAGGTGGTGGCAAGGGAGTTCAGTGTTAACACTCCTAAGACATGTGATAGTAGCAAGAAGTGCAGAAGGATTTTTGATAGGGGTAAATGGTGGAAAACCACCTGAAGATGATCAAGAAATATGTGGTTCCGTGTGATTTTATGTTTCCACCTGAATATTGTGATGAGTGTGTGTTTCCATGAATGATTGTTTGTTTCCAATTAAGATTTGTGATTCCATTTTTTGTTTCAAATGCTATTTTGTGCTTCCATCTGTTGATTATGCCTTTTTGCTTTCCCGCTCCCAATTTTATTGTATATTTGCTCTAGTTTTTGTCAAATTTTTGGCTAAAAATGGGGAGTAAAGTGTTAGTGTGTTAGCTTAGAAGTTTATTTATCCTGATGTTGATGTCATGTCAAATGTCTTGATATGTTGATTAACATTTTGATAGGATTGTACTACTGCTTAAGAGAGAGTAGTCTTTGGTTGCTTTCTATATATACAACTACTTAAAGGGAGCATGAGTGTTTATCATGCTTATTGTTGGTGCTTAAGGCAATTTGCTTCTGCTGCTAGTGCTGATGTGTGTGTGCATGATGTCATACCAGATGTCTTAACATATTACCTGAAGTATTTTATGGAGAATTCTGGTTACTCAAGTTCTCTCAGTTTTTGTTTGTGAGGCTTATTTTTCTTCTGTTGCATGTACCTCTGATGTGTAAACTTGGACGTTCTATGTTTTCATGTTTGGATGTTCCCTTGAGAGGGTATTGATTATGTGTGATAGGGGGAATAATTGACATATCTGAAGTTGTTAAGCATTGTGCTATGGTGCTGAGTTTGTTGTGATGTGTTGGAGTTGTTTGGGTTGTATTGATGTGATGTCAAACCACATGTCATGACATCTGATCTCTGGAGATTTCTGGATTTTGAAAAGAGTTATGTACGAGGTTGGGTATCTCTGTAGCTGCATTTATCTCTTATGTTTTTTGTTTGCAGTTTGTACAAAGTTTACATGTATTTTATATAGCTTATGTTTTATTAATATGTGGTTTTATTCCTTATCTCCAATTTTATTGTGCAAAGGTTGTTTTAACAAAAATTTGCCAAAGGTGGGAGATTATTAAGTCTGTGATTTTATGATTGGCAAAAAATTTGGTAAAAACATGTTTCATTTTGGAAAACAACTGCCATCTTGAACAACTGACATCTTGAACAACTGCCATAGCAGGTGCTGCTATCTCCAGATGTTGAGCAAGATGTTGTGACATCTTTTCCAACTGATATTGCAGATTCAGTTGTTACTTTTTTAAAAGATTTGATTTGATTTTGTGAGATTCTCTTGGATACATCTCACTTAGTTGCGTAGGTTAAGAAGATTTTATTTAGAATAATTAATTTTATCTCCAACTGTACATTAGTTTATAAAATTATATGTTGAGACAACTTAGGAAACTTATGATGTCTTGTTCCAAGATTCGAGGAGATTTTTATGATTGGCAAAAATTTTGGTAAAACATGTTTCATTTGGGAAAACATGTATCAAAACCAGATTTCGAGGAATATGTTGTGACATCTTGAACAATTGTCATAACAGGTGTTGCTGACTCTAAATGTTAAGCAAGATGTTGTGACATCTTTGCCAATTGATATAGCGGATTTTGTTGTTACTTTCTTAACAAATTTGATTTGATTTTGTGAGATTCTCTTGGATACATCTCACTTATTTGTGCAGGTCAAGAAGATTTTATTTGGAACAATTGATTTTATCTCCAACTGTACATTAGTTTCTAAAATTGGATGTTGAGATAATTTAGGAAACTTATGATATTTTGTTCCAAGATTCAAGGATATTTTTCTGCATATTGGTGCAACCATCAGCTTGTGGATCTACGACAAATTGGGCAGAGAATTCCAATCCCATGGACAACTGAGGTATTTAAAAGGAAAAATCTAAACCTAATAAAAGGTGTGAAAAATAAGGAGAACTTATTCTACAAGAGTCTTAAAGTTTGGGAGTCATTTTCAGAGTATCGTGTTTTGTGCATGTCACTCATGTATCATGTTAATACATAGAGTTTGACTTATTATTCATTATTAATTATCAATCACTCATGAGCTTTTAGAAAATAGTGGATTGGGTGTAATTTAAAGTGTGATCTTCTATTTTTATCTTTTGTTATTGTCACTGAGGTGATTGTTGGAAGTGAGAGGGGGTTCTCATATCTTGGAGGTTCCTAGGTAGACGTTGCATAAGGTATGGATTAGGTGATAAGTTGTAAACTAAGGTTGTTTAGCTTTGAACTAATACTATCATATTGGATTTCCTTCCTGGCTTGGATGCTTCTAGAGTAGATTAGTTACACTGAACTGGGTTAACAATTAATTATATCTTTTACCTTCTGCAATTTACTTCTGCATAATTTATTGTTTTGGTAAAAGTATTTTGTCAATAAATGATGTCTTAACATCTGTCTTGACATTGTGTTTTGGTGTTGGGACATCAGTCTTAACATCTAATTGAAAGTGTCAAAATTTCATCCCTGATATTGGTGGGGCTTGTCATGTCAATGACAGTCTGACACTTGTATGGTTTTTCTTCAATTCCCCCATTCCTTAACATGAAGCCAATGAACTTTTCTACATGCACCCAAAAGAATCACTTGGCAGTATTCATGCACATGATTTACTTCCTTACTGATTGCAGGATTTCCTCCAAGTCTACTACATAACTATGCCATTTTAAGTTCTTCTATATCATGTTGTCGAAATTAACTTCCAAGTTCCACCCTACCTGGTGGAAGAATACGTCATCCACAAGTTGCTGGTAGGTGGCGCCTGCATTCTTGAGGTCGAAAGGCATAACATTATAATATTAGTTGTTGGGGTTGTACATGAAGACCTTCTTGGGTGCGTCAAGAAGATCTGCATTAATTTGGTTGTACCCTGAATATGAATCCATAAAGCTCAATATGATGTAACCTAAGGACCAATCTTTCGAGTGATCAATATCTAACATGGGATAAGGGTCCTAGGGACATGTCATATTAAGGCCAATTAAATCCATACACGTGCGCCATATTTTCGATGCTTTCTTCACCGACACTATTGGCTAACCTGGTTGGGTATTTAGTTTCATTGGTGAAACTAGAACTGGCTATCTTTCTTACCTCCCTGTTGATGACAACTTTCTTCTCCTCACTAACTTTTCAATTTCTTTGTGAGACTGGTCTTATAGGTGGGTTAACATAGAGGTGGTGTCACACCACTCTAGTATCTATCCCTGACATGTTTGACAGGGCCAGGTGAACAAATCGATGTTTCTAATTAGTTGGTCGACTAGTTTGCACTTTTCTTCTTCAAAAAGTGAGGTGCCCATCTTCATTGCTCGGTGAGCCAAATGGTCTATAGGAACCTCTTTTTGATCCTCTGTGAGCGTGAGCCTCTCATTTTCCATCTGGTATAGATCCCAACTTGTATTGTATGTGTCATATGTTTCACGAAATAGGGCAGCCTCGTGGGCGAGATCTTCCATTCCCATATCTAGAAAACTCTAGTAAAATTCTTGTGCACTTTCCTAGTCTCCTCGAATTACCCTGAATCTCCTGTTGGGTTGTAGATATTTAAGAAATAGGTGTTGGGTGGATATAATCATTCCACACGATTTGATAGCTTACCTTCCAAGGATGACATTATAGGGTGATAAAGCAACCACTATGAGGTAGTCAACTTCAACCGCCTTGGAGTGAGGTCTCACGCTGCAAGTTGTCTTTAGGGTAATGTCACCCCTTACTTGCACATGTTCGCCTAAAAAGCCTACTAGAAAACACTTGACACCTGTGTTCTGTGGCGGTAGAAATGTTGAGACTAAGCTATTGGATTGACTTGAATTTCATAGATCAAAATAAAAATCGCCACCGTGCTTTATTGTTTCCAAAGGAATGGGAAAAGAGCGAATAACCCAAAAGAGGGGGGAGAGAATCTAAGTTCGGGGGTTGGTTATGCAAAGGGAAGGTTTTAAGCGTCCAAAACATATGCGGTACTCCGCAGGAACCTCTTTGAAAATTGTGTATTTTGGCTACAATGTTGTATACAAAAATAGATTGTAGAGATGAGAAGAGAAGTATTGTTTATAATTTTTGCATCCACCGCGGTTGTGAATCTTTAGTGCCTACATACCACCTTCCATGCAATAGGGGATCAGAGTACTTGTAGTTCACCTTTAAAAAATTTAAAACACAAGTTATTGATTGATTTTAAGAGAGACGAGACATCACCGTCATATCTGAGTGGAAAAACATTCTTACTACCCATGATTATGAGAAATAAGAATTTGCATCATCTCAAAATGGAGGATATAGCTTGGATTTTGAAATCACCAAAGCCTCACTCGACACCCAAGTGGAATATCTCACTTCACTACATATCGGAGAAGTATAGTAGCTCGCATCACTACAAGGATTACCAAGAGTCTAATCTTTTGAGAAAAGTTTGAAGTAAAAAGCCAAAGTGGCAAAATGGTTTGAATGAGATTGATTTACTTTTAGTTTTCTCACAAAAATGTCAAATTATTGTTAAATTGATTAAAGTTTGATTAAGAAAATGTTTTTTTTTTAAATGCATGGACCTAAGTCCAAGTTTATTATGAAAGCAGTTCAAGTTTAAAACAAGAAGAGTTTTCAAAAGGATGGAGAAGATTTTTGAAATTAAAGAAGATGGGAGAAGATGAAGGGACTATCCTAAAGCATAAGATAAAAGCTAGGGAAAAGAACCATCTAACCAACAAGAAGCAAAGACTTGAAATAATGAGTCAATATAGAATTCTCATCCTTTGGATTGAAACCAAGCAATTAAAGATATTGAACCTCTTAAGAAACCGAGCTTCTATTGCATTAAGTCTTCACAAAAATTGGGCAGAGTAACGGCTGTATATAGATGAATCCTAGATCACAGGCAAAACATGTAATCACAATAACTTGCACACAAAACAAACAAACCACCCAATGTCTTGGGGGAAACCCCAAGAACTCTAGACAAAAATAATAGTTAAGGTCACAAGGTCTTAAGGTAGGTCAAGGTCTCTAATCTGAAGTCCGAGAAGTCCACTACTTCATAATGCAAAGGATAGTAACCAAGTAGTCTAAGTAACATTAAAGTTTTTTATTGTTCAAATCGATTATTAAGCATCTTCAAAAAGAAATGAAAAGCTCAAGTGAGTAAAATAAAAATGACATAAAAGTAAATGCTCAAATGAGCAAAGATGAAAATAGCATGAAATGTAAATGCTAAAATAAATTGTGCATAAAAATAAAGGCATAAAATAAAAGTCAATTGTTAGTGAATTAGAGGTTAGAGGTTAGTTGAATGACCATCTTGAAACTTGCATTTGAAAACTCATTATAATATTGATAAAATCAAAGCCTCTCAATAACAAGTTTCATTTGCTTTTTGTCAAGTAAATCATTCATTTCAAGTTCTCGAGGCAACAACATATGATCAATGATGTTTAAGTGATCCACTTATCTCCAAAGTCTATGAAGATTCATTAGAGGATTGATAAGACCAAAGCCTCCTGTTTTACCCCAAAATTTTCCCTCCCATATTCTTCAAGATTTGTCAAGGTCAGTCTCTAAATGGTTCAAAATCTCTCAAGGGTTGCACAGTCCAATTGCCTCCTAACACAGTCAAAATTAGGGTTTTGGTTCTTGCAAAGAAATTGAGGTTTTCAAGGGTCCAATCAAGTCCCATATGCCTATATACCTTGTCAAGCATCCATATGTCAAGTTTCAAGACTCACAGCATCAAGTTGCACAGTCAAAAACCCTAATTGCTTCAAAGTCAACTGCAGGGGTAAAATGGTCATTTGGCAGTCAAAAGTCAAAAATTTTGGTCAACATCTTATTTTGAAGCCCCAATCATCATTTGATCAAGTCTTTATCATGATTCCACAAGCATGGCTCAAAAATCATCAAGATGCAAAAGTTTCTATTTTTGGACAGCTGAAAAGTCAACTGTAATTTGACCAGGGCATAACTTTTTCATGGTTCATCAGAAAAATCCCATCCAATGCTAATTTTGAAGGGGATGACATTTCCTACAACTCATCTTCACATTCTAAGTCCAAGAAATGATCTCACAAAAAGTTATCAATTTCTACATTATAGGTCATTTTCAAAAGTCAACAAAAAGGCACTTTAAGTAAAAGACCATAACTTGAGATTGGTAAATTAAAATGACATGGGACCAAAGGAATTGGTTAGAGGACTTCAAGACCTTTCCAAAATGTCCAAGAACATGTTCATAGCTTCAAAATTGAGCAAGATATGCATTGGAGAAGTTGGGAAATGTTTGGGAACTTTATAAAGTCAACTTTGCCTAAAACATTTCATTTTTGCTAATGGGCCTCAAATTCCTTCTTGAATCTTTGCCCAAAGCCTATGCACGACCCATTGAACTTAAAATGATTTATTTTCTTATTTTTAATTAATTAATTGAATTTTTATTAATATTAATTCATTTAATTGATTTTAATTGTAGGAAAATTCAAAAGATATGGTTTTTGGATCTTTTGTGAAGCAAATCTGATCAGGGCAAGCTGGCAATTTCGTTTCTCAATCAAAAAGGCAAAATCATCCATGTTTGGCAAGTTTTATCAATAAAAAAAGTTGGAAAAGATTTGATTAAAATCAAATATTGAAAACATAATTTCATGGACTTTTGGGCCAAGATTTACCCTAGTTTTGATTCCAATACATATGCTGAAGCCAACCCTAGTATGAAAAACGTGAAACTGCTGCAAAAACTCCATAACCAAATTGCAAAAATTCAAGAAATAGTGTGAAACTGAATTCTTACTTGCAGCGCAATTCAAAGCCTCTTTTTGATTCAAACATCTTGCCTGAGTCTCCAGGAAGTCATTGCCATCAAGAACCAGTCCTAACACGCGAAGAATCAAAGAATACAAGTCCCACGGTTTGAATATATTTCCAAAATTGCATAACATGATTCATGCGTTTTTAATCCATTTTCTTGGTTGATTTATGTTAATAGGGACCTTCTGAAGCGATTGGTATAATCCAATTTGGTTATAGCCTTCTGAATCGAAAATCACCATGGAAGAACATTAGGGTTCCGAAGCTGTTAAATTAGGGCTTTACGCATAAGGAAAAATTGGACCTTGGAACAAGCATGGTTGAATTCGTCAAGGCCAGACGAATTCAACCAAACCCTCGCGCTCTTTTTATGTGACCTGGGTGCCTAATCACTATTATTGACACTTTTGTTTTGTGGGGGTTTAAAACCCCCGCTATCTGTTTTGTATTTTTGCAGATGAATGAAGAAGATGAGACGTGGAAGCCAGCTACTGGATCATTCAAACCATGGCGCGTTTTTTAATGTCCCAGTATAATTGATTCTTTAATATATTATTTTTATTAGCCAGTATAATAACAAAAGCATGCGTTTGGTTCAGTGGCTGGTGACACGCTTGGTAAGTACTAGGACCTGGGTTCGATTCCCAGGTCCCCCATATATAATTCTTCATATTTTTCACAACATGTTCCAATGCAGTGCTTGTACCAAGTTCCACCGTACGTCCTCACGCCTAAGCTTGCCAAGTGCCCATGATGCCCAATCCAGTGGCCAGGAGATGAGGAGCATGGTACTCCCCAGTCAAACAGCATGCACGTGATCATGAAAAGTCAATCAGGCTTAGAGTTCTTGGGCCAGAATTTCTCACAAAAAACCTCCCCTTGGGCCAACATACCCCATTTGTTTGCAATTTATTTTCTTTTCTTTTAATTGTTTTAATTATTATTATTAATTCACCACAAATCAATTTTTCCTAATAAAAATCAGAAAATAAAAATTGTAAATATATTTTAATTATTTATTAATTTCACCATTAACTTATTTTTGTAAATAAATGCTAACAATTAACTTAGTTTAATTTAGGTTTTAATTTTAATCTTTTTTATTAATAAATAAAATTGCATAGAATTAGGTTTTGACCCTTTTTTTTAATCATTTTCTTATTATCATCATTATTAATTATTATTATTTTTGTAAATAACATGTAAATTAATTAATTAGTTTAAATTAGTTTAACTTTAATATTTTCATTAATAATTAAAATAAACTTAGAGCTAGGGTTTTCTTGACTTTTAATTTATTTTATTATCATTAAATACAAAAACATAAAAAACATCTTTCTTGTAAATAATTAATTAAATAATTAGGTTTAATTTTAATTTAAAGCAAAAGACAAAAAAGCTCGTAATTTCTCAAAAGGGCCAAAACCCTAAGGACGTCCAGTTTAATTTCTATTGGCGTATTATTTTTTTATTTGATTATTATGTAACTGTTTTCGGAATGTAATAGTAATTAGGTTTATTGCTTTTTTTAATTTCCGCATCTTTATCAAAAACGGGTCTTTGTTTTTTGGCGATGTATAGACCCGCGCCTTGTAATAGCGTAGCTTTTACCTTTCCGTATTTTATTTTCCGCACTCCTAACTGCTAAATTGCATGAAAGAATGTATGATAATTAAAAACAACTCGTAGCTCACCATTGCATGATCAAAGATAAATGTTAACATGAAAACAACACACAATGCACATGCCACTTCTAGGGTACGCCTCACTCGTTGCATCGAAAGTGGTCGTCAAGTATAGGGTGTTTTAGCGGTCGCCCTTATGTCTAAGATCCAGTTGCCTCGAAACGGTTGCCTCGGATTAAAAAGGATCTAGGACATTAGGGTTACTCTAAGGTATCCTACTATTGCTTCGGTGGCCACACTGTCCCTCAATCGAATTGACCCGAACACCTCCAACGGTGGTGCTACCTACCTCTCAATGGTGGGATGACACTACCTTAAGGACTCTTACACAGCCTAATTCCTTAGGGTAGGTGGATGACTCATGGGTACTTGCTCTCTTCAAAAACAAACCAAACATCTTTTCACATTGACACTTTCAAAAGTTTTCAAAACAAATTTTTCAAACACTCTTGAGGACAAATACAAGAGTCACTTAGAAATCTTTCAAAAACGAAACTTTTTTCAAACCCACTCACATTTGAAAAGTAAACATCTTTTGAAAACATAAGAGCAAGTACCTAAGAGCCCGTGGATAACCACGGATAGAAAGGGTGCTAATACCTTCCCTTTCTATAATCTACCTCCCGAACTGAGAGACATTCTCAATAAGGAATTTTGCCGTGCTTTTGTCCTTTCCATGTTGGAGAACATAAAAGACGGTGGCGACTCTTGCTTACCGCGACATACGCGATCCAGCTAAAAACAGTCAGTTCTATTTCCACCGATCACACCTCCTAACAATGAACCTCAAGGTTATTGGATCAAAGGTTTCAAATTAAACATCCTTAGGCTTGCAAACATGGGTTTGGGCCACGAATGATCATTTCTCGAATCGGGACAAAATCTAGCACTATGTTAAGCAATCAATCATAAGTGGAGTTATATAAAAGTCGCACCTATTTTGAGGCCGGTCAATAGTAATCTATGTGACATATGTTTGGAGAGATGATATGTAGATCATCCTCTAACAACATGTAGTACAAGTGAAAAATAGAAAGCGATAAGATGAAAAGGGAGGGGAATGATAAGCTAACTTGGATCACTAACTCAAAATTCTTTTCATCTTTAAATTCAATCACTCATCTTGGTGGATTAATGTACTAAATATATCATTAATTCAAAGCACCAAAAATGAATTAAATAATTCACTCTTAGGTAGATTTGAATTAATGAACATTTATACAACTTCATCTACACCTAAAGTCCATTGAATTTAAAGAGAAATTGGACATTTGAAATTGCAATCCAAATCAACAATCAAAAGGAGTGAGTAGAAAAAGAGAGTTGGATCAAAACAGCTCCAAAATAAGACAGAAAATACATTTTTGTTCCTGTGTAAATCGATTGCATAGTGTTTTTTTCAAATGCTGCGCAAAATTTATTTTGTGCAATCGATTGCACTCTGGGAGCAATCGATTGTACAGTGAGAAAAATAGAAAATCAGCATTTCAAAAGGCCAAATTCTTGCTCAAACTTTTCATCAAACACCTTATGATCTTGGATTTAATTGAGCACGGAAATTCCATCAAATTATGAGAAAATAGAACCAATAGAATCATAAAACAATGCTCAATGAATCAAATCCAAATATCAACAAGAGATCACATGGTGAAAGATGAAGATCCAACTTACCAAAGGTAGATCTAGAGAATTATCAAAACAACTTCAAGAATTTGCTTCAATTCAGCCCCAAGAATCAATCTCCCAAGCTTGGATGTAGAGAATTGATGAAGAAAAAGTGTTTGGATGAAGGTTTAGCTCAAATATTAGTAAGCTTCAATGAAAAGCTTAATAACTTTTTCTAAAAATGGAGCTTTGAGTGAATTTGGTAGTTGAAGGGAATTGAGAGATTTTTTAGCAAGGGAAATTTGGCTATCAAAAGCTTGAGAATTGAATGAAATGAGGGCTCTATATATAGAGTTTAGGCTTGGGATTAGTGGTGGTTTGGAGTTTGGTTTGGAAATGAAATTAGGCTTGGTAATTGATTTTTGGAGCCAAAATTTGAATTAAGGATATATCTTTCAAAATAAAAGAAAATTGGAGCCAAATTTTGACAAACTTGCAAATTGCTGATTTTTTTTCAAAATTTTGCGAATGCAAATTGATTGCGCACCTATGCAAATCGATCGCACAGAGAGTTTTTCGAATAATTTGGGGAAAATGCATTATGTGCAGTCGATTGCACTCTGGGAGAAATCGATTCGACATTGGTTTTTTTTTTTAAAAATGCGTAAAATGCACTCTGTGTAATCGATTGCACGGCAATGTAAATCGATTGCACAGTGAAAAAAAATGAAAAAATTTATTTATTTTTCTTTGCAAATAGAGATTTTAGGAAAATCTTAAGGGCAAAAATTGGGGCACAACAGCTGCCCCTATTTAAATATCTTCAACCAGATGCTGTGAAGATGGTCATTCTTTACATAATCGTAGTGGGAGATAGTTAAATATCAAAGTATCCAATTTTTGTCCCTTGATGTGATGCTTTGAATGAATGGAATGGACTATTTTTTGACACTTTTTTATATGTATGATATGAATGTATAGGATAAGATACGTTACAGGTAAACAAGATGTTAATGGCATCCAATATTGGCTTTGGATAAAAGGGCGACCGTAGAATCTAATCATTGGTTTTAGATGAAAGGAAACAAAATCATGACATCCAATTATTGGCTTCGGATAAAAGACGACTGCAACATCTAATAATTAGCTTTGAATGAAGGGAAAGCAAATCATCTAATAGTTGGCTTTAGATGAAGGACGACCACATCATTCAATCATTGTCTTTGAATGAGGGGAAAAGGCATAATATCCAATAATTTGCTTCAGATAAAGAGAAGACCACAACATCCAATGATTTTCTTTGAATGAAGGGAGAATGAATGATATCCAATAATTGGCTTTGGATAGCAACACAGATCATGACATCCAATATTGGCTTCGGATGACAGAGAGAAACAAAATGTCACGGCATATAATATTAGCTTTGGATGGCAAAGAGAAACATGATATCTAAGATTAACATTGGTTGAAAGTGAGAAACCACATGCCCAATATTAGCGTTGGACAGAAAAGGAAAACAATAATAAATCCAATATTAGCTTTGGAATAGAAACAACACATCCAATATTAGCTTTGGGCAAAAAAAAGAAAACAACAATAAACCCAATATTAACTTTGGAATAGAAATAACACACCCAATATTAGCTTTGGACGAAAAAGAGAAAACAACAATAAACCCAATATTAGCTTGAAATGGAAACATCATACCCAATATTAGCTTTGGAAGGAAAAGAGAATACAACACATCCAATATTAGCATTGGATAGAAACAACAATAACATATCCAAGATTAGCATTGGATGGAAAGAGAAACAGACGGATTGACATCTGCTTTGGCAGGTGCCAAGTGAGTTGGACTTTGATCACAAGGTAAGATGTTGATAGTAACAAGACCTCGGGAAATGCAAATGAGGATGAAACACTCTTGCTATGTGTCATATGTGAAATTTGCTCTGCATGATATATGAATGACCTATGCATGTAATGCAGACATTTACGACAATGGAGTTTGATTATTTTATGGAAGTAAAGTGGGAACTCTGATTCCTCAACACGGGGAACACTGCCAACTCTGCTTTGAAAGAAAATGTATTGGAGAAAACTTCTATCACACTCGTAAACTGTATCAAACTGACGATCCTTCGAGGAAGGACACAAAGAGCTGCTTGGGGATTATCTTGAAATAAACTTCCCCAGATTAGCTGATTGTTGAAGATAAACTGATCATGGCTTTAGTCGAAAGTTACTGGGTATAAGTTGATCATGGCTTCAGCCCTGAAATGACTATTGGAGATAAACTGATCATGACTTCAGTTCTTGAGATAATTGTTGGAAATAAATTGATCATGGCTTCAGTTCTTGAAACGACCGAGGGAAAGTATTGCCCCGGTATGAGTCTTCAAGGAGATCTTCTAGTTAACCAATTCTGAGAGTAACCTGTGCTGAGCAACAAAACTTAAATTGATTCACAATAGGATCTAGAAGATACTTTCCCCTTATAGGATCACTGACCAAGTTTCTCAACTGTTTGAACTTCCTTGCTGAGGAAAACTTGTTTGCAAGCAAAAATTGTTTTTTCAAACATGGTAATTTTAATGCGAAATTCATGCAAAAGTTTTGAAATCAAAATTTTTGAAAAGATGTTATTGATGTATAGAAAATGAATCACTGGTCAAAACTAGGCAGTTTAGACATTAAAGTGAAAGAGAAAGTAAAGGTATGATACCAAGACAAATGATTTGCAAAAGATCTTAGGAGTCATTTTACGCAACCTTGTTGTAGTATGCTTTTCAAAAGAAACCTGGCTTCAATTAGGTCTTTTGAGGGTTGTAACGTGGTCTATTTCACGGTTTAAGAAACAAAGGATAAAGGCTCAAATTTTATTTGTACCCAACCCAATCTCCTTGATGTTCTTCAGTCCTACGTTTAGTTAAATCAGACTATGCATTCTGGTTCCAAGAGATTTGGAATTGCAGCACTGGTGATAGTAATGGTGATGGCTCAGAAACCAAAGGATTTTTTTGAGAATGGCAGACACTTCTTCTTTAAACATTTTGTTGTTCTTGTTGAGTACTTTTATCAACTCACTTTTGTCTTTGTTGAGGATTTTTGGTGACCTCCTTTTTTTGAATTTGTTATCCCTAACTTTTGCCTGAACTATTTCATTTGAGATTATAGTTAGCGGGATGCCCATGTTTTTGCCTAAGTCTCCTTCATAGGTTTTGACTTAGCGTGATTCTTCTTTTGATTTTTCTTTTCATTTCATTTTTCTTTTTGGAAAGATAATGATTGTTTGGCTCAATGATTACGGGGAATCATCTTTGTCACTTTTGGTTTGAGAACATCTTCAACACTTCTTTTATGTGTGCGAAGGAAAGCTTGATTGCGACCTTTATTGAAAGGTGTCTCACACGATTTCTCTTGTAATTGAATGCATATCCAAATTAACTGATAACTACCCATCCCCAGGTTAATATTGTGGGTTTTTCGTATAGAAAGAAACTCCAACTTCTAGGCTCAAAGGGGGGAACGAGGAATTGACTTTCTTTTTTCTCCAGTGTTTGGGAATTGAAATAATTCCTTACATCGTCAGAAAAGTTTTATTCGAAAGCATACCAACAACAAATATGGGTATTTTGTTTTCATCATCCTCCCTCAAATCTTTGCATAAAGAAAATCTTGATAAATAAAGTAAACAAGAGAAATATTTTTGAAAGCATGTAAATGAAAATGATTTGAATCAAAACATTATGTTGTACCCCAAAACTTGCCCTCCCATTTTCTTCAAAGCATTCTTCTAAGATTCTCAAATACTCAAGGATTCTAAAGAGTTGATCAGACAAACTCACCTCCTAAGCAATGTGTCTTCCCCTAGGGTTTCCAACTACTTAAGGCTACCAAGGCTTCTCATGCCTTAAGACACCTAGACTTGTCTATCATTTCATCTGAAGATTCGAGACTACAAATACTGAAACGTGAAATTAGGGTTTCACTTTTTTCTGGGCTTCTCTATCAAATAAAGTTTGATTCTTTGTTTCTTCTAAGAATTGGATTTTTAAGCTAGGGTTTTGAGGGCTTTTACCAAGATATTTCGGCTAAGATTGTTCGAAGTAGGTTTTTTTGTCCCTCTATCATCATGGGACCCTTTCTTCATAATTTGGGTTTAATTTTTCTTGAAGATATTCAATTAACTACCTGCAATATAAGTCATTTAACTGGAATTTTTATCGAGGGCTAGAATAGAGAGAAGAAAATTCTTCTATGGTTCATGGGTCAAGATACACTCTCTTTTACTTGCGTACATCAGTTTTGATTAGGGCTTCGACCAAGATCATCACTTAATGCAAACCATGGATAAGGTTTCATCGAATATTCTTATGATAAGAGCCTGCATCTAGTTTCTTGAGTTACAAGATAATGGTCAAGATCTGAGACATGAATTCAAGGATACTTTCTCCAATCAATCTTTTCTTGAGATACAAGGATTTGAGAACAATTTCTTATGGTACAAGTTATGTTTTTAACTTCGCGCAAGAGGTTGAATTCAAGTTTGACAACTAATGTTCATTTGAGTCAGGCGAGACAAACAAGTTTGTTTTGGGCACAAGTTCTTATGAAACCGTGAGATGATATACAAATGTTGAATTCAAACCAAGTTCAAGCAACATCCACATTATTTGATTCATCATCTTCAAGTTACAACATTCATTCAAATTCAATAATTCATGACTATTCAAGTACATTCAATATTCATCAAGTTCATTCATCAATTTCCATTTTTTGAATGTTTTGAACACAAAGAAAGAGGATTACATTTCAAAGTCAAGGAATTTTTCCTCCAAATTCATTCAAGTTTCATATGAAAGACTCATTCATGACAAAATTCAAGTGTCAACATTATCCATGACTCAAGCATAAAGCCAATCATAGCCCTGTTGTCTATACCAGTTCACCAAGTTGTCCAAAAACGTGTACAAAGCCATCCCTACACCATGCTGCCACACCACTGCAAAACCTGCACCATATACATACAAAACTTATACACAAAAAATCAAAACAAGAAAACTGCTATAGAAAGTTCAGTTTCAACATACATAAATTGTTTGAAAACTTATCAAATTTCCCCCCGAAATGTTACTTTCATTCACTATAAAATGACAGAGAAAAAGAGATACAAAAATGACAGCTATCATACAAACCCTATTTTTTCGAGTCATCATTTTCCTCAAACCAAAAACCCTTCAGAAACTAAAAAACAAAGAGAGAAAGAGAGAAAGTTTTACAAAAGGAAACTTCGCTGTCAAAATCATCATCCACCAATATCAATATACAATCTCCCTATGTCAAAACAACAACCAGAATCATATCTGCAGTGCTCATAAACTTCACTCAAGCTTCCCTCTCTCCATCTTAATCTCACACAACCTGACCTTCAACCATACTGTAATACGATGGGAGAACTGACTTGGGATGTTTTGAGTTTGATCACAATTGTTGCGGATAGCAAGAGTCGCCATCGACTTTTCTTTTATCCAAAAGGAAAGGCTGAAAAGAACAAGAAAGGCCTTTGAGATTATTTTCTTGAGTTCGGGGGGTAGATTATTAAAAGGGAAGGTATTAGCACCCTTTTCATCCATAGTTATCTATGGCTCTTAGTTTCTTGCTTGATCACTTGCTTTTGTTTGAAAGTGTGCTTTGTGATGTGGTTTTTTAAAGTATTTTGAAAATCTCCTTCGTTTAGGGAAACTTTGTAATGGTTCTCGTTTTATAAGAACGTATGCAAAGTGCTGGGATTTTGAAAATATTTCATGTTTTGAAAGTGTTTGGTGTGTGTTTGCAAGGATGTTGGTTTTGAAAGTGAGCAAGCAACTAGGAACGTTTCTACCTACTCAAAAGTCTTTGTTCTTTTTCTCCTTCCTTTGATATTGCTATCTCACCATTAATTAGTAAGAAGCCTTATATTTGGATGTAAAGGGACGAGCGTGGGTCATCGTATGGTCATGATAGCAATGTTGTGAGATATCTTAGAATTTCTCTTGAGGGACTAAGATTATTTGAAAGGCAACATTCGTAGCGCCAACGAGGGACTATGATCTTGTATTTTTTATTGTTTTCCTAAGACGTCTCACATGCATAACATGACCATTTTTTAGGCAGTAAGTGGGGTTAACCCTAGGGGTGCATATGTGAAAGTGTGTTTAATTTGCATGTATTTAATCTTTGATTAAGGGTTGTCTACTTATTGATTTTTATTTTCCCATAAAAATCCTAATTACTAGCATTTATGTGAAAGCGATAAATTGCGGAAAGTAAATATACTACACTATTACAATCATTAGGGGGGTGGGGTGTACAAAGTTACAAACAGGGATTGCAAGAAATTAAAGTCCTAATTATCTATTGCAACCATATTGAAATAATGTACAAAAAATGTAAAATAGACTTGTTTTGTTTTTGTTAATAAAAAGAAATAAATTGGCTAAGGAAAACATTTTTAGTCTTTTTAAAAGAAAATAAAACAAAGTGCATAAATATAAAGTATTTTTGGGGTTTTTGATTAATGAAAATAAAGTGATGATAAAAATAATAAGAGGAAAATGGGTCAGAATCCGCATGTTGCTGAAATAAAAGAGGACAAAAGTTCTGACTCTGGTGCACTGCAAGTCAGAAAGAAAATGTTAGCAGAGAAGGGGAAGGCCAGAAGTTCTGGGTCCGGGTACACTAAGGTTCTGGGGTTGTTAGGAATTAGGGAAATTCTATAAGTTCTGATGCAACTAGCAGCCTAGAAGTTCTAATATTACTGGAAAGTCAGGAGTTCTGGTTGTTGAGAGTCTAGAAGCTCTAGTGCAGTTGGGAATCTAGAAGTTCCAATACCACTGGTAGGTCATAAGTTCTGGTTGTTTGAGAGAGTTAAGGGGTTCTAATGCAATTGGAAACCTATAAGTTTTGATTATCGGCAAGTGAAGTGTCAATGTTGTTGGGTGAGGATATCTAGAATTTCTGGTCCAGGATCACTCTTTTGACAAGAAAATAAAGGGGATTGATCTAGAAGTTATGGTCCAACTAATGGGGTAAAAATGTTAGGAGATAAACATAAAAAGGGTGTTTCTGGGGCTATAACTCAGGACCCTTAACACGAATGTCTTATGCATGCGCTCTCTACCACTAGGGTGGCTATACATCTGGTATTAGAAGGAAAAACACAAACATATATCACAAAGTAAGTTCTGATGATGAACTTTATCTCTTTCTCCCCGCCAGTCAGAGCATCTATAGCTTAGCCATTTCTCAACAAAACAGAAAATGCACACATAGCAGTTATGGCAGGTTTCATCATGGTTTCAGAAACATAAAAATATCAGGACTGTAAATCAGAAACAAGCATGTATCTTGCTGACCCTAATTCTAAATCCTAATTTCCTCAAGAAGTTTTGAACTGAAATTCTCTCTACTTAGGCAAAAATATATGAAATCTATGAATATGTACAGAATCAGAGTCAGGATGTCTACATTGTATTTTCGAACATGAAAACCTATCAATGCCTAAGTAAATGAGGTACAAGTCAGAAGAAACTTACCTTGCAGCTGGAAATTGTTCTGTGAACTAGAGCATGGTGCTGACTGCTATGATATTCTGGTCAGCTTTCTCACGTTCCCAGAAAGCTAAAACAAACTTCCACTTGAACTATGAATGGCTGTAATGTTCTGGAGCATCCAAGTAGAAAAGTTCTGATTTTTGAAATGGAAGTTGGTGGAGATTGAATTGCAGTTTGTAAACAGAAGTTGGGATTGTTTCTAAATGTATATTAGAAACTGAGTGGGTGATTTGGCCAAGAGGTGTGCAAGAAAATTAGAGTTTGGGCGTAAAAAGAAACAGAAGCTTAGCAGGTTTTTGTGTTTATGTTTAGTTTCCAATTCTTTGAAATTTCAGCAAGGTTTCAAGGATAATTCTCAAATTCTCGACCTCTTTACAGTTGCAAATGAAGTTCAATTTATAAGCAAGGGTTTTAGAGCTTGGAGAAGCCAAAAGTATAGCCACATGCTAGGACGCTGGCTTGTTCTTGAAGCAAGTTAAACAAGTATGGTTCAAGGCACAACGTAGGGTGTTTAGCAGATTTTAGCCGTGCCTAAGCTGGATTTGTAAGCATGAATTATGGGAAAGTACCCTCAGAAGCAAAACTAGAGTATGGGCCCAACATAAACTTGTACAAAAGTTTGCTTTTCAAGGACAACAATGGATGGTACTTCTATGCCACACATGGGGAAATCCTTTGGATAAAGACTCCAAAGTGGGTGTGAGCAATAAATGATGATGAGATTTATCAAACAGAAAATCTACAATATGAGATTATGTATCATAGCTTAGTCTGGATCAGAAGTTCAGCATCAACGTAACTTATAACAAAATCCAACTTCTGATCTTTAAATCTCCCTGCTCTAGCATGTTCTGAAGGAAGTTCTCAGACTTTCCAAAAGCTTATAACATGTTTTGCAGACCTTCTTTGAATTACTCTTGCAAATTCTGATTGAACCTTCGTGAAAATTGGCCCAGAAGTTCTAACCAGAATCTGTCTTGGAAAGGCCCAAAATTTGCTGAATGCTTCAGTTTCATGGACGTGCTTTCAAGGATGTATAACTTGAAATCCCAGCATTTCTAGAAGAAGTTCTGTTATGCAATGTTTCAGATCTCATTGAAATCTACAACTCTTGTGTCAGAAGTTCTTCCAAAATCAGCTTGCATCATGATGAAAATTCGGCCAGAAGTTCTGAACTTGTCATATTTCTTAACACTTAGAAAAAATTCTAAGTGTTTAGAATTTTGACTTTTCCAAAGCAAATTTGACTTTTGATTTTATTAATGAAACAAACTTCATATTCTAATATGCCTTGATGAAATATGATTTTTGAAACTTGATTTTGATCCAAAATTCAAAGTTTGACTTTTCAGCATGCAATTGACCATTTTGCCCTTATGCCAATTCCAAACCTAAATTGACGTATTAGTGTTGTAAAATTGATGTCATGGAAGATCTTATGAGAAAATTCTTAAGAAATGAGAGGGCAAATTTTGGGGTACAACAGCTGTTTCAATCTTCTTAAACCTGAAGAGTTAGATTGGGGAGTCCGCTATTCGTGACTTGAAGGTGAAAGATGATTGAACACTAGAGTGTCCAGAATTTGCACTCGATGATGTGTTAGTTGACTATGTAGGGAATGGGCTTAAAGATGCCATTTGGAGGGATGATGGAGAGTTTGTCGGGGGTGGGCTTATAGATGCCATCCAAAGGTGACTGTGGAAGGTATCAGGATAAATATTTTGGTTGATTTATACTGAAATAGTAGATGTCTTTTTTCCTGTTTTTAATCTGGAAGAACTAAATCTAACCAGAAGAGGTCTTTGATTCTTTAATTTAAGATGGGCCTGTGTAGGGCTGCTTCAGGATGAGTCCATGTAAAACTTCATTTGGAAATGAGAAGGAACCTGTGTAGGGTTGCTTCATGATGAGTCTGTGTAAAACTTCATCTGGAAGTAAGAAGGAACCTGGGTAGGGTAACTTCATGATGAGTCAGTGTAAAACTTCATTTGGAAATAAGAAGGAACCTAGGTTGGGTTACTTCATGATGAGTCCGGGTAAAGCTTCATCTGGAAATGAGAAGGAACCTGGGTAGGGTAACTTCATGATGAGTCTGTGTAAAACTTTATCTGGAAATGTGAAGGAACCTGGGTAGGGTAACTTTATGATGAGTTCGTGTAAAACTTCATCTGGAAATATGAAGGAACTTGGGTATGGTAACTTCATGATGAGTCAGTGTAAAATTTCATCTTGAAATGTGAAGGAACCTGGGTAGGGTAACTTCATGATGAGTCCATGTAAAACTTTATCTGGAAATGTGAAGGAACCTGGGTAGGGTAACTTCATGATGAGTCCGTGTAAAACTTCATCTGGAAATGTGAAGGAACCTGGGTAGGGTTTCTTCATGATGAGTCCGTGTAAAACTTCATCTGGAAATATGAAGGAACCTGGGTAGGGTAACTTCATGATGAGTCTGTGTAAAACTTCATCTGGAAATGTAGGTAGTTGCTTTCTCTAGTTCGAGGAACTAGTCTTGGACCTCTTGAAAAATGTTGATGATAATTATCAGTCAACTGATCTTTCCTGAAAAGCTAAAGGGTTAGCTGTATGAAATGTCATGATGTATGAAATGCATTATGTAATGATGTTCTCAGAAATGAGGTTGTGTTGTATGCATATATCATGTATGTTATATGATGTATACATGTGAAGTATTGTTGAAATGTATTTTTGCCTCGGAAAATAAATCATTGACAAGTGTTGGGGATCCCTGTTTTGCTGTTTGAGGAGAACTCCGTTGGGGAATATTGATTTTGACTTGAGAAATCTTTGTGGAGAATGTTGATCTTGGTTTGGGGAAAAGAGTTCAGGAGTCTTTGTTGCTCTAATGGGGAGTTATCTTGGGGAAGATTAACTGTTATTTGGTCATATTCTAGGCTTCACAGAAAATTTCTTGGGAGAGTGAAGTTAAACTGTTATCTGGTCAGTTTCCAGGCTTCACAGTAACTTATTGACATTAAACTGCTATTTGGTCGGATTCCAGGCTTCGCAGATTTCTGAGGTGGATGAAGTTAATCGCTATCTGGTTAGGCCCAGGATTTACAATAACTTACTTGAAAAGATGAAGTTGAACTGATATCTGGTCGGTTCCAGGCTTCAAGTAACTTGTTGGGGTAGAGGCAAACTCTACTTGGGAAAAGAAATTAAACCCTTGTCTGGTTAAGTATAGGTTTTTTCCATATCTCGAAGAGTTAAACTATTATATGGTCGGGTCCGAGCTTCATAGTGTTTTTGAGAAGTTAACTATTACCTGGTTAGGTCTAAGCTTCATATTAACTGCAGTTAAACTATTATCTGGTCGGGTCCAGGCTTCATAGTGTTTTTTGAGAAGTTAACTATTATCTGGTCGAGTCCAGGCTTCATAGTAACTGCAATTAAACTATTATTTGGTCGGGTCCAGGCTTCATAGTGTTTGTTGAGAAGTTAACTATTATTTGGTCGGGTCCAGGCTTCATAGTGTTTTTTGAGAAGTTAACTATTATCTGGCCGGGTCCAGGCTTCATAGTAACTGCAGTTAAACTATTATCTGGTCGGGTCCAGGCTTCATAGTGTTTTTTGAGAACTTAACTATTACCTGGTCGGGTCCAGGCTTCATAGTGACTGAAAGTTGTACTATTATCTGATCGGGTTCAGGCTTCATAGTAACTTGTAGTTAAGCTATTATCTGGTCGGGTCCAGGCTTCATAGTAACTGAAAGTTGTACTATTATCTAGTCGGGTCCAGGCTTCATAGTACTTTGAGAAGTTACACTATTATTTGGTCTGGTCCAGGCTTCATAGTGACTAATAGTTGTACTATTATCTGGTCGGGTACAAGCTTCATAGTACTTGGAGTTAAACTATTATCTAGTCGGGTCCAGGCTTCATAGTAACTGAAAGTTATACTATGATCTGGTCGAGTCTAGGCTTCATAGTACTTTGAGAAGTTACACTATTATCTGGTCGGGTCAAGGCTTCATAGTGATTGAAAGTTGTACTATTATCTGGACGGGTCCAGGCTTCATAGTACTTGGAGTTAAACTATTATCTAGTCGGGTCCAGGCTTCACAGTAACTAAAAGTTGTACTATTATCTGGTCGGGTACAGGCTTCATAGTACTTTGATAAGTTACACTATTATTTGGTCGGGTCCAGGCTAGTACTTTGAGAAGTTACACTATTATCTGGTCGGGTCCAGACTTCATAGTGACTGAAATTTGTACTATTATCTGGTCGGGTTCAGGCTTCATAGTAACTTGGAGTTAAATTATTATCTGGTCGGGTCTAGGCTTCATAGTAACTGAAAGTTGTACTATTATATGGTCGGGTCCAGGCTTCATAGTATTTTGAGAAGTTACACTATTATCTGATCGGGTCCAGACTTTATAGTGACTGAAAGTTATACTATTATTTGGTCGGGTCCAGGCTTCATAGCAATTTTCAGAGATAGCAAAGACTTTGTTGGCGACTTCACTGGGGATCAGGGGTTGTGGTCCTCTGATTTGTAATAGTCTGAAAGGTAAACTCAAGCTGGAGAGGATAGACTAAGGCGGGGAATTTTGTTGTCTGTTGTTTGTTAGGGAAATAGACCCTGTTGAGGAATATTTGACGAATTGCTGACAAGGTGAGTTCTTTTAGGAAGAAATCCACAAGGCTTCTTCTTTCAGGACCAACTCAGCTGGGGAGGGGGTTGTCAAGAGATTGAGACTCTGACTGGGGACTACCATATGAAAATGACTTTGGGGAGATTTGTCACTACCCTTGGTAGCAGGTGTTGTCACACTGCCAGAAGATGTATGTTTGATCATACATGATTCGTTGCCGGAACTCATGTCCAATGCCCCAAGTGATTCAGATGGAGATATGCCCCCGGTATATTCGGCACCCCTAGAGAGACTTCTTGTAATTTTGATGGGCTGCCCCAGATGTGTTGGATAATGACACGTCATGCCCCTTGTTTATAGGAGATATGTTATTAGAAGTGTCTTCCCACTTGAAGTGATTTTGTTCATTTAGTGGGTTTTCATTCATTGGATCTTTGTCGTGCGAATTTCTCTACTGTCAAACAAATAGCCATATGCAAACAACGATATTCAAATAATGCAAAGTTTATGCTTGTATTTGAAGTTTTGAAAATTTGTTTTAGCAGATAAAAGAAATTTTGTAGGAAAATTCAACTCAGGATTTAGAGTAAGCCTTACAGGAGTCAGAATACCTTTTGTAACAACATGCTTTCGAATTTACCCATGCTTTAATTAGGACTTTGAAGGGTTGTAACGTGGCTTGGTTCACGGTTTAAGAAACAAAGGATAAAGGCTCAAATTTCAATTGTACCCGCCTGTTCTTAGTGATGTTCTTCAGTCCTAAACTCAGTTAATTGTGCGTTCAAAATCCAATGACGTTTTTGTGATGGTTCAAAAAAGTTTAGTTTATTAGAAGGAAATCTTTTTTCTTTTGCAACATTTTTCATGTTGTTGAGGATTTTCAGTGACCTCTTTTTTTGGTTTATTATCCCTGATTTTGCCTGACTATTCTTGTTTTTAAGATTACAGTCAGCGGGATGCCCCAGTTTTTCTTAGGTCTCCTTTGTAGGTTTTGACTTAGTGGGATTTTCTTTTTTGAGAAATAATGAATGCCTATGTGAAAGGGAACCATCGTCGTCTTTTGATTCCAGAGGAATGTTTCTGATGTCATTCGTTGTATTATGTAGTGAAAGTTTGTGACTGAATGCACATTTGAATTAACTGAGAGACTACCCTGCCCCAGGTTTTGATTAAAGGTTTCAATTAGTGTAAAAAGGAAACTCTTACTTCTTTGGCTCAAAGGGGTTGACTATGGATTGTCTTCCTTATAACTCCAGTGTTTAGGATTTGAAATAATGCATGTACATCATCAGCAAGGTCTATCTAAAATCATACTATATGAGATAATGGCATTGTTTTCGCCATCCTCCCTCTAAAGGCTTGCAACCTTTTTGAAACAAGAGTTGAATATCATAAAGGGATTAAATAACATAGTTTAAATATAGTGAAAACGAATGGATGAATTCAAGACAAATATATGCAATGCATTAATTTGACATTAATAGATAAATGTTTTGAACAAACAAAGAAATTACAACTGAAAATTCAAATGAATAAAAGCCTCTTTATCTGAACTTGTCACTTCAGGTGGTGAGCCTTTGAGGGACGGCAGAAGAATTTGGTCTGACCATCTCGTGTGAATTCCAGAACCCCTTCATCGATCAAGTCTTGAATCTTATTTTTCAAAGCCTAACAACTATTCGTATCATGCCCAGGATTATTGGAATGGTACGCACATATTGCATCAGGATGATGGCTAGGAGCGAAGGTGCTGAGATTCCTAGGAGGATCTCTCAACATGACCAAATTCAACTCCAACAAGTGTTGCAAGACTTGCAATATTGGCATGTCGAGTTTGGTAAACTGCCTACCAGATGGGACTCGTTTACTCTGATGTCCTTGTTGATGGGGTGGTTGTTGGGCTCGTGACGTGGTAGCAAATTGGAAAGGTCTACACTCCACCAAACCTGCCTCTTGTCTCATAGGGGGGTGATTAGTGACTTGATCCCCAATCTTGACCTTTTGTTTCATACGGTTGCAACCGTCTTGACGAAGTTTGTTGACAAGGACTCTAAGCTCTTATTGTCCTTGAACCAGATTTTGGATAAGAGCCATCTGGCCCACCAGTTGTCCCATCATTTGGACCTTCATTATATCTATCTCGGTTCGTAGCTGCTCCAACCGGTCATCCTTGTCATCCTCAAGATTTCCCATGATCGTGCCTCTAGTGAGGAGTGGCTTCACCTCTTCTTGTCCCTTTGATAGATTCAAGAACATCTCTTGAAGTTGAGAGTTTTAAATCTGAACGTCCTTGATAGTCTGTTCTAGGGCCATCTCTTGCTGAAATAAACAGTAAGCAGATTAGAGACCTGTGTAGGAGAAACCTGTCATGATATGATGCATGTCATGTGGATGCAATGTTTTCAAGGATTTATGAAATTTAAATTTGTCTAGACAAAGAATGAACAAACGTTAAATTGCATTAAGTAGTTAAAAATGGTTACAACGTGCCCCTTGGGATTACAAAGTAAATCTCTAAGATAAAAAGGTTAAACGCATCCTCTTCGGCGCAAGGTAGGCATTCAAGCTTTGCTCTTCATGTAGTTGCTTTGTAAGCTCCAAAACCCTTTTCTCGCTTGTGTAGAATTGAGCCTCAAATGTGTCTCTTTATTCCTTTAGATGAATCCAACCCTTTTGCAAGTCTTCAAGAGAAGTAGGCATGTTAGGAAAGAGGACAGTGTATGGAACATCTTCTTCAGTCACAGGTTCCACGATCACTGGCAGGATGGAGGGGTAAGGCATTACGAGTTTTTGAGCACGAGCTCGTACCCACCTAAGGTAAGGCTCAAGGGGAATATAATTCTTGTGTCCCAACTGTGATCGGTGGATCTGGAACTGACTGTTTAACGCTGGTTCGCGAAATGTCGCGGTAAGCAAGAGTCGCCACCGTCTTTTATTTTCTCCAACATGGACAGGACAAAAGCACAGCAAAATTCCTTATGAGATAGTCTCTCGGTTCGGGAGGTAGATTTATAGAAAGGGAAGGTGTTAGCACCCTTTCTATCCATGGTTATCCATGGGCTCTTAGATACTTGCTCATTGTGTTTTCAAAATGTTTGTTTGCTTTTCAAAGTGCGAGTGGGTTTGAAAAAGTTTCGTTTAAAGATTTCAGATCGACTCTTGTATCAGTCCTCAAGAGTGTTTGAAAAATTGTTTTTTGAAAGCTTTTTGAAAGTGTCGGTGTGAAAAGAGTTTTTGATTTGTTTTTTAGAGCAAGTATCTATGAGTCATCTACCTACCCTAAGGAATTAGGCTGTGTAAATGTCCTTAAGGTAGTGCCATCCCACCATTGAGAGGTAGGTAGCACCACCGTTGGAGGTGTTCGGGTCAATTTGTTTGTAGGGACAGTGTGGTCACCAGAATAACAGTAGGACACCTTAGAAGCTACCCTTATGTTAGTGATCCTTTTTATTCCGAGGCAACCGTTTCGAGGCAACTATTCCGAGGCAACTTGTTTTGAGGCAACGGGATCAATGGACATAAGGACTTACTAAGACGTCCTATACTCGACGACCACGTTTTGAAGGTAAGGCAACAGTGAGGCGTACCCTAAGAGTGGTGTGTGAATTTGTGTGTTGTTTTCATGTTAATATTTGTCTTTGATCATGCATTTGTGGTGATCTACGCTTGTTTTTAATTTAGGCCATACATTCTTTCATGCAATTATAATTTAAAAGTGCGGATATTTAAATGCGAAAAGATAAATCCTACGCTATTACAAGGCGCGGGTCTATACATCGCCAAATTAACAAAGACCCGTTTTAATAAAAAAAAAGCGGAAAATAAATAAATTCCTAATTACTATTACACGGCTTGAGCAGTTACATAATATTCACAAAGAAAAAATAAGAATAAATGCGTGAATGAATTAAAGTTGCACGTTCGAGGGCGTTGGACCCTTTTGAAATTAAATTGAATTAAAAGTTGATTAATTATTTTATTAAAAAAGAAAAGAAATGTTTTTTTAGGTTTTTTGTATTTATGAAATAAAGAAATTAAAATTGAAGAGAAACCCTAATTCTAAGTTGTTTTTAATTATTAATGAAAAAATATTAAAGTTTAACCTAATTTACTAAATATTTAATGTACATGTTTATTTACAAAAAATAAATGATAATTAATAACAATAATAATGAGAGAAGGTTATTTATAAAAAGAAAAGGTGAAAAAAAATATCAAAACCCTAATTCTACCTATTTTAGTTTATTAAGAAAAAATGTTGAAATTGAAACCTAAATTAACTAAATTAATTATTAAAGTTTATTTACAAAAATAATGGTGAAATTAATATTAATAACAATAAACATTTTTTTGTATTTTTTTTGTATTTTATTTTTATTATGAAAATTATTTGATGGAATTAAAAGAAATAATTAAAACATTAAAAGAATTAAAAGAAAATCAAATAGAAATAAAAAATAATGCAAACCATGGGGGGTATTCAGACCCAAAGGGAGGTTTTTTGGAAGCAATTTGGCCCATTAGACAAAAAGCCTTGTTTGACTTTCTGGCATCACGTGCGTGTTCATTGACTCCTGAGTACCGTGGTCTGCATTCTTTGGCCATTGGATTGGGTTTCATGGCCATTTGTGTTCTGGCTGTTGGTCATTTGTGTTCTGGCATCAATGTTCCTTAATCTTCTCAGGATGTCTGTCTCGTCATGCATAAGTTGTTCTACTTTGGCCATTTGGCTTTTGGCTTTTGGCCATTTGTGTTTTGGCCTCAACGTTCCTTAATGAACCTGCATGGAATCCTGTCTAAATCTGTAGTGTTGAATCTCATGAACACATTAAATAAAATCATAAAATGCAAATAAAGCCAATATATGAAGAAATTTAATGTTTAGGCACAATATGGCATGTATGAATGATTATACCCTCTTGATCATGGAGATCAAATCAATCTTACCCTCACTGGAAAATTAGTGACATGAATGCTTTTATGCCTTTTGGATCATGGAGATCAAGCCAGCCTTACACTTACTGAAGAAGTAGTGAGGTGTTGGTTTGTAACTGTGATGGCTTGTTTGTAGTGAGAGAGGGATTTGTAATAAGGATTTTAAGGTTTTAGGGTTCTTGAAAGAATTTGATATTCTGACAGTGTTGTGGCCAGGTTTTTTCTCTCTTTTTCTCCTCCCTGATTTGTGTGAAAAGAATGTGATTATATAATGGAAATTAGGGTAAAGAAAATAGGCTTTGAATGTGCAATTGGGCCTCCAATGTTCACTTGAGTTCGTCACTTTCCAGGCTAAATCGCAAGGACTTAAGTGCAATTTTTGAAGTTGAAATGTGAAAACAAAATGTAGCCGACATCAATAAATAACTCATGTTCGAAAATCGGCTCAATCGGATAAACGGTGAATTAGTTATGAATTTTTGAAGTTTCAGCTCAGACAAACTTATTTTGGGCTGCAGTGTCGACTCTGACACGTTCTTCAATAAAAAACTGGTATTGATCGGAGCATAATCCGGTATCGACTTTTGAAGCAAAGTTGTAGATCTATGAGTCAATGACCTTGTGTAAAAATATGAGCCCAATCCGATAAAAATTGACCGAGTTATGAATTTTCGAAGTTTCGGCCCGGATGAAATAATATTCAGCATTCAGGATTTTCGGCGTGTCACGCACTCTGAGCAAAAAACGAAGGCCTTTTGAATATCATTTGAACTCAATACCATCTGTGAAAATGTAGCCAACTCAATTTTTGAAATTTTGGCGCAGGAACCAGCTCGATACGATGAAAATCGACCAAGTTATGATTTTCTGAACATGACGCAAATAAACTTCTGTCACAAATTTTCTGTATGAAAATACTTGATAAATCCACATTTTTGAAGACCTTCTGATCGAAATTGGCTTCTAGCCGCGAGAGATGAAAACGTAGATAATGTCAAGACGGAATTTTGGCCACCGGAACGGGTTCAAAACGAGTCACGATTTTCAAGTTATGAATTTTTTAGCGCGTAAAAACTGCACTTTCAGCACACTTTTTCATCATATTTCTTCAAGAAAACTCGCACATTCGGATACCTTCTTTAAAGAATTGACTCTTGAGCCGAACCTGAATTTGAGAATACATTATCAGAGATATCTTGGTGAAAGAACACCTGAATATGACGCGCCGGGTTGGACTTGTGAATTTTTCTTGAAATGTTTTGAGTAATATGGGAGGACAAATTTTGGGGTACAACAGTTGCCCCTGTTCAATCTTCTTAGACCTGAGGATGTAGATTGGCTGGCGTGCCTTTCGTAATCCGAAGGTGGAAGATGATTGAACACTAGAGTGCCCAGAAATTTGCACTCACATTATAGAATATCAGCAGTGTGATGTAGGGAATGGGCTTATAGATGCCATTTGGAGACTGTTGGTATGTGGATGGGCTTATAGATGCCATCTGGAGATGTGACATAACCTTGTCGGGAATGGGCTTATAGATGCCATTTGGAACTGCAATGGATAGTTGTGGAGATGGGCTTATAGATGCCATCGGGAGGTTGTCGATCGCGTAAGAGATTCCTTAGCGAGAAACTTGCATACCTGAGAAAGAAAAATAATTACCTGGCCTGTTACAGGAATTGATCTTCAAACTCTTTATGTAGATGTGCCCTGGCCGGATACAGGAATCGAATCTTTAAACTCTTCAGACGTGCCCTGGCAAGATACAGGAATCGAGTCCGGAGAATATAGTCGTCAACAGATACACCTTGGCGAGATACAGGAGTCGGATCTTCAAACTCTTCAGACGTGCCCTGGCAAGATACATGAATCGAGTCTGGTAATGTTAGTCGTCAACAGATACACCCTGGCGAGATACAGGAATCGGATCCTCAAACTCTTCAGACGTGCCCTGGCAAGATACAGGAATCGAGTCTGGAATTAGTAAGGTTGGTGAGTTGTCTCTACTGACAGGTTATCCTCATGGACGAGTGGTCTTTAACGACGAGTGTCTATAACGACGAGTGTCTATAACGACGAGTGTCTATAACGACGAGTGTCTATAACGACGAGTGTCTATGACGACGAGTGTCTGTAACGACGAGTGTCTATAACGACGAGTGTCTATAACGACGAGTGTCTATAACGACGAGTGTCTATAACGACGAGTGTCTATAACGACGAGTGTCTATGACGACGAGTGTCTGTAACGACGAGTGTCTATAACGACGAGTGTCTATAACGACGAGTGTCTATAACGACGAGTGTCTATAACGACGAGTGTCTATAACGACGAGTGTCTATAACGACCAGTTGTATCAGAGAAATCTTTAGGCATTGATTTAACTGGATTTGTATTCTTTGACTGGGTTGGTCTCTTTTGACTGTATTCGTCTACATAGCTGATCATTTAACTGTATCCTTCCTGAAAGGTAAAGGTCAGTCATATGCAATGCATGATATGAATCAAGCAATGATGTTCTCAACACATGAGATTGTATGATATGATGCGTATATGCATGTATCATGATGTATAACAATGTAATGTTTATGAATGTATCTTCGTCTGGGAAAGTAAATCCTTGACGGATGCCGGGAGCTTGTTGAATCCTGGGCTGATGTTGCAAGAAGACCGGTAGGAGAAGATGACTCCGTTGGGGAATAAACTTGGAGAATAAATTACTCTGCGGGGAGTGAACTCTGTGGGGAAAGAGAGGTACTTTGCTGAGGTTGATGAGGATAACTCCGCTGGGGATACCGTTGTTGTGCTCTGTTGGAAGTTTTGATGAACTCCGCTGGGGAATAAGAAGAACTTTGCCGAGGACGATCTTTCCGTGGCTTTTAGATGAGGATAATCCAGTTATAAGCTCTGGTGGAGAAATAACCTTTGAATAAAACCGGGGAGACGCATTCGCTCTGCAGGGAGTGAAGGTATCTTGGTCGCATTCTTCAGCTGAACATACCTTGGCACTTCGGTGGACAGAGCAACCGGATCATTTAGACAACTCATTATTGCCCCAGTTTCTGTTGGAGAAGAAGGTACCTGTGAAGGTGTTTGATGACTGCCGATTGACAAATCTTCTTCTGGTAGGCAAGTGACGAGATGCCGGGACATAGTCGTACGCTTTGATCCCTAACTTTTGCCTGGACCGCCCTTTCGGGTTTTCAGCCCACCGGGATACCCATTTTTGCCCAAGCCTCCTTTTCAGGTTTTCGACTTGCCGGGTGTACAAATTTTTTCATTTTCATCCCTTATTTTGCCCGAACCCTTTTGGTTCGCCGGGAAGCCCTTATTTTTGCCTAGGTGCATCAACCTAGCGGGTCTTTGATTTTGCGTAGTATTTTTTCCGACTATGTCCATGCTCTCAAGATTTGGGGAGGTGCCCCTGTTATTGTGTTGCCACGCTACCAAAAGATGTTTGGTCATGCAAGATTTGTTGCTGGGAATTCATGTCCAATGCCCCAAGTGGCTCAGGCGGAGGTTTGCCCCTGGCTGTTTGGCATCTTGAGAGATTCCTTGAATCTTGACTGGACTGCCCCAGATGATGGACAATGATCATGTCATGCCCCTTGTTTGGGAGTGCTTTTGTTCATCCGATATTCGTCGTGCGAGCTTCTATGTTGTTCAAACAAATAGTCGTATGCAAACAAAGTTATGTTAAAAATGCAAAGCTTATGTCTGTTTCGAAGTTTTTGGAAATGCAGTTTTTTAATAAAACAAGTGAGTTCTTTTGTAAACTGTGATGTCAAACTCGTTATTTTACTGCGAGCCTTAAGGAGTCAGGATACCTTTGTAACAATATGCTTTCGAACTAACCCATGCTTCAGCTAGGACTTTTTAGGGTTGTAACGTGGCCTGGTTCACGGTTTAAGAAACAAAGGATAAAGGCTCAAATTTTATTTGTACCCACCCGCTCTTCGTGATGTTCTTCAATCCTAAACTCAGCTGATCGTGCGTTAGACCTTATTTGAGTTTTTGTCCTGATATTCCCGTGATGGTTCAGATGTTGATAGTTTATTTTGAATAGGAAGTCATTCCTTTTTGTTATTGAGGGTTTGTGTGATCTCTTTCCCTTTTTTTTGATTTCGTTATCCCTGTTTTTTGCCTGAACTGTTTCTTTTGTGATTACAGTCAGCGGGATGCCCCAGTTTTGTAAGTCTCCTTCATAGGTTTTGACTTATTGGGCTTTTGTTTTTTTTTTTTGAAAGATAATGACTGCCTGTCTTGACGATTATAGGGAACCATCACTGTTTTTTTTTTGTAAGGACCTCTTTGGTGCCATTCGTTGTGCACCTGGATCAACTGAGGAAACTACCCTGCCCCAGGTTATGATTAAGGGTTTTAATTTTCGAAAAGAAAAACTCCTACTTCTTTGGCTCAGAGGGGTTGACGAGGGATTATCTTCCTTATAACTCCAGTGTTTAGGAATTGAAACAATGCCTGTACCTCATCAGCGGGGTCTGTTCAAAAGCATACTGTAAAGATAGCGGTATCGTTTTCGTCATCCTCCCTCAAGAGGCTTAGAATTATTAGTCGAGAGTTGACATCAAAAAATGAAAGTAGTTTGAATATAGCGAATGCGAATATATTGATTCAAAACAGACATATGCGATGCATTAATGAAATAACAACGTTTAGCATGAATAAATGTTTGAACAATCAAAAGAAAATTACAAATTGAACATTCGAATGAACAAAAGTATTCCAATACTAGCCATGTCTTGGCAAGGGAGAAGTGATCACATTCGGAGTCTCTGGAGAGTCGAATTGGACTTCCTTCGCGTCGATCAAATCCTGAACCTTGTTTCTCAAAGTCCAACAGTCATCTGTAGCATGCCCCGGGCTGTCAGAATGATAGGCGCAGCGAACATTGGGGTTGTACCTTGAAGGTGTCCTGTTAGGATTCTTTGGAGGGTCCATGAGAGTTACCAACTTGGTTTCCAGCAGCTGTGGCAATACCTGTGACAAAGTCATGCCGAGGGGAGTGAATTGCCTTTTAGGTCTTTCTTCCCTTTGCTGATTGTGACGCTGAGGAGCGCCGGCCGGTTTTGCAATAAGCACCGCGTTGACATCTTGGCGGTGTTCGGACCTATTCTGCCCTCTTGAGCCATAGACAACCCTAGATTCTCTCTTGGATGGTTTCTTCTCAGTGTTCAAGGAGTCACCATTCTGTATTTTCCCTGACTTGATGCCAGCTTCTATTCTTTCCCCGGTCAAGACCAAATCTGTAAACCCAACAGCAGAATTCCCAATCAGGTGGTTGAAGAATGGACCAGACAGGGTCCCCAAGAACATGTCGACGAGCTCGCGGTCAGTTAGAGGTGGTTGTACCCTTCCAGCAATGTCCCTCCATTTTTGAGCATATTCTTTGAAACCTTCACCTGCACCCATAGACATTCCCTGAAGCTGAGTGCACGTGGGAGCAAGGTCGACATTGTACTGGTACTATTTGTAGAATGCGGTGGCCAAATCCTCCCAACTGCGGATGTTAGCTCCATTCAGTTGATAGAACCAGTCGAGTTGGGTTCCGGACAGACTATCCTGAAAGAAGTGAATCCATAAATTCTTGTCAGCCGTGTAGGGCTGGATCCTCCTTGTGTAAGACCTGAGATGCAGCTTAGGACAGGATTCCCCGTCGTACTTTATAAAGGCAGGTGCCTTGAATTTGTGCGGGATTACTACCCCAGAAGACAGACCTAGATCCTCAAAGTCCAGGCCGGGCACTTTTTGTATCTCCATGGCACTTAGCCGGTCTTCCAACTGTTTATACCTGTCCTCAGTTGGAGGGTATTGCTCATCATTGTAATTAGTCTCGTTGTCGGAGACCACTGGACTAGGAACCTCCCTTTCTTGGGGGCTGTCTTTCCCAACAGATGGGGTAGTCTGCTCAACTTCATTTTGTGATCCATTCCCAGATTTGTGTCTCGGGTTGAACAACACTGTCCTCTTCTTCTTCCTCTTCGAGAGCAGAGTCTTCAAATCCTGTTGGCCCTGGGCTAGACTCTTAATCAACTCCTGGAACTGGGCATTCTGGGTCTGGAGGGCCTGGATGGATTGCTCAGTAGATGTTTCAGGATTCATGATGAGACTGCTGAAATAAACAGCAAAGAAGGTAAGCAACCTGTAGAGAAAGGGTACCTGTTATGCAATGATATGTATGATATGCATGCGATGTTTTCAAGGATCTCGCGAGATAAACAAGAAAAATTGTTAGAACTTGAATTTTGTTGCTTGATTGAAGGAACTTCATGTTGTTGAGAGTCCTTCTTCAAGAGTCAAAGCTCACCATATCGAGTGGGTCATAGCCTCTGACTCAGATCATCAACCTGGCTAGAGGAAAATAAATCCCTTTTACCCCTTGCTAGACACTCTGATTCATCATGACCTGCATCACAAGCCCTTGAGATCCTTGAAACGGATTAGTCCTTATGCGGGATGTATGCAATGGTATGATGTTATGCTATGCATGGGGTAATGTAGGCAAATCCTATTATGAGTCCCAATTAAGGACTGTAAACAGAACCTGCAAGAAACTCAAGTGTCAGATAACAAGCATGCAAATAGTCAAGTTCGAAGGCACACAAGTCACACATAAGAGCCCTTAGATTTTAGGCCAGCATGGGGTCTGGGTATTACCCTCTTTCAGTTTTTTGGTTAAAACCTGTCCTATCAGAAGTAACCGGGTTCTAGAGGATCCCAATATCACTGACTACCCTCAATCGGTCATAACTCCAGCATCGCAATCTTTTCTTGCAGCCAAAACCATCACGAGAGTTTAGCCTCAATGGGCGTAGCATACTGCTACTGTTCTATTGGCCAAGTTGGGTCATTTAAGGTTCTAAGGTCGGTTGGTGCTTAATGACTCCTCAGAAGACCCATATTCTCCTCGTTGCGACACAAGGGATATCGGTACAGACCAAGGCGCCACACCAACGTAGCCACTGCTTCACCCATGTCGGTCTACGCCGGACAGGTCCCTCACAGCTTATCCTACCTAACAGGGTATCCCTAGATCCGGTTTAGGATCTATGTAACTCCGATGCAGCCCACAATAATAAAGCAAACAAGCACAACAATTGAAAACACAAGTGATCTTAGTCCTAAGGTACACCTCACTTTATAAGAATAAATCCCCAGCAGATTCGCCAGTTCTGTGATCGGTGGATCTGGAACTGACTGTTTAACGTTGGTTTGCGAAATGTCGCGGTAAGCAAGAGTCTCCACCGTCTTTTATTTTCTCCAACATGGACAGGACAAAAGTACAGCAAAATTCCTTATGAGATAGTCTCTCGGTTCGGGAGGTAGATTTATAGAAAGGGAAGGTGTTAGCACCCTTTCTATCCATGGTTATCCATGGGCTCTTAGATACTTGCTCATTGTGTTTTCAAAATGTTTGTTTGCTTTTCAAAGTGCGAGTGGGTTTGAAAAAGTTTCGTTTAAAGATTTCAGATCGACTCTTGTATCAGTCCTCAAGAGTGTTTGAAAAATTGTTTTTTGAAAGCTTTTTGAAAGTGTCAGTGTGAAAAGAGTTTTTGATTTGTTTTTTAGAGCAAGTATCTATGAGTCATCTACCTACCCTAAGGAATTAGGCTGTGTAAATGTCCTTAAGGTAGTGCCATCCCACCATTGAGAGGTAGGTAGCACCACCGTTGGAGGTGTTCGGGTCAGTTCGTTTGTAGGGACAGTGTGGTCACCAGAGCAACAGTAGGACACCTTAGAAGCTACCCTTATGCCAGTGATCCTTTTTATTCCGAGGCAACCGTTTCGAGGCAACTATTCCGAGGCAACTTGTTTTGAGGCAACGAGATCAATGGACATAAGGACTTACTAAGACGTCCTATACTCGACGACCACGTTTTGAAGGTAAGGCAACAGTGAGGCGTACCCTAAGAGTGGTGTGTAAATTTGTGTGTTGTTTTCATGTTAATATTTGTCTTTGATCATGCATTTGTGGTGATCTACGCTTGTTTTTAATTTAGGCCATACATTCTTTCATGCAATTATAATTTAAAAGTGCGGAAATTTAAATGCGAAAAGATAAATCCTACGCTATTACAAGGCGCGGGTCTATACATCGCCAAATTAACAAAGACCCGTTTTAATAAAAAAAATGCGGAAAATAAATAAATTCCTAATTACTATTACACGGCTTGAGCAGTTACATAATATTCACAAAGAAAAAATAAGAATAAATGTGCGAATGAATTAAAGTTGCACGTTCGAGGGCGTTGGACCCTTTTGAAATTAAATTGAATTAAAAGTTGATTAATTATTTTATAAAAAAGAAAAGAAATGTTTTTTTAGGTTTTTTGTATTTATGAAATAAAGAAATTAAAATTGAAGAGAAACCCTAATTCTAAGTTGTTTTTAATTATTAATGAAAAAATATTAAAGTTTAACCTAATTTACTAAATATTTAATGTACATGTTTATTTACAAATAATAAATGATAATTAATAACAATAATAATGAGAGAAGGTTATTTATAAAAAGAAAAGGTGAAAAAAAATATCAAAACCCTAATTCTACCTATTTTAGTTTATTAAGAAAAAATGTTGAAATTGAAACCTAAATTAACTAAATTAATTATTAAAGTTTATTTACAAAAATAATGGTGAAATTAATATTAATAACAATAAACATTTTTTTTTGATTTTTTTTGTATTTTATTTTTATTATGAAAATTATTTGATGGAATTAAAAGAAATAATTAAAACATTAAAAGAATTAAAAGAAAATCAAATAGAAATCAAAAATAATGCAAACCATGGGGGTATTCAGACCCAAAGGGAGGTTTTTTGGAAGCAATTTGGCCCATTAGACAAAAAGCCTTGTTTGACTTTCTGGCATCACGTGCGTGTTCATTGACTCCTGAGTACCGTGGTCTGCATTCTTTGGCCATTGGATTGGGTTTCATGGCCATTTGTGTTCTGGCTGTTGGTCATTTGTGTTCTGGCATCAACGTTCCTTAATCTTCTCAGGATGTCTGTCTCGTCATGCATAAGTTGTTCTACATTGGCCATTTGGCTTTTGGCTTTTGGCCATTTGTGTTTTGGCCTCAACGTTCCTTAATGAACCTGCATGGGATCCTGTCTAAATCTGCAGTGTTGAATCTCATGAACACATTAAAATCATAAAATGCAAATAAAGCCAATATATGAAGAAATTTAATGTTTAGGCACAATATGGCATGTATGAATGATTATACCCTCTTGATCATGGAGATCAAATCAATCTTACCCTCACTGGAAAATTAGTGACATGAATTCTTTTATGCCTTTTGGATCATGGAGATCAAGCCAGCCTTACACTTACTGAAGAAGTAGTGAGGTGTTGGTTTGTAACTGTGATGGCTTGTTTGTAGTGAGAGAGGGATTTGTAATAAGGATTTTAAGGTTTTAGGGTTCTTGAAAGAATTTGATATTCTGACAGTGTTGTGGCCAGGTTTTTTCTCTCTTTTTCTCCTCCCTGGTTTGTGTGAAAAGAATGTGATTATATAATGGAAATTAGGGTAAAGAAAATGGGCTTTGAATGTGCAATTGGGCCTCCAATGTTCACTTGAGTTCGTCACTTTCCAGGCTAAATCGCAAGGACTTACGTGCAATTTTTGAAGTTGAAATGTGAAAACAAAATGTATCCGAAATCGATAACTAACTCCTGTCCGAAAATCGGCTCAATCGGATAAACGGTGAATTAGTTATGAATTTTTGAAGTTTCAGCTCAGACAAACTTATTTTGGGCTCCAGTGTCGACTCTGACACGTTCTTCAATAAAAAACTGGTATTGATCGGAGCATAATCCGGTCTCGACTTTTGAAGCAAAGTTGTAAATCTATGAGTCAGTGACCTTGTGTAAAAATATGAACCCAATCCGATAAAAATTGACCGAGTTATGAATTTTCGAAGTTTCAGCACAGATGAAATAATATTCAGCATTCAGGATTTTCGTCGTGTCACGCACTCTGAGCAAAAAACGAAGGCCTTTTGAATATCATTTGAACTCAATACCTTCTGTGAAAATGTAGCCAACTCAATTTTTGAAATTTTGGCGCCGGAACCAGCTCGATACGATGAAAATCGACCAAGTTATGATTTTCTGAACATGACGCAAATAAACTTGTCACAAATTTTCTGTATGAAAATACTTGATAAATCCACATTTTTGAAGACCTTCTGATCGAAATTGGCTTCCAGCCGTGAGAGATGAAAACATAGATAATGTTAAGACGGAATTTTGGCCACCAGAACGGGTTCAAAACGAGTCACGATCTTCAAGTTATGAATTTTTTAGCGCGTAAAAACTGCACTTTCAGCACACTTTTTCACCATATTTCTTCAAGAAAACTCGCACATTCGGATACCTTCTTTAAAGAATTGACTCTTGAGCCGAACCTGAATTTGAGAATACGTTATCAGAGATATCTTGGTGAAAGAACACCTGAATATGACGTGCCGGGTTGGACTTGTGAATTTTTCTTGAAATGTTTTGAGTAATATGGGAGGGCAAATTTTGGGGTACAACACCAACATTTTACTGTCCATTTTGTTTACCATCCTCCAAGCTCGTATAAACCTCTGACGACAGCCTTGATTGTCGCTCTCGTAGTCGAATACCACCCCTGGGATGAACATATCATGAGGACCATCTCTTCGGGCGTACCCAAATTTTCGTAAGGCTAAGCAAGGGTTGTAAGTGATACCTCCCTTAATGCCAAGAAAAAGGACATTATGGAATTCCCCCCAACAGTCGATGATAGTAACATTCTCTAAGGATCGAGAACACCAGTGAATATCTGAATGTCTGAGTGACATCAACCTATGGGACCATCTCAAACCTTGCTCGTTCTTCAACATAAACCGGGGGAGATACGAGACAAACCACCTATCCAATAGAGAAATGCAACACATGAGGGTCCCTCTTTTCCTCATAGTGCGTGAGTGGAGAGAATGTAGGATATCTCCTAACAAAGTAGGCACTGGATTGCGAGACATGAAGATTTTGACAGCATTTACATCTATAAGTTGGTCAGAGTTTGGAAATAAAACCATCCCATAGATGAGAAGGGCCAAGATTTCTTCAAAAGCTTGTAAATCCAAAGAGTTCCAACAGTCTTGGATTTTTCAAACAAGAACTTGGCTAAGAACCCTCTGACACCACTCCTTGTATCCCAATTAGCCGTGACATTGTATTGTTGTAAGTTTAGCGCTCGAGAAATCTCTTTAGGGCTTGGATATTTTTCCGTACTGTTGAAAGGTAGTTGATAAAGAATAGGAATCCCTAAGAGTTGAAAGAATTATTCCATAGTAGGTACAAGCTGGTAATCAGGAAAAGTGAAGTAATGGTGCAAAGGGTCGAAGAACTGGAAATGCATCTTCATCATGTCTTCATTAATGCTCGAGGTAACCAAGTTTAGGAATCAACCATGTATTTTGGTAAATGAAGAATTCTCAAGAACCCTTGATGCTAGCTCTTTGAGTTGAGAAGGAATTCTTACAAGATTGACTTTGATAGTATTCCTGCGGGTGGAGGCCATGTCCTACAAAACAGAACAAAGATAAATCCCAATAATCCTTGAAATGGTTAGTGCAAAAACGCAATGGTATGATGTCATGATGTTATGTACAAGTAGACATTTACACGCAAAACAAACAAGTCCTTAGGTTTTAGGCTTGCATGGAGTCTTATAGGTAAGTACCTTCTTGAAGTTTAGTTGGCTCAACCTGTCCTAGTAATAGTAACCGGGTTCTAAAGGATCTCAATATCACCGATCTTTCTTCATCGGGCATTGTTTCAGCGCAAGCCTCTTTAATGGTGACCAAAATATCCCGAAAAGTCTGATCTCAATAAGCGTAGTATCGAGTGTCAACCAACTTCAGACTGCATCAAAGCCGACTAACTCACTACTTCCTAATGGCCAAGTTGGTCAAGTAAAGGTTCTAAAGTCAATTAGTGATTCACGACACCACAAAGCGGCCCTATATTCTCCTTGACTACTCAAGGGCTACCGGTACCAACAAATGTGTCACACTAACGTGGCTATTGCTTAGACCATGTCGGTATACCCAACACAGTTTCCACAACGTATTTCTACTTACCTATAAGGTATCTCAGATCCGGGTAGAGGATCAAAACAAGCCCAAACAAGGAACCAAAATGTAAATCAAGCTAGTCAAACCATGAAAACAAATAAAGGTGATCTAACCCTAAGGTAACCCCACTTTTAAGATATCCCCAGCATAGTCGCCAGTTCTTTAATACGGTGGGAGAACTGACTTGGGATGTTTTACGTTTGATCACAATTGTTGGGGATAGCAAGATTTGCCACCGACTTTTCTTTTATCCAAAAGGAAAGGCTAAAAAGAACAGAAAATACCTTTGAGATTATTTTCTTGAGTTCGGGGGTAGATTATGAAAAGGGGAGGTATTAGAATCCTTTTCATACATAGTTATTGTTGTACCCCAAAATTTGCCCTCCCATATTCTTCAAAATTTGCCAAGTCAAAGCTTCAATCTCCCCAAGGGTTGCACAGTTCGAGGGCCTCCTAAACAGTCAAAAACTAGGGTTTTGGTTCTGGCAAAGAAAATGAAGTTTCCAAGGGTCCAATCAAGTCCCACTTGCCTATAAACATGGTCAAGCATCTCCATACCAAGTTTCAAGACTTACAGCATAAAATTGCACAGTCAAAAACCCTAATTGCACTACAGTCAACTATAGGGGCAAAATGGTCATTTGACAGTCAAAAGTTCAAATTTTTGGTCAACATCTAATTTTGAAGCCACAAACATCATTTGATCAAATCTTGATCATGATTCTCAAAGCTTGGCTCAAAAAGTCTCAAGATGCAAAAGTTTCCATATTTGGACAGTTGAAAAAGTCAACTGTAACTTGACCAAGGCATAACTTCCACATGGATTATCAGAAAAATTCCCTCCAAAGCTCATTTTGAAGATAAAGACATTTCCTACAACTCCTATTCATACTTCAAGTCCAAGAAATGCTCTCACAAAAAGTTATCAATTTCAACATTATAGGTCATTTTCAAAAGTCAACAAAAAGGGACTTTAAGTCAAAGGCCATAACTTGAGATTGGTAAATCAAAATGACATGGGACCAAAGACATTGGTTAGAGGACTCAAATACCTTTCCAAAATGTCCAAGAACATGAGCAAAGCTTAAAGATTGAGCAAGATATGTCTTGTGGAAGTTGGGAAATTTTTGGATATTTTGAAAAGTCAACATTGCTTCAAATGTCCTAAAATTGCTAATGGGCCTCTTTTTCTTCCAAAATCCATCACCCAAAACATGTGCACGACCATTTGGCCCAAAGGGAAGTTTTTTTATCATTTTTATTTATTTATTTGGATTTTTAATTATTAATAATTCATTTAATTAAAATAAATATATGAAAAATATCAAAGCAAGTCAATCAAATCTTTTTGTGCATAGGATAATTTCAGATTTTCGTGCATCATTAGATAGGGAAAGAATCCATGTGATTGAACATGATTTGGTAGCAAATATGCATGAAAAAGATTAAAAAATTATGGCATGGAAATCAAATATTTTCTCATCAATCCATTGATTCTTTGGACCAAATTTTGAACCCTAATCATTCACACATATATACTAATGCCAATCCTAATGTTCATGACCTCCCAGCTGCGCAAGAACATCATCACCACTTTTGCATTTTTTGTGAAAAACTCAAATACTGAAAACTAGGTTCTAGGGCGATTCAAGCCAAAATAATTGTTCCATTGGCTTGCTGAGACTTCAAGGAAGGAGTTTGGATCAAAACCATAAGCTCTAACACCAAGAAACGTGAGAAAAATCGCGTCCTGTACAGAAATTTTTTCATATGCTTGCATCATGATTCATGCGTTTTTAGTACTTTTTAATGTTTGATTTATGTTCCTTGATTGATTCTGAAGCTAACCCAGTTGTTTGATTGAATTTTCATCACCCATGCGCGATTTCACCATTAGAGCCAGCTAGGGTTCTTCAAGTTTCAATTTAGGCGTTTCTAAATACTGTAAAATTGAGACACATAAATACCATGGTTGAATCCAGAAAGCTTGGACGATTCTAATGCAACGCTCGCGCCTAATTTATATAGCACCATGGCCTGTTCGCTATTATGGAAATATGCATATTTTTGGGGGGTTTAAAACCCCCGTTAACCTCTTTTATATTTCAGGGAAAAAAGCAAAACGGGGAAGATGATGAAGTGTCAAGGCATAAGTGGTTCGTTTGAATTTTTCGCGCTAAAGTTCCACTAACCATTTGTTTTATCTTATATTATTTGTTTCCTATGCAATATACAACGCGCGTGAAGAGCTTCAGTGGCAAAGCATATGACTGGTAATCCCTGGGACCTGGGTTCGAACCCCAGGTCCCCCACCCCTTTCAATAATAATTTTCCTAACTGAATCCTGTGCAGATTCAATTCTAAGGCTCACCATACTCCCCATATCTGGGCTTACCACATGTTTGCTGAGATCCATCAAAAGGCTATCATTTGAAGACCATCATAGGCACAAGTCAAAGGTGCCACACGCTGGCAAGAAAAGTCAAATAAGGCCAAAGATCAATGGGCCAAAAGTGCTGAGCAATACCTCCAATTCGGGGACAGACCCCCCATGGTTTGCTTTCTCATTCTTTTTTCATATTTTTTTTCTATTTTATTTATTTTGCTTAATTTTTATTTAAATCTTTAAATCAATTTACTTTCAAAAAATATAAAATAATACAAAAATCAGAAAAGTCATAAAAAACAAAATATATTTATTTAATTAATATTTTTGTAAGTAAATATCATTAATTAATTTAGCTTTGTAAAATTAGGTTTAATTCAAACATTTTTCTTAATTAACTTAAAATTCGTAGAATTAGGGTTTTAATCAATTTTTATCCTTTTTTCTTTTCTTTTCACTAATAATTAATTATTTATTTTTATAAATCAAATTGCTTTAATTAATTAGGTTGATTTAGGTTTAACTTTAATATTTTTTCTTAATAAATAAAAGTTATAGAATTAGGGTTAATTTAATTTTAATTTCAGCTAATCTTCTCATTAAAAATTCACAATTCCAAAAACCTCAAAAATAATTCTTTTTTATTTTAACTTAATTAATTTAATACTCATAATTTAATTTCATTGAAAAGGGTCCAACGCCCTCGCTTGCGATTTTTTTTTCTCTTTGCGCATTTTATTTATTTCCTTCTTTTAAATATTTATGTAATTCTCCCAAAGCCATGTAACTCGGACATTTTATTTCTCGCACTTTATTTCTTTACTTTCTGTCAAATTGGGTCCTGGATTTTAATTTGGCGATGTGGACCCGCGCCTTTGTAATAGTTTAGAACTTTATATTTCTCGCTCTTTTTAATTGTTAATAAATGCATGCAAGAATGAATGTATAAATAAAAATAACGCGTAGATCGCCCATGACATGACAAAAGACAAAAATAAATGAACATGACACACAAATCACACACCACCCCTAGGGTACGCCTCACTGTTGCCTTGCCTCAAAAGGTGATCGTCGAGTAGAGGATGTCTTAGTAAGTCCTCATGATCCGGGAACCTGGCATGAGGGTAGCTTCTAAGGTGTCTTCCCATTGCTCTGGTGATCACCATGTCCCGAACCTTCAAATTGACCCGAACACCTCCAATGGTGGTGCTACCTATCTCTCAATGGTGGGATGGCACTACTTTAAAGGATAACTACACAGACAAATTCCTTAGGGTAGGTAGACGACTCTAAATACTTGCTCTAATTTCAAAAAACAAATCAAAAATACTTTTCACACCGACACCTTTTCAAAAGCTTTCGAAAGAAAATTTTCAAACACTCTTGAGGACCGATACAAGAGTCGAACTGGAATTTTCAAAGAAACTTTTTAAAACCCACATTGAAAAGCAAACAAACAATTTTGAAAACACAAATGAGCAAGTATCTAAGAGCCCATGGATAACCATGGATAGAAAGGGTGATAACACCTTCCCTTTCTATAACCTACCTCCCGAACCGAGAGCAATCTCTTTAAGGAATTTTTCTGTGCTTTTGTCCTTTCCATTTGGAGAAAATAAAAGACGGTGGCGACTCTTGCTTCCGCGACATTTCGCGAACCAGCTTTAAACAGTCAGTTCCAGATCCACCGATCACAGAACTGGCGACTCTGCTGGGGATAAAACTTAAAGTGAGGTGTACCTTAGGGTTTAGTTCATAACTGTGTTTTCAATTGCTTTCTTTGCTTGCTTTAAATTGTGGGTTGCTTGGGAGTTCTATAGATCCTAACCCGGATCTGGGGGATACCTTCTTAGAAAGTAGCAACAAGACTGTGAGGGAACTGTGTGGGGTATACCGACATGGTTGAAACAGTCTGCTACGTTGATGTGGCACTTTGGTGTGTACCGGTAACCCTTGAGTTCAGTCAAGGAGAGTACGGGGCCTCCGCGTGGTGTCGTGAAGCATCAACAGACCTTAGGAACCTTAATTGAACTATCTTGGCCTCTTTAGGGTAGTGAGATAACTGACTTTGGTGCAGTCCGAGGTTGGTTGATACTCGATACTACACTCAATTGAGGGTTGCTTTCCTGGAATATTTCGGTCGCCAGTTCAGTGGCTAAATCGAAACGATGAACAATGAAAGCAATCCAATGATATTGGGACCCTTAGAACCCGGTTACTTTGATAGGGCAGGTTTGAACCCACCAACTTCAAGAGGGTAATACCCAGACCCCATGCTGGCCTAAACCCTAAGGGCTCTCTTGTGTGACTTGCGTGCCTTCATATTTGACTACTTGCATGTTTGTTATCTGACACTTGAGTTTCTTGCAGGTTTTGTTCATAGTCCTTAATTGGGACTCATAACAGGGTTACTAAATTCTTGCAGGTTTTGTTTATAGTCCTTAATTAGGACTTATAACAGGGTTACTAAATTCTTGCAGGTTTTGTTTGTAGTCCTTAATTGGGACTTATAACAGGGTGTACTGAGTTTCTTGCAGGTTTTGCCTATAGTCCTTAATAGGGACTCAAAATAGGGTTACTTACATCACCCCATGCATACCATAACATCATACCATTGCATACATCTTAACCCATTTCAAGGATCTCAAGGGCTTGTGATGCAGGTCATGATGAATCAAACGCCTAGCAAGGGGCAAAGAGGATTTATTTTCCTCTAGCCTAGGTTGTCATGGGCTATGACCCACTGGATATGGTGAGCCTTTGACCCTTGAAGAAGGACTCTCTACAACATGAAGTTCCTTCAATCAAGCTACAATTCTAACAAATTTCTTGTTTACCCCGCGAGATCCTTGAAAACATTGCATGCATATCATACATATCATTGTATTGCAGGTACCCTTTTGACAGGTTGCTTACCTTCTTCGCTGTTTATTTCAGCCGATCATCATGAATCCTGAATCGTCTACTGAGCAAACTATCAAGGCCCTCCAGGCCCAGAATGCCCAGTTCCAGGAGTTGATTATGAGCCTAGCCCAGGGTCAAAAAGAATTGAAGACTCTGATTTAGAAGAAGAAGAAGAGGACTGTTTTGTTCAGCCCTAGACGCAGATCTGGGAATACACTGCAGGATGAAGCTGAGAGGACAACTCCATCTGTGGGGAAAGGCAGTCCCCATGAGAGAGAGGTGCCTAGTCCAGTGGTCTCCGACAACGAGACAGATTTCAACGACGAACAATACCCTCCTGCTGAAGACAAGTACAAGCAGTTGGAAGACCGTCTGAATGCAATGGAAATTCAACAAGTACCCGGTTTGGATTTCGGAGATTTGGGTCTAACTTCTGGTGTGGTGATCCCACACAAATTCAAAGCACCATTTTTTGCTAAGTACGATGGGGCATCCTGTCCCAGGCTGCATCTCAGGTCTTATGTGCGGAAGATTCAACCGTATACTGTGGACAAGAACTTGTGGATCCACTTCTTCCAGGAAAGTCTTTCAGGGACTCATCTCGAATGGTTCTATCAGCTGGATGGAACCAAGGTTCGTAACTGGGAGGGGTTGGCTACTGCTTTTTACAAGCAGTATCAGTACAATGCCGACCTCGCTCCTACGCGTACCCAACTCCAGGGTATGTCGCCAGGATCGGGAGAAGGTTTTAAAGAGTATGCGCAGAAATGGAGAGACCTGGCCGGTAGGGTACAACCACCGCTGACTGACCGTGAACTTGTGGACATGTTCCTGGGGACCCTGTCTGGTCCATTCTATAACCATCTGATTGGGAATTCGTCTGCTGGATTCACAGATCTTATCTTGACTGGGGAGAGAATAGAAGCCGGCATCCGGTCTGGAAAGATTCAAGAGGCTGCACCTTCTGACAAAAAGCCTCATCATGGAAAGAAGGAGTCCAATGCTGTGCACGGTAAAAAGAGCCGTCATGAGGTAGGGGCAACCCAGATCTCCAATCCTAGACCTGCTCAACAGGGACAGGGGCAGCAGCGCAAGGAGGTCGCACCCAAACGACAGTTCACCAAGATCAACATGTCGCTGGATCAAGCACTACAACAAATGTTGAAGGCAGGGCTGATCACCTTAAGGGCTCCTCTTCGGAATCCGAACACTTATGCTCCTAACTATCATCCCAACGATAGGTGCGCATATCATTCTGATAGCCCGGGGCATACTACGGACAACTGCTGGCCTCTCAAGAACAAGATTCAAGACATGATCGACGCTGGAGAGATTCAGTTTGAAGTATCTGAGACTCCGAACATAATCACTGCTCCGTTACCCAATCATTGAAGACTTTTGTTTATTTGGATTTCCGAGTTGTATTTTTCTTTACTTATACAAACAATTAATGTCATAGCAAACTCTTTTATTCTATTAAAGCATCACATGTGTCTGTTTTGGAATTAATACAATTGTTTTCATTATATTCAAAATTGCTTTCATTTTTCTGTGATGATCAACTCTCGGTTAATAATTCTAAGCCTCTTGAGGGAGGATGACGAAAACGATACCACAATCTACAGTATGCTTTTGAACGGACCCCGCTGATGAGGTACAGGCATTGTTTCAATCCCTAAACACTGGAGTTATAAGGATGATAATCCCTCGTCAACCCCTCTGAGCCAAAGAAGTAGGAGTTTTTCTTTTCGAAATTTAAAACCATTAATCATAACCTGGGGCAGGGTAGTTTCTCTCAGTTGATCCAAGTGCATAACGAATGGCACCAAAGAGGTCCTCACAAAGCAAAAGACAGTGATGGTTCAGAACAATCAATAAAGAAAGGCAGTCATTATATCGCAAAAATAAAAACCCATTAAGTCAAAACCTATGAAGGAGACTTACGAAACTGGGGCATCCCGCTGACTGTAATTCCAAAAAGAAACAGTTCAGGCAAAATTTAGGGATAGCGAAATCAAAAAGAAAGAGGTCATACAAACCCTCAACAAAAAAACAAAAATGACTGCCTATCCAAAATAATTTATCAACATCCGAACCATCACCGGAGAATCAGAGCAAAGACTCAAACAAGGTCTAACGTATAATCAACTGAGCTTAGGTTTGGAGAACATCACGAAGAGCGGGTGGGTACAAATAATTTGAGCCTTTACCCTTTGTTTCTTAAACCGTGAACCAGGCCACGTTATAACCCTTAAAAGTCCTAGCTGAAGCATGGGTTAGTTCGAAAGCATACTGTTACGAAAGGTATCCTGACTCCTTAAGGCCTACGGTAAATACGGAGTTGACATCACGTTTTACAAACAATCACTTGTTTTATGGAAAAAATGCATTTTCAAAATCTTCAAGACAGACATAAGCTTTGCATTTTTAACATAACTTTGTTTGCACATGACTTTTTGTTTGAACAACAGGGAAATTCGCACGATGAATACCTAGTGAACAAAAGCACTTCCAATCAAGGGGCACGACATGATCATGGTCCAGCCATCTGGGGCAATCCAATCAAGATTCGGGGAATCTCTCAAAATCCAAATAGCCTGGGGCAAATCTCTGCCTGAGTCACTTGGGGCATTCCAACAACGAATCTTGCCTGATCAAACACTTTCTGGTGGCATGGCAAAACACTTCTAACAAGGGCTACTCCCTACATTCTGAGAACATGGACATAGTCGAAAAGATACTACGCAAAATTAAAGACCCGCTAGGCTGACATGCCTAGGCAAAAATAAGGGCTTCCCGGCGAACCAAAATGGTTCGGGCAAAATGAAGGGATGAAATGAAAAAATCTGTACACCCGGCAAGTCGAAAACCTGAAAAGGCGGCTTGGGCAAAAATGGGTATCCCGGTGGACTGAAAACCCGAAAGGGAGGTCCAGGCAAAAATTAGGGATCAGAGCATACGACTATGTCCTGTCATCTCGTCACTTGCCTACCAGAAGAAGATTGGTCAAATCGGCAGTCGTCAAGCACCTCCACAGGTATCTTTCTCTCCCACATCAGAAACAGGGGCAATAATGGGTGATCCAAGCAATCTGATTGATCTGTCCTCCAAGGTATCAAGGTAGGTTCCGTTGAAGAACATAACCAATACAGTTCAATACTTCCCCAGGAGAGTCCAATCTAGTTCCCCAGGAAAGTTGGAATCCATCTCCCCAAGCAGTAAGCTTATCCCCAGTAGATTCTGGAAGCTTACCCTCGCAGAGCACGAACACGCGTCTCCCGGTTTTATTCAGAGAGTTATTTCCTTACCAGGATATAACTGGGTTATCCTCAGCCAAAAGCCACGGAGAGATCGTCCTCGGCGAAGTCTTCTTATCCCCAGCGAAGTTTATCAACACTTCCAACACAACAATGGTATCCCCAGTGAAGTTACCATCAACATTTCAGCAAAGTATCTCTCTCTCCACAGAGTATTGCTACCCAGCAAGATCGTTAGAGTACTTTTCTCCCCGCAGAATATTCCATTCGCCAAGTTCATTCCCCAACGGAGTTATCTTCTCCTATCGGTATTCTTGCAACTATCATCCCCAGCGGAAGCAAAATCTATTCTTCAACACCAGCCCAGGAGTTAACTTCCTGGCACCCGTCAAGGATTTATTTTCTTAGACAAAAAAAATACATTCATGAACATTACATATTCATACATTATAGCAGGCATATGCATCATACTACACGAATCTCATCCATGTTGAGGACATCCTGAAATCATGCAGTTCATGCATCATGATCTTGCATACAACTGATGCTTTACCTTTTTAGGAAAGGTCAATACAACGATGATTACTATCAACTATCGCGACTCCTTCTAGATATAGTTCAGATGTGAACCAGATATGGCAACGTTCTGATACTTCTTCCAGATTTCCTTCTAGATATAGTTCAGATGTGACCCATATATGGCAACGTTCTGATACTTCTTCCAGATTTCCTTCTAGATATAGTTCAGATGTGAACCAGATATGGCGACGTTCTGATACTTCTTCCAGAGTTCCTTCTAGATATAGTTCAGATGTGACCCAGATATGGCAACGTTCTGATACTTCTTCCAGATTTCCTTCAAGATATAGTTCAGATGTGACCCAGATATGGCAACGTTCTGATACTTCTTCCAGATTTCCTTCTAGATATAGTTCAGATGTGAACCAGATATGGCGACGTTCTGATACTTCTTCCAGAGTTCCTTCTAGATATAGTTCAGATGTGACCCATATATGGCAACGTTCTGATACTTCTTCCAGATTTCCTTCTAGATATAGTTCAGATGTGAACCAGATATGGCGACGTTCTGATACTTCTTCCAGATTTCCTTCTAAGATATAGTTCAGATGTGAACCAGATACGGCGACGTTCTGATACTTCTTCCAGATCACCTTTCTAGAGATGGTTCAGATGTGACCCGGATATGGCTACCTTCTGATACTCATCCCCAAATTCTCTCAATGATTACTGTTGAGGTTGAAGTCGCCCAAGATTCTCTCAATGATTACTGTTGAGGTTGAAGTCGCCCAAGATTCTCTCAATGATTACTGTTGAGGTTGAAGTCGCCCAAGATTCTCTCAATGATTACTGTTGAGGTTGAAGTCGCCCAAGATTCTCTCAATGATTACTGTTGAGGTTGAAGTCTCCTAAGATTCTCTCAATGATTACTGTTGAGGTTGAAGTCGCCCAAGATTCGCTCAATGATTACTGTTGAGGTTGAAGTCGTCCAAGATTCTCTCAATGATTACTGTTGAGGTTGAAGTCGCCTATGGTTCTCTCCCCGATACTGCGGAGGTAGTAATCGTCCCCAGATTCTCTCAGCGTTACTGTTGAGGTTGAAGTCGTCCAAAGATTCTCTCAATGATTGCTGTTGAGGTTGTAGTCGCCTATGGTTCTCTCACCGTTCCTGTTGAGGTAGTAACCATCCCTGGTTCATTCATCACCGTTTGAAGCTCCAGATCCAGCTCCTGTAACCAGTCAGGACACATCTACGCAAAGAGTTTGAAGACCAGCTCCTGTAACAGGTCAGGTAATTATTTTTCTTTTTCAGGTACCAAGTTCTCGCTAAGGAATCTCTTACGCGATCGACATCCAGATGGCAAATATAAGCCCATCCACCTTTCATCATCTCTTAGCATGGCATCTATAAGCCCATCATCCTATCCATCAGTCTCCAAATGGAATCTATAAGCCCATTCCCATCATCACACTCCTATGTGAGCGCATATTTCTGGGCACTCTAGTGTTCAATCATCTTCTACCTTCGGATTACGAAAGGTACGTCAGCCAATCTGCATCCTCAGGTCTAAGAAGATTGAACAGGGGCAACTGTTGTACCCCAAAATTTGCCCTCCCATATTCTTCAAAATTTGCCAAGTCAAAGCTTCAATCTCCCCAAGGGTTGCACAGTTCGAGGGCCTCCTAAACAGTCAAAAACTAGGGTTTTGGTTCTGGCAAAGAAAATGAAGTTTCCAAGGGTCCAATAAAGTCCCACTTGCCTATAAACATGGTCAAGCATCTCCATACCAAGTTTCAAGACTTACAGCACAAAATTGCACAGTCAAAAACCCTAATTGCACTATAGTCAACTATAGGGGCAAAATGGTCATTTGACAGTCAAAAGTTCAAATTTTTGGTCAACATCTAATTTTGAAGCCACAAACATCATTTGATCAAATCTTGATCATGATTCTCAAAGCTTGGCTCAAAAAGTCTCAAGATGCAAAAGTTTCCATATTTGGACAGTTGAAAAAGTCAACTGTAACTTGACCAAGGCATAACTTCCACATGGATTATCAGAAAAATTCCCTTCAAAGCTCATTTTGAAGATAAAGACATTTCCTACAACTCCTCTTCATACTTCAAGTCCAAGAAATGCTCTCACAAAAAGTTATCAATTTCAACATTATAGGTCATTTTCAAAAGTCAACAAAAAGGGACTTTAAGTCAAAGGCCATAACTTGAGATTGGTAAATCAAAATGACATGGGACTAAAGACATTGGTTAGAGGACTCAAATACCTTTCCAAAATGTCCAAGAACATGAGCAAAGCTTAAAGATTGAGCAAGATATGCCTTGTGGAAGTTGGGAAATTTTTGGATATTTTGAAAAGTCAACATTGCTTCAAATGTCCTAAAATTGCTAATGGGCCTCTTTTTCTTCCAAAATCCATCATCCAAAACATGTGCACGACCATTTGGCCCAAAGGGAAGTTTTTTATCATTTTTATTTATTTATTTGGATTTTTAATTATTAATAATTCATTTAATTAAAATAAATATGTGAAAAATATCAAAGCAAGTCAATCAAATCTTTTTGTGCATAGGATAACTTCAGATTTTCGTGCATCATTAGATAGGGAATGAATCCATGTGATTGAACATGATTTGGTAGCAAATATGCATGAAAAAGATTGAAAAATTATGGCATGGAAATTAAATATTTTCTCATCAATCCATTGATTCTTTGGACCAAATTTTGAACCCTAATCATTCACACATATATACTAATGCCAATCCTAATGTTCATGACCTCCCAGCTGCGCAAGAACATCATCACCACTTTTGCATTTTTTGTGAAAAACTCAAATACTGAAAACTAGGTTCTAGGGCGATTCAAGCCAAAATAATTGTTCCATTGGCTTGCTGAGACTTCAAGGAAGGAGTTTGGATCAAAACCATAAGCTCTAACACCAAGAAACATGAGAACAATCGCGTCCTGTACAGAAATTTTTTCATATGCTTGCATCATGATTCATGCGTTTTTAGTACTTTTTAATGTTTGATTTATGTTCCTTAATTGATTCTGAAGCTAACCCAGTTGTTTGATTGAATTTTCATCACCCATGCGCGATTTCACCATTAGAGCCAGCTAGGGTTCTTCAAGTTTCAATTTAGGCGTTTCTAAATACTGTAAAATTGAGACTCATAAATACCATGGTTGAATCCAAAAAGCTTGGACGATTCTAATGCAACGCTCGCGCCTAATTTATATAGCACCATGGCCTGTTCGCTATTATGGAAATATGCATATTTTGGGGGGGTTTAAAACCCCCGTTAACCTCTTTTATATTTCAGGGAAAAAAGCAAAACGGGGAAGATGATGAAGTGTCAAGGCATAAGTGGTTCGTTTGAATTTTTCGCGCTAAAGTTCCACTAACCATTTGTTTTATCTTATATTATTTGTTTCCTATGCAATATACAACGCGCGTGAAGAGCTTCAGTGGCAAAGCATATGACTGGTAATCCCTGGGACCTGGGTTCGAACCCCAGGTCCCCCACCCCTTTCAATAATATTTTTCCTAACTCAATCCTGTGCAGATTCAATTCTAAGGCTCACCATACTCCCCATATCTGGGCTTACCACGTGTTTGCTGAGATCCATCAAAAGGCTATCATTTGAAGACCATCATAGGCACAAGTCAAAGGTGCCACACGCTGGCAAGAAAAGTCAAATAAGGCCAAAGATCAATGGGCCAAAAGTGCTGAGCAATACCTCCAATTCGGGGACAGACCCCCCATGGTTTGCTTTCTCATTCTTTTTTCATATTTTTTTCTATTTTATTTATTTTGCTTAATTTTTATTTAAATCTTTAAATCAATTTACTTTCAAAAAATATAAAATAATACAAAAATCAGAAAAGTCATAAAAAACAAAATATATTTATTTAATTAATATTTTTGTAAGTAAATATCATTAATTAATTTAGCTTTGTAAAATTAGGTTTAATTCAAACATTTTTCTTAATTAACTTAAAATTTGTAGAATTAGGGTTTTAATCAATTTTTATCCTTTTTTCTTTTCTTTTCACTAATAATTAATTATTTATTTTTATAATCAAATTGCTTTAATTAATTAGGTTGATTTAGGTTTAACTTTAATATTTTTTCTTAATAAATAAAAGTTATAGAATTAGGGTTAATTTAATTTTAATTTCAGCTAATCTTCTAATTAAAAATTCACAATTCCAAAAACCTCAAAAATAATTCTTTTTTATTTTAACTTAATTAATTTAATACTCATAATTTAATTTCATTAAAAAGGGTCCAACGCCCTCGCTTGCGATTTTTTTTTCTCTTTGCGCATTTTATTTATTTCCTTCTTTTAAATATTTATGTAATTCTCCCAAAGCCATGTAACTCGGACATTTTATTTCTCGCACTTTATTTCTTTACTTTCTGTCAAATCGGGTCCTGGATTTTAATTTGGCGATGTGGACCCGCACCTTTGTAATAGTTTAGAACTTTATATTTCTCGCTCTTTTTAATTGTTAATAAATGCATGCAAGAATGAATGTCTAAATAAAAATAACGCGTAGATCGCCCATGACATGACAAAAGACAAAAATAAATGAACATGACACACAAATCACACACCACCCCTAGGGTACGCCTCACTGTTGCCTTGCCTCGAAAGGTGATCGTCGAGTAGAGGATGTCTTAGTAAGTCCTCATGATCTGGGAACCTGGCATGAGGGTAGCTTCTAAGGTGTCTTCCCATTGCTCTGGTGATCACCATGTCCCGAACCTTCAAATTGACCCGAACACCTCCAATGGTGGTGCTACCTATCTCTCAATGGTGGGATGGCACTACTTTAAAGGACATCTACACAGACGAATTCCTTAGGGTAGGTAGACGACTCTAAATACTTGCTCTAATTTCAAAAAACAAATCAAAAATACTTTTCACACCGACACCTTTTCAAAAGCTTTCGAAAGCAAATTTTCAAACACTCTTGAGGACCGATACAAGAGTCGAACTGGAATTTTCAAAGAAACTTTTTAAAACCCACATTGAAAAGCAAACAAACAATTTTGAAAACACAAATGAGCAAGTATCTAAGAGCCCATGGATAACCATGGATAGAAAGGGTGCTAACACCTTCCCTTTCTATAACCTACCTCCCGAACCGAGAGCAATCTCTTTAAGGAATTTTTCTGTGCTTTTGTCCTTTCCATTTGGAGAAAATAAAAGACGGTGGCGACTCTTGCTTCCGCGACATTTCGCGAACCAACTTTAAACAGTCAGTTCCAGATCCACCGATCACAGTTATTTATGGGCTCTTAGTTTCTTGCTAGATCACTTTCTTTTGTTTGAAAGTGTGCATTGTGATGTGGTTTTTGAAAGTATTTTGAAAATCTCCTTCATTTAGGCAAACTTTGTAATGGTTCTCATTTTATAAGAACGTATACAAAGTGCTGGACTCTTGAAAATATTTCATGTTTTGAAAGTGTTTGGTGTGTGTTTGCAAAGATGTTTGTTTTGAAAGTGAGCAAACAACTAGGAACGTTTCTACCTACTCAAAAGTATTTATTCTTTTCCTCCTTCCTTTGATATTGCTATCTCACTATTAATTGGTAAGAAGCCTTATCTTTGAATGTAAAGGGACAAGCGTGGGCCATCGTATGGTCATGATAGCAATGTTGTGAGATATCTAAGCATTTCTCTTTAGGGACTAAGATCATTTGAAAGGCAACATTTGTAGCGTCATCGAGGGACTATGATCTTGTATTTTTTATTGTTTTCCTAAGACGTCTCACATGCATAACATGACCATTTTTTAGGCAACAAGTGGGGTTAACCCTAGGGTTGCATATGTGAAAATGTGTTTAATTTGCAGGCATTTAGTCTTTTATTAAGGGTTGTCTACTTGTTTATTTTTATCTTCCCATACAAATCCTAATTACTAGGATTTATATGAAAGTGATAAATTGCGGAAAGTAAATATTCTACGCTATTACAATCATTAGGGGGATGGGGTGTACAAATTTACAAATGGGGATTGCAAGAAATTAAAGTCCTAATTATCTATTACAACCATATTGAAATAATGTACAAAAAATGTAAAATAGACTTGTTTTGTTTTTGATAATAAAAAGAAATTAATTGGCTAAGGAAAATATTTTTAGTCTTTTTAAAAGAAAATAAAACAAAGTGCATAAATATAAAGTATTTTTGGGGTTTTTGATTAATGAAAATAAAGTGATGATAAAAATAATAAGAGGAAAAGGGGTCAGAATCAGCACGTTGCTGAAATAAAAGAGGACCGAAGTTCTGACTCCGGTGCACTACAAGTCAGAAAGAAAATGTTAGCAGAGAAGTGGAAAGTCAGAATTTCTGGGTCCGGGTACACTAAGGTTTTGGGGTTGCTGGGAATTAGGGAAGTTCTAGAAGTTCTGATGCAATTGGCAGCCTAGAAGTTCTAATGTTACTCGAAAGTCAAAAGTTCTGGTTGTTGAGAGTCTAGAAGCTCTAGTGCAGCTGGGAATCTAGAAGTTCTAATACCACTGGTAGGTCATAAGTTATGGTTGTTTGAGAGAGTTTAGGGGTTCTAATGCAATTGGAAACCTAGAAATTCTGATAATGGCAAGGGAATTGTTAATGCTGTTGGGTGAGGATATCTTGAAGTTCTGGTCCAAGATCACTATTTTGACAAGAAAATAAAGGCGATTGATCTAGAAGTTATGGTCCAACTAATGGGTAAAAATGTTAGGATATAACCATAAAAAGGGTGTTTTTTGGGCTAGAACTCATGATCCTTAACACTAATGTCTTATGCATGCCCTCTCTACCACTGGGGTGGCTATACATCTGGTATTAGAAGCAAAAACATAAACATATATCACAAAGTAAGTTCTAATGATGAACTTTATCTCTTTCTCCCTGCCAGTCAGAGCATCTACAGCTTAGCCATTTCTTAACAAAATAGAAAGTGCACACATAGCAGTTATGGCAGGTTTCATCATGGTTTCAGAAACATAAAAATATTAGGACTGTAAATCAGAAATAAGCATGTATCTTGCTGACCCTAATTCTAAATCCTAATTTCCTCAAGAAGTTATGAACTGAAATTCTCTCTACTTAGGCAAAAATATATGAAATTTATGAATATGTACAGAATCAGAGTCAGGATGTCTACATTGTATTTTTGAACATGCAAACCTATCAATGCCTAAGTAAATGAGGTATGAGTCAGAAGAAACTTACCTTGTAGTTGGAATTTTTTTCTGTGAACTAGAACATGGTGCTGACTGATGTGATGTTCTGGTCTGCTTTCTCACGTTCCCAGAAAGCTGAAACAAACCTCCACTTGAACTATGAATGGTTGTAATGTTCTGGAGCAGCCAAGAAGCAAAGTTCTGATTTTTGAAATGGAAGTTGGTGGAGATTGAATTGCAGTCTGTAAACAGAAGTTAGGATTGTTTCTAAATCTATATTAGAAACTGAGTGGGTGATTTGGCCAAGAGGTGTGCAAGAAAATTAGAGTTTGGGCGTAAAAAGAAACAGAAGCTTAGCAGGTTTTGTATTTATGTTTAGTTTCCAATTCTTTGAAATTTCAGCAAGGTTTCAAGGCTAATTCTCAAATTCTCGACCTCTTTACAGTTGCAAATGAAGTTCAATTTATAGGCAAGGATTTTGGAGCTTGGAGAAGCCAAAAGTACAACCATCATGCTAGTGCGCTGGCTTGTTCTTGAAGCAAGTTAAACAAGTATGGTTCAAGGCACAACGTAGGGTGGTTAGCAGCTTTTAGTCGTGCCTAAGCTGGATTTGTAAGCATGAATTATGGGAAAGTACCCTCAGAAGCAAAACTATAGCATGGGCCCAACATAAACTTGTACAAAAGTTTGCTTTTCAAGGACAACAATTGTACTTCTATGCCATACGTGGGGAAATACTTTGGATAAAGACTCCAAAGTGGGTGTGAGCATTAAATGATGATGAGATTTATCAAACAGAAAATCTGCAATATGAGATTATGTATCATAGCTTAGTCTGGATCAGAAGTTCAGCATCAGCGTAACTTATAACAAAATCCAACTTCTGATCTTTAAATCTTCCTGCTCCAGCATGTTCTGAAGGGAGTTCATAGACTTTTCAAAAGCTTGTAACATGATATGCAGAGCTTCTTTGAATTACTCTTGCAAATTCTGATTGAACCTTCGTAAGAACTGGCCCAGAAGTTCTAACCAGAATCTGTCTTGGAAAGGCCCAGAATTTACTGAATGCTTCAGTTTCATGGACGTGCTTTCAAGGATGTATAACTTGAAATCCCAGCATTTCTAGAATAAGTTATGTTCTGTAGTATTTTAGATCTCATTTAAATCTACAACTCTTGTGTCGGAACTTCTTCCAAAATCATCTTGCATCATGATGAAAATCTGGCCAGAAGTTCTGAACTTGTCATATTTCTTAACACTTAGATAAATTTCTAAGTGTTTAGGATTTTGACTTTTCCAAAGCAATTTTGAATTTTGATTTTTTCTTAATGAAACAAACCTTATATTCTAACATGCCTTGATAAAATATGATTCTTGAAACTTGATTTTGATCCAAAAGTCAAAGTTTGACTTTTCAGCGTGCAATTGACCATTTTTCCCCTGTGCCAATTCCAAACCTAAATTGACGTATTAGTGCTGCAAACTTGATGTCATGGAAGATCTTGTGAGAAAATTCTTGAGAAATGAGAGGGCAAATTTTGGGGTACAACACATACACTACCAACCTGAAATCACACAAAAATACTACAAAAAAACTCTGCTAAAAGATCCCTCATTCTCAAATCTACAGAGATAAATGAGAACCTCAATCGTTCTTCATCACACCATCTTTAACCTCATTAGCCATCATCTTAAACTATTAACAACCATTCACCTTATCAACACCTCATGCACAACCCTGCCTTCACGTCAAACCCTTCATCATTAACCATTCTCACACTCAAAACTTTTAACTTGTAGCCAGCCAACACAACTCACGGCAAAACCGCGGCAAATCATCGTGTCAACCACAATCGCAGCAACGACATTTTTGTAGATCCAAAGCAGATCAAAGAAAAGGGTGAATAGGAAAGTTAGATCGTGACAAAGAGCAAAAGAAACCAAGAGACATACCTTTTTTTCTTTATTTGTTTCAGTTGCGTGAAGCTTGAGCAAATCCATCCATGGCCTTGAGAATGAACGAGGAAGATGTAGAGTTTTGTGTTTCTTTGTTTCTGAAGGTAGAAAATCGAGAGAGAGAGAAACCATTTGTTTTTCCTATTTTAATTGATTTTGAAGAATAATAAAAATAAATAAATCTCAAATAAGAGGCTTCAGGTGGCGCCTCTTTCACTTTAGTATCCTAGGGTTTTAGTTTGAAAGTAAGATGGCCATTTGGGCCTTAGTTGAACTTGACCCCGTCCGCCCAGATCTTCCCTTAGCCCAATTGCTAACTTCTCTATCACTTTTTCAGCACTCCCAATTTTTGTTTAACTCAGGCCCATTTCCTCATTTTTTCTACATTTTTTCTATTATTGTTTTATCTTGTTTAGTCATTTGTTTTATAAAATAAAATACAAAAAATATATAAACATTTTTTAACTAAATAATTAAACTATAAATATTATTTTAATATTATTAATTATTTTTCTAATTAATTTTATTAAATATTTTGTTTTAGTTTAATTAATTGTTTATTTTTTTATTTTTAATTCGATTGGATTGTATTGATTGTTTATTTATACTTTTAATCGTATTGTCGATTCGACTCATCCCCATTCATAAATTTGTACCTCCATTCCTGAAGCATTGTAATAGCGTAGAACTTTATTTCCCACACTTTACTTTCCGCACCTATAACTATGCTTGTATGTATATAATTGTATAGTAATTAAACGTGTATTGCAAGATTTAAAATTGATCGCTAGATAACCCTAATCAAGACAAATTACACTTGAATCAAACACACTTTTTACATGCACACCTCTAGGGTAACCTCGCTTGTTGCCTCGGAAAAACAGTCATGTCTCTCGAATGTGAGACGCTTTAGCAAAGACCCTCGATAAAAAGATCGTAGTCCCTCGATGACCCTTCGGAGTTACCTTCGGTAAAACGATCTTAGCCCCTTACGACAATTACTGAAGCGCCTCATAAGTTACCTTCTATGATTGTACGATGACTCGCGCTTGTCCCTAACATCCAATGATAAGGCTCTCTACCAATCAATGGTAGACAACCACTATCTAAAGGAGGAGGAAAATAAAAAATACTTTTTGAGTCGGTAAATTGCTCGTAATTTCTTGTTCACAAACTAAAACCATTTCCACACTCACACTTTCAAAACATCTTTCCAAAAACAAACATCTCTTTGAATTATTTTCAAAACCAAAACTTTGTATACATTCTCAACGATATGATAATCATTACAAAGTTTTCTGAACGAAGGTGTTTTCAAAATATTTTCAAATTTTTGCAAAGCATTTAAAAGTGAGCTAGCAACTAAGAGCCCGTAGATAACTACGGATGAAAAGGGTGCTAACACCTTCCATTTTCATAACCTACCCCCCGAACTCAAGAAAAATTCTCAAAAGGTCTTTCCTGTTCTTTTCACCCTCTCATTTATTGGATAAAAGAAAAGTCGGTGGCGATTCTTGCTATTCACAACAATTACGATAAAACGAAAAAACACCCAAGTCAGTTCTCCCACTGTATTACACATTGCAATGCTCATTTCATTAGAATTAACATGGAATTACAAACAAAAATTGAAAGAAACAATTTAACATAAACAAGGGGGAAATTCAAACAGAAAGAAAGATGGCCTAGTGACTAATCAGTAACAAGGATGAGTTGTCTTGTCTGAAACATTGGGTTTAGGAAGTGACTTGAGGATACCCCGACTTAGTCTTCAGCCACTTTGTTTTGGCAAAGGATTGTTGATAACATTAGGACATGCCTCTTTGAAAGTGAGAATATTTGCCTTCACCAACTCTTGCAATATGTTCTTCAATGCATAGCAGCTTTCTAAATCATGACCAGCAGCTCCCTGATGAAACTCACAGTGAAGGTCAGATCTGAACCCGACTGGAGGAGGATTTCGAAGAATCAGAGGCCTAGTTATAATCAAGCCCTTCTGCACCATTGTAGGTTACAATTTAGTGTATGTCATAGGGATGGGATCAAATTGACCCCTATTCCCTACATTACGATTCTAATTCTGCACAATATTCTGTCGTTAGGGAACCTGAACTGGTTGAGCATTGACTGCAGGAGCAAAAACCTCTACTTGTGGTTGATCAATGTATTAAGGCCTACGGTGGGGTCCTCTTCTCTCAATCGAGACAACATTATCTTCTACCTCTTTCTTCTTCTAAAAGTTCCCAAAGTATTTCTTCGCACCATTAGAAGATTCAATAGCTTTAGACACTTTACCATTCTTGATTCATTCTTCTAATCTTTGGCTAATAGTCACCAGGTCTGTGAAGCTGGAGGACACACTACCAATTATCTTCTCCCAAAAGAAAGGGGACAAAGTATCCATGAACAATCCAGTTAGCTCTTTCTCTTCTAGAGGTGGTTCAACTTGAGATGCCAATTTTATCCATCGTTGAGCATATTCCTTGAAATATTCTTTCTCATTCTGAGACATATCTTGCAGTTGGCGAAGATCAGGTGTCATGTCAAGGTTGTATTTGTATTTCTTTATGAAAGCATCAGCAAGATCTTGGAAGCACTAGATACGATTCCCCTTAAGTCCCATATACCACTTGAGTGAAGCACCACTCAGTCTGTCTTGAAAGCAATGGATAAGCAGCTTCTTATTGTTGGTATAGGCAGACATTTTCCTGAAGTACATGACCAAATGACTTCTCGGACAAGTGTTCCCCTTGTATTTCTCAAACTCAAGAGTTTTAAACTTTTCAGGCATCACAAAGTCAGAAACTAAACACATGTTGTCAGCATCAACACCAAAGAACTCATTTCCTTCTATAGCTCTAAGTCTTTTCTATAAAGTATGATATTGTTCCTTGACATTTTCAAGCTCACCAAAATCTTCATGACACACACTTCAGGGACTGGAAGCATGGTACTCAAAGAGAGGATTCCCATAAGTAGCTTGTGCAGCAGGTTGACGAGAAGTAGTATGAATGATTGGTTGAGGTTCAGTGAAAACTGGAGCCTGAAAGACTGGCCAACTATTAAAGCGGTTGCAATAGGCGGAGAGTAGTTATGAGGCATCCCAAACTCTAGCCATGTAGTAGATGTATGCTCAATAGGTTGAGGGTCAACAACAGCAGTTGGGATTTTAGATATCATAGTCCTTTGAGGTGGCTCTCCTTTGGAAATTAAAACTTGCACCATCTCAGTAAGTTTGGTCATGCCTTACTTCAACTCATTGATTTCCATTCTGACTTCCATGTTGTGTTGTTCTTGGTTTTCCATTCTCAATCTAACGACAACTCTAGTCCCGTAGTTGTGTTGAGGAAACAGCTTGACGATCGAAAAATAACTGGAAGAAGGAAACAACCGGGAATGATATTTTGGGCAACCTGGATGTATGCAGAATGACGTGGATGATGCAAATGATATGCAATGTTATGCAATTCACAACACAATAACAAGATCACATTCAAATTCACGAGCCTGGAGTCGGAGGTACTACCCACAAGGTAAGAAATAATAGTTTATCACCTTCTGAACAAGGTTCTAAAAGGTTCTGAGAGTCTACATCCTTCCATCGGATATTATCAACGTCCCGATTAACTCGGTAATTAGTATATTCTCAGGAAAAACTCGTCTGAGTGTAGCATCGCGTGACAACTATTTCTAGATTACTCCGCCATAGTTTCCGCACTACACCTAAAAGGCCAAGATGGGTTAAGGGTTATACGGTCCTCATCTTCAGTAGGCTCCCAGGTCGAAAGCAGCACATCTTCCCGATTACTCGGTAAACGATACTACAATCAAAGGGGCCTCCACTGAGTGGGGGATCTCATGTCTCCTTTTTGGGATAACTCCCTCAAAGTTAACATGACTATACCACCCGTCCTATCTTAAATTTACCTAAGTCCGGGTAGAGGACTCATGAGAAATCACCAAGCACCCTGATAAACCAGGAATATCTAGACAAACATATATACAACAAATAATGTACAACAAATAGTATCACATACACAAATAAGCAAAGATAGGCCCAACCCACTTAGAGATGGACCAACAATAGGTCAATCTATCCCCAGTGAAATCGTCATTTCTGTGTTCTGTCACGGTAGAAATGTTGAGATTAAGCTATTGGATTCACTCGACTTGCACAAATCAAAATCAAAATTGCCACCGCACTTTATTGTTTCCAAATGAATGGGAAAAGAGAGAATAAACCAAAAGAGGAGGAGAGAATCTAAGTTCGGGGTTTGTTATGAAAAGGGAAGACTTTAAGCACCCAAAACATCTTCGGTACTCCGCAAGAACCTCTTTGAAAATTGTGTATTTTGGCTACAATGTTGTATACAAAAATAGATTGTAGAGATGACAAGAGAAGTATATTTTATGATTTTTGCACCCTCCGCAGTTGCGAACCTTTAGTGCCTACGTAGCACCTTTCGTGTAATAGGGGATCAGGGTACTCGTAGTTCACCTTTAAAAAATTTAAAACACAAGTGTGTTGATTGATTTTTAGAGAGACGATACATCATCATCATATCCGAGTGGAAGGACATACTTACTACCCATGATTATGAGAAAGGATAATTTGCATCATCTCAAAGTGGAGGATATAACTTGGATTTTGAAATTACCAAAGCCTAACTCGACACCCAAGTGGAAAATATCTCACTTCACTACATATCATAGAAGTATAGTAGCTCGCATCACTACAAGGATTGACAAGAGTATAATATTTTAAGAAAAGTTTGAAGTAAAAAGCCAAAGTGGTAAAATGGTTTGAATGAGATGGATTGACTTTTAGTCTTCTCACAAAAATGTCAAAGTATTGTTAAATTGATTAAAGTTTGATTAAGAAAATGTTTTTTTTGTAAATGCATGGACCTAAGTCCAAGCTTATTATGAAAGTGGTTCAAGTTTAAAACAAGAAGAGTTTTCAAAAGGAGGGAGAAGATTTTTGAAATTAAAAAAGATGGGAGGAGATAAAGGGACTATCCTAAAGCATAAGGTAAAAGCTAGGGAAAAGAACTGTCTAACCAACAAGAAGTCAACACTTTACATAATGAGTCAATGTAGAATTCCTATCCTTTGGATTAAAACCAAGAAAGTAAAGATACTGAACCTATTAGAAACCAAGCTTCAATTGCATTAAGTCTTCACAAAAATTGGGCAGAGCAACGGCTGTATATAGATGAATCCCAGATCACAGGCAAAACATGTAATCACAATAACCTGCACACAAAACAAACAAATAATCCAATGTCTTAGGGGATACCCCAAGAACTCCAGACAAAATAACAATTGAGGCCACAAGGTCTTAAGGTAGGTCAAGGTCTCTAACCCGAAGTCCGAGAAGTCCACTACTCCATAATGTAAAAGATAGTAACCAAGTAGTTCAAGTAAAATTAATGTTTTTTATTGTTCAAGTTGATTATTAAGTATCTTCAAAAAGAAATGAAAAGCTCAAGTGAGCAAAATAAAAATGACATAAAAGTAAATGCTCAAATGAGCAAAGATGAAAATAGCATGAAATGTAAATGATAAAATAAATGGTGCATAAAAGTAAAGGCATAAAATAAAAGGCAATTGTTAGTGAATTAGAGGTTAGAGGTTAGTTGAATGACCATCTTGAAACTCGAATTTGAAAACTCATTAGATGATTGATAAAATCAAAGCCTCTCAATAACAAGTTTCATTAACTTTTTGTCAAGTATATCATTCATTTCAAGTTCTCAAGGCGACAACGCATGATCAATAATGTTTAAGTGATCCACTTATGCCCAAAGTTTATGAAGATTCATTAGAGGATTGATAAGACCAAAGCCTCACAACAATGAACTTCAAGGTTATTGGATCAAAGGTTTCAAATTAAACATCCCTGGGCTTGCAAACATGGGTTTGGGCCACAAATGATCATTTCTCTAATCGGGACAAAATTTAGCGCTATGTTAAGCAATCGTAAGTGGATTTATATAGAAGTTACATATATTTTGAGGCCGGTCAATAGTAATCTATGTGACATATGTTTGGAGAGATGATATGTAGATCATCCTCTAACAACATGTAGTACAAGTAAAAAAATAGAAAGGTATAAGATTAAGAGGGAGGGGAATGATAAGATAACTTGGATCACTACCTCAAAATTCTTTCATATTTAAATTCAATCACTCATCTTTATGGATTAAAGTACTAAACATATCATTAATCCAAAGTACCAAAAATGAATTAAATAATTCACTCTTAGGTAGATTTGAATTAATGAACATTTATCCAACTTCATCTACACCCAAAGTCCATTGAATTTAAAGATAAATTGGAAATTTGAAATTGCAATCCAAATCAACAATCAAAAGGAGTGAGTAGAAAAAGAGAGTTGGATCAAAACAGCTTCAAAATAAGGCAGAAAATACATTTTTGTTCCTGTGCAATCAATTGCATTGCTGTGTAAATCGATTACACAATGTTTTTTTCCAAAAGCTGCGCAAAATTTATTCTGTACAATAGATTACACTCTGGGAGAAATTGATTGTACACTGAGAAAACAGAAAATCAGTATTTCAAAAGGCCAAATTCTTGCACAAACTTTTCATCAAACACCTTATGATCTTGTATTTAATTGAGCACGAAAATTCCATCAAATTATGAGAAAATAACACCAATGGAATCACAAAACAATGCTCAATGAATCAAATCCAAAGATCAACAAGAGATCACATTGTGAAAGAAGAAGATCTAACTTACCAAAGGTAGATCTAGAGAATTATCAAAACAACTTCAAGAATTTGTTTCAATTCAACCCCAAGAATCAATCTCCCCAACTAGGATGTAGAGAATTGATGAAGAAAAGTGTTTGGATGAAGGTTTAGCTCAAATATTAGTAAGCTTCAATGAAAAGATTACTAACTTTTTTTTGAAAATGGAGCTTTGAGTGAATTTTGTAGTTGGAGGGAATTGAGAGATTTTTTAACAAGGTGAATTTGGCTATCAAAAGCTTAAGAATAAAATGAAATGAGGCTCTATTTATAGAGTTTAGGCTTGGGATTAGTGGTGGTTTGGAGTTTGGTTTGGAAATGAAATTAGGCTTGGTAATTGACTTTTGGAGCCAAAATTTGAATTAATGATATATCTTTCAAAATAAAAGAAAATTGGAGCCCAAATTTGACAAACTTGCAAATTGCTGATTTTTTTTTCAAAATTTTTCGCATGTAAATTGATTGCACACCTATGAAAATCGATTGCACATAGAGGTTTTCAAAGAATTTGGGAAAAATGCACTTTGTGCAATCGGTTGCACTCTGGGAGCAATCGATTGTACGGTGAGTTTTTTTTCAAAAAATGCGCAAAATACACTCTGTGTAATCGATTGCACTGCAATGTAAATCGATTGCACAGTGAAAAAAATGAAATTTTTTATTTATTTTTCTTTGCAAATAGAGATTTTAGGAAAATATTAAGGGGGGAAATTGGGGTACAACAACACCATAATGCATCCGAGATCTAGTTAGAGTTTCTAGAATGATCCATAATAGGATGTCTGCTGAGCTTTCCGGGTCAATCAAGGTTCGTTTTGTGATTGCATGCACTCCAATCAAAGTGTTTTAATGAAGAGCATCATACATAAAGTCAAAGAAATATCAAGGCTGTGGAAAAGAAGACATTCAAGATCATATAATATTTCAAGATCACTCTTTGAAGTCTTCTACATGAACAATCAACTTTCAAGGTTAAGAATTATGAAGATTCATCAACAATTTAGGTACAAGTTTTAATTTGAGGTTTTTAAGATGATATAGTGCTCAAAATATACTCTAAATATTTTACATAAGTGTCATGAACATTTAAGAGTAAAACATTGCATGTCCATCACTTAGAAAATATGTTTTTATCACTTTCACTCAATGGTAACCGGTTACAGGGTTACAGTAACCGGTTACGGGACTTTTCAAAATTAAAATAAAAAATTCCGGTTCAGTGGGGTACCGGTTACAGCTTTTGGGTAACCGGTTACATGATGCATATTTGAAAATATATATGTTATCGTACATGTGTAACCAGTTACAGCCCTACGGTAACCGGTTACCGCTGAAGAAAAATTCAAAAAAAAAATGTTTTACATGGCTGTTGGATGATACCTCTTGGGGTTCAACCATTGCTTCTTTCTACTCATTTAGGGTGTAATGAAATGGTTCATTTCATATATAAAATTCGTTTGCACTCAGATCATAACATAAGACATATCAGTCAAAATTTCAAAAATTCTTAAAGTGTTGTAAAACTTTGAGAATTTACATATTGCATGAAACATTGTTTAGAAATTTCATACTCATCATTATTTTAGCATATATTAAGCACTAGATCTGACTATAAACTTCCTATTAAAATTTTGTATTAGTATCTTGATAACCATTATGTTATTCAAAAATTTACCATACTTTGTAAAAATCAGATTTTGTATAAGATTAACCTTGCATTCTAGGATTGTTGGAGCAAGTGTATGCATTGAAGAGGATTGTTCTTCTTGCACTTAGTGTTAAAGATCTTAAATGTTTTAAGATCATTTGATCTCCCTATAGATTAGATAGTAAGGCATCACTTTTGGTGTAATTAGGCTTGTGCAATTATTCTAAACTATAGTGAAATCTCTTATGTGTTGGCAAGAGGACTAGAGTACTCTTGATCTGTTAAGAGAACCAGTATACATCTGGTTTTCATTTACTTTCTGCACTTTATTGCTTTAATCACCATAATAAAAAAATAAGAACTTTAAAAAGAAGTAAAAATTGACCATCACCTAATTCACCCCCATCTTAGGCGCATTATTAACTTATATTTAGCATCAGAGCGAGTTAAGGTAACTTGTTCCTATTCGATCCAGAATGGCTTCCGCACAACCAATTTTTAAAGATGGTGGTAGTAACAACAAGCCTCCTTTGTTTTATGGTGAATACTTTAACTTTTGGAAAATTCACATGAAGGCTCAGAATGGGATGTTGTCCAAAATGGTCTGTTTACTCCAGTGTGTGTTGTCAATGGTGTTGGAAAATCAAAGCCTAAAACATCATGGGATGATGATGATAAGAAAAAGGTACTTTATGATAAGAAATAAATTAATCTTCTTCAAGGTGTACTTTGCATGGATGAATTCTTTCATGTTTCAGCATGCACAACGATAAAGGAAATTTGGGATACTTTGGTTGAAAAACACGAAGGAACAGTCAAAATCAAAAGATCAAGATTGAATACATTGAGTCAAGATTTCGAGATGTTTAGAATGGAACCTGGAGAATCTATTCTCAATATACAGAAAAGATTTGTTCATTTGACGAATCATTTAAAAGCTCTTGGTAAAACTCTCACTAATGACGAACTCATCCTAAAGGTGCTTCGATCTTTATCTAGAGAATGGCAACCGAAAGTAACAGCTATTTCGGAAAAGAATAATTTATCCAATATGTCATCCGCAACTTTATTTTTTAAACTTTAAGAGTACGAGACGGAACTTGGAAGACTTTCTAAGCATAAAAATCAAGAAAGGAATCAAAAGGAAATGCTTTGAAGGTGGAATCCAAGGAAGTCGCTATTGAAGAAAATCCGGAAGAAGATGAAAATTTGATGCTTCTTGTAAAAATGTTAGGTAAATTCTTTGGTCCTAAAAATAATTTTAGTAATTCTAACTTTGTAAAAAGGAAGAAAATCTCAAAGAGCAAAGATAAGGAAGCCTCTACATAAAATGTTACATGTTATGAATGTGGAAAGCAAGGCCATATCAAACCGGATTGTCCAAATCTCTCCAAGAAGGATGGAAACAAAGGAAGGAAAGATTCCAAGTATAATAAAGCCTACGTCGCTTGGGATAACAATGAAGTTAGTACATCATCTGAATTAGAGAATGATGAATGTGCAAATATAGCATTGATGGCTACTCATGAATTTGATGATGATGAAAATGAAGAGGTTAGTACAAATTTTACCCTTTATGATGAAAATACTTAAGGTGCAATTTATGAACTCCTAAATGAATGCAAAGTCTTGTATAAAAAGATATCAACACAAGAAAAGGAACTTATTTATTTTCAAGAAAAGATTGGTATTATGAACAAGGATCTTGAATGTCAAAAACAAACTTTTCTTAAAGAAAAACAAGACTTTGTATGCAAAAAATGTGAATCATATACTTTTCAAATTGTTCAACTAAAAAGAGTTATTGGACGATATGAAAAAGGTCAAATTAGTTTGAAAGGATTGCTTAGCCAACAAAGATATCCTAATGACAAAAGTGAAGTTGGTTATTCAAAAGAAAATAAATCAAGTTCCAACAAAACCATTTTCGTAAAGACTAGTAATCAATCTGAAACCAAGAAAGTCAACAATGTGAAAATTAAGCATAATCATCAAAAGAAAAAGAAAAGAGTTGTTAAGAAAAAACAAGTTCCAAGATATAAGAGCAACTTTATTCCAAATTGTTTTTATTGTGGTATTCTTGGCCATACACCTAATGATTTCTATGTTAGAAACTTTAGTATGGCAAGTGGACACTATGTATGGGTTAATAAAGGAACTAACTATGAAGGACCCAAGGCAACTTGGGTACCTAACAAGAAATGATTTCTTTTGTTTTGTAGGTATGCTTGAAATCCATTCAAAATTTATGGTATCTCAATAGTGGATGTTCAAAGCATATGATGGGAGATGTTAACAAATTTTCACATCTAACATTAAAAGCCAAGGGGTATGTCACCTATGGAGATAATACCAAAGGAATAATTCTTGGCATTTACAAAGTTGGTGCACCACCTTTCACATCCATTGAAGATGTGCTTTATGTTGAAGGACTCAAGCACAATCTTCTAAGTATTAGCCAACTTTGTGATAAAGGATTCAAGACAAATTCAATAAATATGAATGTTTGATCATGGGCGAAACAACCAATGAGGTGAAACTTAAAGAAAAGTGATGATTTTAAAGCATTTAAGAAATATGTGAAGAAAATTTAAAACGAAAAATCATTAAAGATTGTATCCATAAGAAGTGATCGGGGTGGAGAATTCCAAAATGCATATTTTGAAGAATTTTATGAAGAATATGGTATCTCTCACAATTTTTTAGCACCAAGGACTCCACAACAAAATGGATTAGTTGAAAGAAATAATTGATTTCTAATGGAACTTGCAAGAGTAATGCTAAGTGATGCAAATCTACCAAAATATTTTTGGGCGGATGCGATTAGTACAACATGTTATGTTGGAAATCGAGTTATTATTAGACCTATATTGAAAAAGACTCCATATGAACTCTTCAAAGGAAGAAAACCAAACATTGCTCACTTTCATATTTTTGGATGCAAGTGCTTTATTCTCAACAATGATAAAGAAAACCTCGATAAGTTTGACAAGAAATCCGATGAAGGTATATTCCTTGGTTACTCTCTTTCAAGTAAAGCTTATAGAATATACAACAGAAGAACTTTAACTATAGAAGAATCTATGCATATTTCTTTCAATGAAACTAACCCCTCAAAAGAGGATATAGTATCTTGTGATGATGATGATATTTTAGATATACCAATATAAGATGCTACCAAGACCAATCAAAATAACAATCAAGATTCTCTCATAGAAGAAACTTCTCAACAAGATCTACCAAAGAATGGAGAACTCATCGAGATCACCCAATTGACAATATTATCGGTGATATTAGTAAAGGAGTATCAACAAGACTCAATCTTCAAGATGCATGTCTACACATGGCATTTGTATCTCAAATAGAACCTTCCAAAATAGACAAAGATTTGTTGGGCGATCATTGGATGATTTCTATGCAAGAAGAATTAAACCAATTCGAAAGAAGTCAAGTTTGGGAACTAGTACCAAGACCAAACAGAAAACATATCATTAGAACTAGATGGGTATTCAAAAACAAATTTGATGAAAATGGGATAATTGTCTGGAAAAAAGCAAGATTGGTCGCACAAGTATATAATCAAGAAGAAGGAAATTATTTTGAAGAAACCTTCGCTTAGGTTACAAGGTTAGAAGCAATTAGATTATTAATGGCTTACGCTTGTTCTATGAGTTTTTCAGCTTTTCAAAATGGATGTCAAGAGTGCATTCTTGAATGGATAAATCAATGAATAAGTCTATTTTAAACAACCTCCTGGTTTTGAAGACTTCAAGAATCCTTCACATGTCTTCAAGTTAAAAAAGGCACTTTATGGATTAAAACAAGCAACGAGGGTATAGTACGATCGACTTAGTAATTTTCTATGTGAAAAAGGCTTTGAAAAGGGACAAGTGGGTAAGATGATTTTTATCAAGAAGATCAAAAATAATACTCTTCTTGTTCAAGTATACATCGATGATATCATCTTTGGATCAACAAATAAAGACTTGTGTGAAGAATTCTCATCCATGATGCAAGGAGAATTCGAAATGTCCATGGTGGGAAAAATGAACTACTTTCTTGGATTACAAATCAAGCAACTTTCAACGGGGACTTTTATTCATCAATCAAAATATTGTAAAGAGTTATTGAAGAAATTTGACATGGATGCATGTAAACCTATTGCCACCTCAATGGGTTCGGGAACTTATGTGGATCTTGATGAAGCTGGTGTGCCCATAGACGTGTGAAAATATCGAGGAATGGTCGGCTCCCTATTATACCTAACAACAAGTCGACCCGACATCATGTTTAGTGTATGTCTTTGCGCTAGATTTCAAGCAAATCCAAAGGAGTCGCACCTTGCTGCAGTTAAATGCATTATGGAATATCTTAAGGTAACTACAGACGTCGGCTTATGGTATGCCAAAGGTAGTATGTGTTTGTTACTTGGTTATTTTAACGCAGATTATGCAGGATGTAAAACAGATGGAAAAAGCACTAGTGGCACGTGTCATATTCTTGGGAACGCTCTAGTATCATGGTCAAGCAAGAAGCAAGTATATGTGGCTCTTAGCACTGCTGAAGTAAAATACATTGCGGCTGGAAGTTCTTGCGCTCAAATTCTATGGATAAAACAATAACTACGTGACTATGGAATTAATCTTGGATGCATCCCGCTAAAATGTGACAATACAAGTGCAATCAACATCACAAAGAATCCAGTCATGCACTCTTAGACAAAGCATATTGATATTCGACATCATTTTCTCCGGGATCAAGTGCAAAATGGTGACGTAGAAATATCATTTGTTGATACACACAGCCAACTAGCAGACATCTTTACAAAGCCTCTAGCAAAAGATTCATTCTTCAAGATTCGACGAGAACTTGGTATATTAGATGAACATGACCTATGATTTATATCTCTGAAACATAAAAGGTGCATGTATTCTTTTCATTAACTTTTATATTTACCAAGTATATCTCTCTTCATCCCACATTCATTTTGAATGGTTCTATATAAGGGTTATCTATATGTTTTAATGTCATATATACCTGTGAATATGTTGTTATACATGTTTGGTAGAAGTTACAATAGATAGGTACAGGTTCTGGACTGGTATCTATTGTATTTTCACTTTTTCACTATCAGTAATCGGTTACCCTCAGTAAGTAACCAATTACCATGCAAAAAGAGGCATTTTTCACTTTCCAGGCACCTTCAGTAATCGGTTAACCATATCCTGTAACCAGTTACCGCATTAAGTTCCTTAAATTTTCACATTTTGTCAAGGCATTTATGATTTCCCACATCATTTCCCTCCAATTATTTTTTCCTCTTTGACCAAAATTATTTCCCACCAAAATCATCCCACCAAAAATTACTCTTACCAAAAAATTACTCCCTCCAATATTTACTTCACCAAAAGAGTAACTCCCTCAAAACATTATCGATAAATACCCACTCATACTCACATATTCAAATCACAACACAAACACTCTCTCTTACATAAATGTATCCATCCCAAACCCTTTCTCTCCAATAAAAAATCCAACCTTTGTCATGGCACCATCAAGAAAGGAGAAAGGAAAGTCAAAGGAAATTGAAGGAGAATCCCAAAATCAAGAAGAACATGATCCAATATTAGCATATTGGTTTCTCATTCTTACTCTGGTAAAATATGGTAATCTCTCACCCTTCCCTTCAACAAGCTTTAGTTTTCCATCAATATTGAATAGGCAAGGAGTAGGTGAACTCATCTCCGAATGTGGAGTTTACTACCCGAATTTGGTTCGTGAATTCTATGCAACTATGCAAATTGGTGTATGTGGTGTTCTTTCATCATGGGTAAAGGGGAAGCACATCTTAATGTCAACCACTCAATTTGGAAGATGCTTGGATGTTACTAGTGAAGGCTTACACATCAAGCATGGGTATATTATTGATATTGATGCTTACAACTGTACTCGCTACTACTATAGCATCACTCATCTCTCCGAAAAGAAATATTAGACAAGAAAAAGGAAGTCGGTTCTACAACAAGTAGGTTAACTTTGTATGCCTCCAACTTCACTGTAATTGATCATATGCTACATTACTTTATTTCTTACATTTTGCTCCCTAATAACTCAAATCACTCCCAAATAAGTGATGTTGAGATGTAAGTCTTGTTTGCAATAAAAAATCATCTTTAAATAAATTGGGCATATTAAATCATGAACTATATGGAGCATCTAAAAAATCCTCCTGGTGGACTTCCATATGCTCATTGGATAACCAATATTCTCAAGTTTGGAAAAGTTAGCTTCCGAGGAGAAAACGAAACAAAAATGACTTCAAGAGATTGTGAAATTTCGATTGCAGCGGCAAACAAAAATATGGGCATTTTCAAAGATGACGATGGATTATTCAAGCATGGAGAAAAAGGAACTTCCTCCAATCAATATGAACATCCTCTACCACCCATATATGACGGTGAAATATCAAATGGGATGATTTATCACAAGCTTTGCTCAATGGAAAATTTCATGATTTCAGAATTTCGAGATATCCGTCAAGAATTGACAGCCTTTCAAACACCTATTCAAGAGGACTCTATGGTTGAGAGTGACGATGAAGAATTATAAATGCCTTAGTACCTTTGTTTGTTGTTTATGTTCTTCCTATGTAATTTTTTTCATATCTTGTTGCATTTTGTATCGTATTTCCTTCTGCACTGTTAATGTCTTCAAAGACCTAGTGTCCAATATGTTTCTAAGTATTTGTTAACTTTGTGTTTTGTTATAAACTTGTGTTATCTTTAACTTATTGTTATATATTGTTTTATTATGGTCTTTTACCCATCCTTTTTGATATTTACAAAGGGGGAGAAGACATTGTGTGCTTGTGTTTAGTCATGCAAATTTTTTTCTCCAGATTTTAAAGCTTCCTCTTTGAAATACAAGTCTTCAACGACTACGTAAATTCAGGGGGAGATGTCCAACTTAGGGGGAGAATTTACATTACTATGGTACACATACAAGTTACACTCAAAGACCTTGATGAACAAGCTACATATGTCAAATTGGTTGTCTACATCAAAAAGGGGGAGAATGTGATTGCATGCACTCCAATCAAAGTGTTTTAATGAAGACCATCATACATAAAGTCAAAGAAATATCTAGGATGTGGAAAAGAAGACATTCAAGATCATATAATATTTCAAGACCACTCTTTGAAGTCTTCTACATGAACAATCAACTTTCAAGATGAAGAATTATGAAGATTTATCAACAAGTTAGGTACAAGTTTTAATTTGAGGTTTTTAAGATGATATAGTGCTCAAAATATACTCTAAACATTTTACATAAGTGTCATGAACATTTAAGAGTAAAACATTGCATGTCCATCACTTAGAAAATATGTTTTTATCACTTTCACTCAATGGTAACGGGTTACAGGGTTACAGTAACCGGTTATGGGACTTTTCAAAATTAAAATAAAAAATTCTGGTTCAGCGGGGTACCGGTTACAGCTTTTGGGTAACCGATTACAGGATGCATATTTGAAAATATATATGTTATCGTACATGTGTAACCGGTTACAACGCTACGGTAACCGGTTACCACTAAAGAAAAATTCAAAAAAAAATTGTTTTACATGGTTGTTGGATGATACCTCTTGGGGTCCAACCATTGCTTCTTTCTACTCATTTAGGGTGTAATGAAAGGGTGCATTCACATATTGTATGAAACATTGTTTAGAACTTTCATACTCATCATTGTTTAGCATATATTGAGCACTATATATGACTATAAACTTCCTATTAAAGTCTTGTCTTAGTATCTTGATAACCATTGTGTTATTCAAGAATTGATCATACTTTGTAAAAATAAGATTTTGTATAAGATTAACCTTGCATTCCAGGATTGTTGAAGAAAGTGTGTGCATTGAAGAGGATTGTTCTTCTTGCACTTAGTGCTGAAGATCTTAAAGGTTTTAAGAGCCTTTGATCTCCCTATATATTAGATAGTAAGGCATCACCTTTGGTGTGATTAGGCTTTTGCAATTATTTTAAACTATCGTGAAATATCTTCTATGTTGGCAAGAGGACTGGAGTACTCTCGATCTGTGAGGGGAACTAGTATACATCTAGTGTTCATTTACTTTCCGCATTTTATTGCTTTCATCATCATAATCAGAAAAATAAGAACTTTAAAAAGAAGGCAAAAATTGACCATCACCTAACTCACCCCCCCCCCCCCCCCTTGGCGCATTACTAACTTACATGTTTAATATCCCAGTTACCATATTGCACAATGATGACCATGAGATCATTGTCTTGATGTAAAACTCTAATGCCATCACTGTTATAGAAAGTGATGTTGGCCACTGTGTAACACCCTAAAACCCCAAATCCTTAATCATAAAAGATAATCAAATCTTTCCTCAAGATAAGGTGTTACACATACTTAACATATATAATCTTTTAATTAAATTAGAAAGTTGTAGCAGAACTAAAAAAACACATACTTTAAACACAATAAGTAAACACACACTTTATTCACAAAAATAAAACAATCACAATGCATTTATGTATTCAACGCAAACAGCATCTCGACTTAATGCATGATGTACCATTTTGTGGACATTATAATTATGTTACTAATTTTCATCCACTCACTGTGGTTCCTCTTCGAACCCAAACTCATCAATGATTCCATCTTCTGAATCAATGACTCGTCGCTTCTCAACACATACACACAAGATGCATGACATGTATTAATAACATACATTTTCAACAACACCATTAGTTTCATTTTGAAGCATACACAACAACACATCATGAATTCACATTAATTCTCACTTTGAACTACACATCTCAACATATATAATTGCAAACCATTGTCATAACTGGCAAAAAATATGAGTCTTCACCATTAATTTTAATTCTAAGGACGGGGAAATAATGGGTAACCCTAATTGTTAGAGATTCTAAATTCTTGAGTTGATTAAACGAAGGGAAGGTGTTAGGCACCCTTCATCTCCCTTGTTCTCAAGGGGCTCCACTTCTAAGTTTAAGGGTAAATCGGGAATTTTCTATTTAATTGCGTTATTTCCATGTTTTTGAGAAAATGTTTAGTTTTTTAGTTGAGGGACTTGCCTTGGTTTTAATTGCATGCCCACGTATCTCCTTGTGAAGAATCAGAGTCTATATTCGTAGTTGTTTGGTTGGTGTTTTTTATAGGGTTGCATAGAAATGTTTTAGAATTATCCTTGAACCTTGTTTGAGTTTGAAAAATAGTGTAGTCGTAGACGAAGTTCGCAGTTAATTTAGAAAATAAATCCACAATCCTTTTTAGAAAATAATATTGAATTTTTAATTATGTTAGTGAAAAATGTTAGGTTTGATTGGTTAGATGTCTTGAATGTATGATGCAATTTTGAAAATATTTTGGATGAAATTGAAATTAGTGAGAAAATGTGTGATGAATTGAATAAAAAATGTTAGTATTTTAGAAAAAATGGATAAATAATTATTATACTAATTATTAGAAATATATTGAATATTTATAATAATAGACAAATATATTATTTATGATAAAAATATTATTTTAATACAAATGATGATAAAATGATATAGAGAAAATAAATGCCCAAAATAATTAAATGTGTAAATAAATAAATTATTAAAATATATAAATGAATTAAATAAATAAATTAATAAACTAAATTAAATAAAAAAAATAAATGAACTATTTAAATAAAACATGGGGGTGTAAAGAATTTAGGATAGTAATTACTGGGGTGTGCTAATAGTAAGAGCTTAAGCCCAAATGCTTGTTTAGGGTCCAAAACACAAAGGGTGTGAATTACATGGAGGTAGTAAGTCTGGGGTGTGTGGTGAGCAAAATCTAAGCCCAATAACAAGGTTCTGATCCAATTGGTGCAGGGGGTGTAAGTTGTAATTGAAGTAGCAAAAAGGGGTGTGCTAATAGAACAGGCTTGCGTCCAGATCAAGTTTAAAGTCTGCTGGATCAGGTGTAGATGATTCAAGAGTGTTATAGTGTACTAACGCACATACAAACATGATATATGGATCTTATGGCCAGACATGAGTTAATCTTGGGCGTTGATCAGAAGTATAATGTAAGGAAGGTCGAGATTGATGGTTGACAGAGGGAGTATCATAGGCATGCGAACACATGATTACGTCAATGTAATCAAATCATACGGCTAGCAAATGGCCACATGCCGTGCATCCCAGGAGATTCATAGGGGGGTATACAGTTCACTTCCCTTTACAATTTGTTTCATTTACTTATTTCCTTTCTCTTTCCTCACATGTTCTCTCTCTGTCTCTCTACCCAACCCCAAACACTCTCACCTCTCTCTAGCCAACAGGCGATCAAAAATTGCCTCAGCCTCCCCCCTCCTAATCGTTGTAGGAACCGCCACAAAACTTAGTTTCTGGTTGAGCTTCAGCTGAAAAACTCACTAAAACCCATATTTTCCCCAAACCCCAAGAACCCTAGCTAAAAACTTAGAACCCTAACCTAATCTGTATGAACCCTAAGAACCTTAACCTAATTCTTATGAACCCTAACCCTAATAAGAACCCTAATCCCAAATTTCCAAACACCCAAATTAAACCCCCAAACAAATTAATAACAAAATCGATACAATAATATAAGCTACATGATTTTACCAACCTTCCTAGCCGTGAATCTTTTTGCAATTCTCCTTTCGATCCGAGTTCTGACTTTTGTTCTCCTTCTCCGTTATTTTGCAGGTATGGGAGACTGATGGAAGGTGAAAGCTAGGGTTTCAACTTCAAGTCTCAGATTCTTCTGCCTCGATTCTCCTCTCAATTTTTCAGTCCTTTTTCTGTCTTAGTGTTAGTGTTTTTCTAGGATTAGAGATTAGTTAGATTAGGAAATAGTTAGCCTGATTTACAGTTATTAATAGATTGAATCAATTAGTTTTAGGTTGATTGGAAATCCAAGATTTGATTTTGTTGTAATTTTAGAATTAAGATTTTGGTCTTGATAATGAATCTGTACGAATTTGTATGTACATGTGAATCCAATCAATACAAACCCTCTTTCCAATCTTTGGTTCAGCTTCCCTGATCTGATTTACGAATTATGGATTTGGGCTTGGTGTTTCTCCGTGAAACAATCGCTAGCCTCTTATTAAAGGTTACTTGCAGGATCGGCTACAATAATCCCAGACTTAGTGTTTTGAGTGTTTTTTGGGTTGAAACTGATTGATGTTGGATAAAAGGGAAAAAGTAAAAGACAATTGCAAAGTAAAGGAAATAAATGACAAGACTTGTAATTTAAATGTGAAAATTGGAAATTGCTATGAATTTAAATGTGGAAGCATTCATACATTGTTAAGCCTAAACTCGTTTCTCTCTTAGATGCGGGTACTTTGAGTGTAATGCTCTAAATTTGAAGAAATACGACACCTGACACAAATATAAACATTTTCTTAAATAGAAAATCTAAAAGTGTAATCATCGACGGTTACAAGTCCCACATTGGGGCTTTATGGAGAACTTCCATAAACTGCTTTGAACCTCCCCACGTTCTTACTGGCTTGCGTGTTGATAACCGTCCCTGCCACCATATATCCTTGCTCATCAACTTCTATGCCTGTCGATGACTGCCTTTGAATCCCATGTCCTCGTCGACTAGCTCTTCTGGTCGATATCCTTTAACTTGGTCGACACATCTTGTTGTTTCCTACAAATTCATGCCTTTTTAGTCAAAAAAATATTATAGCTTAAAGGCTCATTTCCCTAGTAGAAAATTGCTTATCAATAAATTTCCCCCCAAAATGCCATATTCGACGGAGCTGTCGATGGGAGAACTTTGGAATTTTCTCTTCCAAATATTTTGATCGCCTGTCTCTTTGGGATGACATCATGCGTAATCATGATTACTTTCTACGCAACAGTTTCCCATGTCACTTCACTCACTTCTCATGATTATTCCTAGGTTTTAGGGCGTGGATTTTTAAACAAACCCCACTAACTATTCCACTTCTTGGATTGCTCACGCCACTTGAGTGACATTTATTTCACTTTTAGCAGCTTTAATTTCTATTTAAATAGACTTTCAAAAATTCTTGGTTCCTTTCTTCTCTCCTTCTGCTTCAGTTTTCCAAACTCTAGTTTCCGAAAATCTTAAGGAAACTTACTTCGTTTACAAAATGGTAGCTCCATCCAGTACTCCCTTCAATATTGGTAGTAACCCCATTGTTGTCTCTATTTGTTTTGTTATTGCAAAGAGACTCTTTGCATTCCATGGGCCTTATCCATCCCAAGAAATGCACCCTAAGACTATCAATCAGTACTTTCCTTGTTTTATCCCTGCTATCCATTATGCTTTTAACCATACAAAACCCATTGATGTTCGGTTTATGGCCTATGATGCCACGATATTCACCTCCATACCTACGCCAGGTGATACGAAGTATCTTGCTTGGCTCGATAAAGTCCAGGGGAAATTGAGCTCTCAATGGAAAAAGCTTGGTATTTTTAATGCAATCAAATCTCACAGAGCGCCCATACAATTGATCCCAACTTTATTCTCGCTTCGCTTTTCTTTTGGGAAAGTTTGACTAACACTTTCCAACATACCTGTGGGATATTGACACCTACTCTATTTGATGTGGTAGACATCACCGGGCTTTCCCCGTTGGGTATAACATTCAACCCAACTGAGTCAACGAAACAAACATTTTGCTTCGACCATCCAGATTTCATCAATTATATTACTGATCACCATCTGGTGGATACAACAGACATCTCTGATACTGAGCATATAACCTTTCTGACCCTATGGCTCTCTCATTTCTTATTTTGCACAGCATCCTTAACAGTAGTTCAGGATTTCATACCTCTGGCAATTCAACTTCATGAGGGACAAAACATTTCACTGAACAAGCTTTTGCTGGCGACTCTCTACCAAACTTTGGGCAATGCTTCCACTCAGCTGAAGGCACTTCTCGATCATGACAATGGCTTCACCCTCTTAGTACCTCTTTGGCTTCTACAATATTGGTTGAATGCCATATTCAAATCTCAATTGGGTTATCCTATTTGTGAAACAATTCCGCGTCTAAACAAAGTTAGAGCTATTGAAGGCCTGAAGTTATCCATGACCACTCACCGCCATAAGCATGATCGGTTCGTTTTCATGAAGTACATCAATATGTTCGTCGAAACCAAGACATTTATCTCAGCCATGGCCCCTTTTATGGAGCGACGATTTGGTCCAGACTGATTTCGAGAACCTTTCCCTAACACTTCTCAAAATTTTGCTCGCACAAACATAATTCAGAGGGCCTTTCTAACACCAACTGTGCTTTCATGTCGCATTAACGCTGGCTCAATAGGATATGGTTTCATGGGTTACCAACCAAACTTAGTGTCTTGACAGCTAGGCCTTAGTCAAATGTTGCCTTCGTCTTTGTTCTACCGCAATGCCAACATTGTCTGGGTTGGAAGACAACTCACTATTGAGGAGTATCGGGCTTACCTTAAATTCCACCGGGCAAATCAAACTCTTGAACTTCTAGTATTTAACTTTGAACACTCTTTTTTTACTTCAGAGTTGTTCGACCAGTGGTGGCCTCAATACCAAAAGAAATACTTCTTTATACCCAACTTTCTTCAAAGGCTTACCGACTTCTTTAATTCCCTGGAGACTCGACAACCCATTACATCATCAATCTCTCAAGAATGAGATCACCCTTAGCCAGTCGGAACACCCCAAAGTTCTCCTTCCAAAATGGTACAGAGGACGACGTCCACCTTCTTTGTCGACTCCGTCTTACCAGAGTACCATGTTGTGCAACCAAACTTAGAGGTATTTTTCTTCCTCTTTTTCCCTTTCCGCCTCTAGTCTTATTCTTTATACTGACTGTGAAATTCTTTCTAGGGGATTCCCTATGCAGGAAATGTTGAATTGAATTCGATCGGAAATGCTCCTGTTGGTGATAAAACTACAAGGCCCGGTCATCCAACTTTTGCCAAGACTACCTGTCACGTCTTGAACGATGCTCTGTCCTTTGACTCTGTCACCTAAATGAAAATCAAAGTTTTGAAGGAACAACGTCCAATGGCAGCATTTAGGAAGATTCACCTTCTTCTTCATACGCCAATGGCTTCACCAAATCCTGGCTCAACATCTTTATCCATTGCCGAACTGGACGCTGAAGTAATCCACGCGCTTCACCAACTAGGGTCTTATCTGTTTGAGAGTGAGTATTTAGTTGTTGTCAAGGAGGAAGCTTTCATGGCAGCTGAGATTTTTAAAATTCTCGGCACTATTTCCCAATATCTTATTTTTGATTCCTTGGCTCAATACTTGATCGACTTTGAAGCTTTCTTCAACCAACTTACAAAAGATCTCTCATTTTGTCGACACACCGACCTCCAACTTAAAACCAAAAAAAAAGAGATGAGAGTTGAGTGGGACTTGAGTGAAATCTGTATGCAAATGGGCTAATAATCTTGGGGCTAAGAGAAAAACCCTTCTTGAGAAACATTTTTCTTTGGACCAAGAGATCTTGCGCTACCAAAACCAAATCGAAGCGCTCAATCAGAAAATTTTCAATGTCGAGCGTTAGAAGGCCTAATTGGATTCATATGATGGTGTTGTACCCCAAAATTTTCCCTCCCATATTCTTCAAAGTTTGTCAAGAATCATCTTCAAATGATTCAAGATTTCTCAAGGGTTGCACAGTCCAAATGCCTCTTAAGCCAGTCAAAATTAGGGTTTTGGTTCCTTCAAAGAATTTGAGGTTTTCAAGGGCTCAATCAATTCATATAGGCCTATATACATTGTCAAGCATCTACATGTCAAGTTTCAAGACTCACAGTGCCAAATTCCACTGTCAAAAGCTCCATTTGCTTCACAGTCAACTGCAGGGGCAAAATGGTCATTTTACAGTCAAAAGTCAGAATTTTTGGTCAACATCTTATTTTGAGGCCACAATAATAATTTGATCAAGTCTTGATCATGATTCCACAAGAATGGCTCAAAAATCATCAGGGATGCAAAAGTTACTATTTTTGGACAACAGAAAAGTCAACTGTATCTTGACCAGGGCATAACTTTTTCATGGTTCATCAGAAAAATCCCATCCAATGCTCATTTTGAAGGGGTTGACATTTCCTACAACTCATATTCATATTCCAAGTCCAAGAAATGCTCTCACAAAAAGATATCAATTTCTACATTATAGGTCAATTTCAAAAGTCAACAAAAATGCACTTTAAGTCAAAGACCATAACTTGAGATTGGTAAATCCAAATGACATGGGACCAAAGGCATTGGTTAGAGGTCTTCAAGACCTTTCCAAAATGTCCAAGAACATGGTCATATGATCAAAATTGAACAAGATGTGCATTGGAGAAGTTGGGAAATTTTCATGAATTTGCAAAAGTCAACTTTGCTCAAAACACCTTATTTTTGCTAATGGGCCTCAAATTCCTTCTTGAAACTTTGTCCAAGGCCTATGCACGACCCATTGAGCTTAAATTGAATTATTTTCTTATTTTTTATTAATTAATTGGATTTTTAATTGATTTTAATTCATTTAATTAATTTAAAATGTAGGAAATTCAAAGATATGTTTTTTTCAATCTTTTGGGAAGCAAACAAGCTCAAGACAAGCTGGAAAATTCGTGTGCACATCAAGGGGACAAAAATCTCCAAGTTTGGCAAGTTTTCTCAATCAAAAAGATGCAAAAAGATGTGATTGCAAATCAAATATTCAAACCATTATATTCATGGATTTCTTGGCCAAGATTTAACCTAATTCCATTCTACTATAAGTACACAACCTAAACCTAATTCATTGAACGAGAAATTGCTGCATACAAAGCCATAACAACATTGAAAAAATTGAAGAAAAAGTCAAAACTGTTTTCTAATTTCCAGACCAATTCAAAGCTTTTAATTGCTTCTAACACATTGCAGGGGTCCCCAGGAACATGTAGGAATCAAAACCAAGCCTTAAAGCTACATAAACTGTCAAGAACAAACTCACGGTTTGCTTATTTTTTCCATAATCGAACCTCATGATTTGTGCATCATTAACATGATTTCTTGTATGTTTTGTGTTGCTTGAATCCACAGGAAGCTTTTGGCATAGTTTAATTGAATTATTATGCATTGAATCGAAAGTTACCATTGGAGAATTCTAGGGTTCTTGAGTTCTTGAATTAGGGCTTTACTATCCAGGCAAAATTGGGACCTCTAAGACCTATGATTGAGATCGTTACATCCAGACGAACATGAAGCCGTGCTCGTGAAATATTTATATAGCCTAGGATTCTATTCGCTATTATTCCTTGTTCCATATTGTGGGGGTTAAAAACCCCCGCTATTTGTTTGTGTTTTACAGGAAAAAGGAAGACGGTGATGACGTGCTGACTCCTGGTTGGTTTATTCAAATGGCGCGCGTTTTCGTTTGTTTTACAGTACATGCACTAATATTTTATATATTATAATTGCTTGTTGTTATATTATCAAAGGCAAGCAACTGACCTAGTGGAGCGTGCGTTGTCCAAGAACCATTGGGACCTGGGTTCGATTCCCAGGTCCCCCAAACCTTTGTTTCTATTTTTTCTTATATGATCACATGCAGGAAAAACAAAAGAGTCCACCATATACCTCCAGTGCTCAGCATGCCAAGTGGCCACATGCACAAATCAGAAGGTCATAAGTGGATGACCACCATACTCCAAGTCAAAGCACGCTCTGGACGATCCAGAAAGTCAGAAGGGCTTGAGTGCTATTGGGCCAGATTTCCAATCAACACCTCCTAAGGGCCCAGCACCCCCCTGGTTTCTCTATTATTTTCTTTTGTTAATTTCTATTTAATCTTTTCATTAATTATTATTATTAGTATTTAATTAACAAATTAATTATTTTCACAATAAATTCAGAAACCTAAAATATTATTTATTTTTATTATTTATTAAATTCACTATTAATTATTTTTTGTAAATAAATGTAAATAAATTAATTTAGTCTTTTTTTTAATGAGGTTAACTTTGACTTTTTTCACAAATATAAAATTAACATAGAATTAGGGTTTTGACAATTTTAATTTCTTTTATTTTTATTTTCATTAAAACATAAAAAACTAAAAAATACTTTTTTTCTTTTAATTATTTAATTAATTAGTAAATTAGGTTTAATATTAATTAAATGCAAAAAGGGACCAAATTCCATTCTTTTCTCAAAAAGGGTCAAAACCCTAAGACTTTTCCCGATTCAATTTGTTTCGCGCATGTTTATTCTTGATTCCTATTTTGATCATATTTATGTATCTGCTCCGAGGATGTAATAGATAATTAGGACTTTTATCGCTTTCTTTATTTCTCGCATTTACTTTTCAAAGGGTTATGTTTTTGGCGATGTAAATACCCGACGCCTTGTAATAGCGTAGATTTATCTTTCCGCAATTTACTTTCCGCATAATTATTAACTGTTAACTATGCCTGACAAGATTTGCCTGAAAATAAAATCAATTCGTAGCTCACCACACTACATGTGCAAAGATAATATAAATTGAATCCTGACACACTCGCACATGCCACTTTTAGGGTACGCCTCACTTGGTTGCCTCGAGGTGGTCATTGAGTATAGGGTGTTTTAGAGGTCGCCCTCCTGTCTAAAGATCCAGTTGCCTCGAAACGGTTTCCTCGGATAAAAAAAGGGATCTAAGACATTAGGGTTACCGCTAAGGCGTCCTACTATTGCTTTGGTGACCACACATGTCCCTATAATCGAATTGACCCGAATACCTCCAACGACGGTGCTACCTACTTCTCAATAGTGGAATAGTATTGTCTAAAGGACTCTTACACAGCTTAATTCCTTAGAGTAGGTAGATTTCTCCTGGGTACTTGCTCTTTTCAAAAACAAAACAAACTTTTCGCACTCACACTTTCAAAAAGTTTTCAAACAAATACTTCATACACTCTTGAGGACTGATACAAGAGTTACCTAGAAGTTTTTTCAAACTAAACTTTTTCAAAACCCACAAACACAAGAAAAGCAAACAATTTTTGAAAACATAGTGAGCAAGTACCTAAGAGTCCGTGGATAACCACGGATAGAAAGGGTGCTAACACCTTCCCTTTCTATAATCTACCTCCCGAACCGAGAAACATCTCGAAAAGGAATTTTGCTGTGCTTTTGTCCTTTCCTTGTTGGAGAACATAAAAGACGGTGGCGACTCTTGCTTACCGCGACATTTCGCAAACCAGCATTCCAAAACAGTCAGTTCTATTTCCACCGATCACAGAATTGGCGACTCTGTTGGGGATTGAATAAGTGAGGTATACCTTAGGATTAGACCACTCTTATGTTTTCAATTGTATGTCTTGATTTCTTTTATATTTGTGGGCTTGCATCGGAGTTTCATAGATCCTAACCCGGATCTGGGGAATACCCTTTAGGTAGCATAAGCTGTGAGGGACCTGTCCGGTGTAGACCGACACGGGTGAAGCAGTAGCTACGTTGGTGTGACACCTTGGTCTGTACCGATATCCCTTGTGTTGGAACAAGGAGAATATGGGTCTTTTGAGGAGTCATTAAGCACCAACCGACCTTAGAACCCTAAATTGACCCAACTTGGCCATAGAATAGTAGCAGTATGCTACACTCATTGAGGCTAAACTCTCGCGATGGTTCTGGCCGCAAGAAAAGATTGCGAAGCTGGAGTTATGACCGATTGAGGGTAGTCAGTGATATTGAGATCCTCTAGAACCCGGTTATTATGTTCTAGGACAGGTCTTAACCAACGAAACTGAAAGAGGGTAGTACCTAAACTTCATGCTGGCCTAAACTCTAAGGGCTGTCTTGTGTGACTTGTGTGCCTTATCATGTTTGCCTTTGTGAATACTTGTGGTGTGCTTTATCATAACATCATACCATCATAACATTGCATGCATCCTGCACAAGGACTGACCCATTTCAAAGACAAGAGGGTTTCATCTTTGCTCTATTTTGTAGGACATCATGATGCCCGTGCGAAGGAATACTATCCGGCTCAACTTTGTTCACCCACCTGATTTGCTTAAAGAATTGGTTGACAGAATTCCAAATACTACTTCCTTCATCCAGAGGCATGGTTCTCTTCTCGGTTTAGTCACTTCAAAGTGGGACCAACAACCGATGAGTGTCCTGACCCAGTTTTATGATCCCCTGTACCATTGCTTCACCTTTCAAGACTTCTAGCTGGTCCCTACCCTGGAAGAATTCTATGATTTGCTTGGTATCCCTGTTTTGGAACAGACCCCATTCACTGGTTGGGAAAAGACTCTTAGGCTTGAGGAGATTGCTGCAGCCCTTCCTTTGACCAACAAAGAGGTAATGGATAACTGGGTGACTAGAAGCGGAGTTAAAGGCTTTTTGGCTAAGTTTATGATTGGTAAAGCTAACAGTTTCTGGAATGACTTAGACTTCAGGGCGTACGAAGACATTCTGGCTCTTTTAATCTATGGTCTATTGTTTCCAAATCCTGATACCTTTGTTAATGTCAATGCTATAAGGATCTTCATCTCTCGGAACCCTGTACCCACTCTCTTGGGTGATATCCTGCAACAACTCTATGCTCGTACTGCCCGAAGACGGGGAACTTTGTGGTGTTGTGCTCCTTTGCTAGTGAGGTGGTTTATTTTGCACCTCCCTAAGTTCGTGCTGAAGAACAAAGAAGGAAGAGGCTGGGCTCATAGGTTAATGTCTCTCACTGATAATGACATCATTTAGACTCTCATAGGTTTAGATGAGGTGGATGTTATTGATCGTTGCAGAGAGTATCCTAATGTTCCTTTGATCGGTACCCAGGGAGGAATCTCTTATAATCCATGTTTAGGTCTCCGTCAGTTTGGAAGAGCCAGAAGAGCAGGACCTCATGAGATGTTGGTACCTCACATCAGTTTTGAGTTTCAGGTAGATAGTGACGAGCTGCGTCGTAGATTTATCCGGGCTTGGGATAGAATTCACAAAGCTGACCCACATGAGTTGGGACCAAATACTTCTCTGCCTATGGCACCCTACTTCAGATGGGTCCACATCCGTGCTCAAAAGTTAGGTATGCCATACGAAGCTGTCAGGCCTATCATTCTTGAATTTCCTGATAGAGACGGGGTTCCTCCAACTGTACTCCCTCCTCAGATACCCACTGATGTTGACACACTAAAGAGGTCTTGGACGCAACTGCAGGAAGAACGGGATTCTTATCGGGAAAGGTTCAATGAACAGGAACAGAAAATCCAGAAGCTGATAAAGCAACTGGAGAACGAGCGGATCCTGAATGACTATATCCGTACTGAGAAGAAGAGGCCGTGGGAGCAATGATGAGCCTTGTATGTTTCCTTTACAGCTTTTATTTCCTTTTCAGTATTTTCATTCTTGTAACGCCTAAGGGCAATTTGTTGAACAATTTAAAGTTTGAATCTAATAAAGTGTGTTCCCTTTTTATCTACAAAGTTGAATCCCGATTGTCTTTGAAAACATAAATCATACGCATTTCATGTCATCATATGCATAACAGGTACCCTTTGTCACAGGCCACTTATCTTCTTCGCTGTTTATTTAAGCAATCATCATGTCTTCTGATCCTACTACTGAACAAGCTATCAAAGCCCTCCAGGCCCAGAATGCCCAGTTCCAAGAGTTGGTCATGAGCTTAGCCCAGGGTCAACAGGAGTTGAAGACTCTGATTCTGAAGAAGAAGAAGAAGAGGACTGTATTGTTCAACACTGGACGGAGGTTTGGGAATGCACTGCAAAATGAGGCTGATCTGGCTACTTCCTTTATAGGGAAAGATAGTCCCCAAGGGGGAAGGGTTCCTAGTCCTGTGGTCTCTGACAACGAGACAGATTACAATGATGAACAGTACCCTCCTGCTGAGGACAGGTACAAACAGCTGAAGGATCGTTTAAGTGCTATGGAGATCCAACATGTGCCCGGGCTGGACTTTGGAGACCTAGGCTTATCTTCTGGGGTGGTGATCCCACACAAGTTCAAGGCACCTGCTTTTGCAAAGTACGACGGATCTTCCTGTCCTAAACTGCATCTCAAATCACATGTAAGGAAGATCCAACTGTATACAGCTGACAAGAATCTATGGATCCATTTCTTCCAGGATAGTCTTTCAGGGACTCAACTCGAATGGTTCTATTAGCTGGATGGAGCCAGTATTCGAAACTGGGAGGACTTGGCTACTGCATTTTATAAGCAGTATCAGTATAATTCCGACCTCGCTCCTACGCGTACCCAACTCCAGGGTATGCCACTGGGGACGGGTGAAGGTTTTAAGGAGTATGTGCAAAAGTGGAGAGACCTGGCTGGAAGGGTGCAGCCACCTCTGACTAACCGTGAGCTCGTTGATATGTTCCTGGGGACCCTGTCTGGTTCGTTCTTCAACCATCTGATTGGGAATTCTTCTGCCGGGTTTACAGATCTGATCTTGACTGGTGAAAGGATAGAAGCTGGTATTAAGTCTGGGAAGATACATAAAGGGGCCTCCTCGAGCTCTGAAAAGAAACCCTTCAAGAAGGAATCTAGTGATGTTTATGGTTCAAGGAGACAAAACAAACCGGAATGTCGCCAAGCTGTCAACGTGGTGGTAATTTCAAAGCCTGTTGCTGCTCCTCAGCAATACAACCAATCAAGGGGTGAGAGACCCAAAAGGCAGTACACTCGGCTCAGTATGACCGTGTCTCAGATATTGCCACAACTACTGTCAACCAATCTGGTAACTGTCAAAGAAGCTCCAAAGGTTGTGAATACAACATCTCCAAAGTACAATCCCAACTCCCGCTGCGCTTATCATTCTGACAGCCCGGGGCATTCTACGGATGATTGTTGGGCTCTGAGGAATAAGGTTCAGGACCTTATTGATGCTAAAGAGATAGAGTTCGAGGCGCCCGAAAGGCCCAATGTTGTGACTGCTCCCATGCTCAAGCATGGAGTGAATGTTGTTGAGGAAGACCTGTATGTAGCCTCTATGGATGATATTGTTACTCCGTTGTTTCCTGTCAAGAGAAACCTGTTGCTAGCCAGTTTATTTTCGGGATGTAGTAAAGGTTGCCATCTATGTTCTGTTTCACCTGCTGGTTGTCCTTTGTTGAAGTCAAGCGTCCAAAACCTGATAGATAACAAAGAGATCTTGTTCGAGAAGATTGTTGTTCCTGATATCCCTGCTGAAGAAGTGTCCATTGTTACTATTTTCAACAACCCTCCTAAGGCTCCCTCAAAGAAGCCTGTCAAAATCATGTCCACTCAGAAGATTGCTCCCATCATCATCACTGTTCCGGGGCCCCTCCCCTATACATCCGACAAAGCTGTCCCTTGGTACTATGGGGCAGACATTTATGTGCTTGGAGTTAAACAAGAGTTTGATACTAGCACCAGCGTCAGCAACATCACCGGGCCTGCTAAAGTCACTCGTAGTGGCAGGCTCTTCTCACCTGATATTGCGCCACCAGCTATTCAGAGACCTATTGTTATCACACCTGCAAGTGTGCCTGCTTCCCTTCCTGACCAAGTTCCTATTTCTACCCCCGCTGCCGAGTTATCTGACACTCGGGGAAAAGGGATTGCTACTGATGTGCCTGCCCAGACGGAGGTACCAAAGACAACCAATGTTGAAGCTTCCAAGCAAGAGATGGAAGAGATTCTCAAGATTATCAAGAAGAGTGACTTCAATGTAGTTGAGCAGCTGGGGCACACCCCATCTAAGATTTCTATGCTATCACTGTTGTTGTGTTCAGAGGCCCATGCTAAGGCTCTGATTACCTTCCTGAAGACGGCCCACGTGCCACAAGAGACGTCAGCTGATCAATTCACCGATTGTGTGGCCAACTTAACTGTTGATAATGGTTTGGGTTTCTCTGGCGCCGATCTGACTGCTAAGGGGAAGAACCATAATGATGCCCTGCATGTCTCCATTGAATGCAGGGGCACTACTCTTGCCCATGTGCTGGTTGACACTGGTTCCTCGTTGAACGTATTACCCAAGAAAGCTCTAGACAGGTTGGATTGCGAGGGTTTGGAGCTAAAGCCAAGTAACATTGTTGTTCGGGCCTTTGACGGGTCCAAAAGGATGGTGCATGGTGAGGTTGACATTCCAATCAGGGTTGGTTCTCAGGTCTTTGATTCAACATTCTATGTGATGGACATCCGACCATCCTATTCTTGTTTACTGGGTCGTCCATGGATCAACAAGGTTGGAGCTGTGACCTCCACACTACATCAGAAGCTGAAATACCCGGTCAGAGGGAAGATTGTGACAGTTCAGGGGGAGGAAGAGTATATGGTCAGCCACCTCAACTCGTTCCGGTATATAGAGATGGATGGGGAGTTCATTGAGACCCCCTTTCAACATTTTGAAGAGGTTCCTCCAACACTGGCATCAGCAGAGACTGTGACTGAAGAAGATTCTCCTTTGAAGATGGCTTCCTTAAAGGATGCCCGGGTTGTGGTTGATAAGGGTGAGTGTGCAAACTGGGGCCAACTTCCTGATTTCACTATGAAGACTGGCAAGTTTGGTTTAGGTTTCACTGCAGAAGCTCAGAGGGCTGTTCGTAAGGCAAGGATTGGAAGACCTCCTGTATTCATCACCAACCCGGGAGTGAATGCTATTGAAGACGACGTGGAGGAATCTGAATTCGACAGTTGGGTCTACCCAACGACCAACGGTGGACCAAGCAACTGGACTGCGAAAGACTTCGTACCTATTACTTTTGTCACTCAGTAATGAACTCCTTTATTTTGAATTTGTAACAGACAATAATTTGAAACTTTATGGCCCGGTGTCTTACCCGGGGCACCGTGGCTTCATTTGTGAGGGCTTTTGTGTGTCATTTTCATATATCATTAATAAAATCATTGGACGTTTTTTGCATTTCAAATCTTGCGCTCCTTTTCTTTCTTTATCATATATTGCAAAACAGCTATATTTACACACACTCACCTATACAGGTTCCAATCCACTCTGGATCTCACTGGTAACGACTCTGCTACTGCCAGTTATGACTTCGAAAATCCGATCAACTTAGCCGAAGACGAAGGTGAAGATGATTGTGAAGTGCCTGGTGAGCTTGCAAGACTGTTACTCCAGGAAGAAAGGGCTATTCATCCACATGAAGAGCCAGTGGAAACGGTAAATCTGGGTACTGAGACAGACAGAAAGGAAGTCAAGATTGGTGCAAATCTGGAGTCTAGTGTGAAACAACGGTTGATTCAGATGCTACATGACTATGTGGAAATCTTTGCCTGGTCTTACGAGGATATGCTTGGGTTGGATACTGACATTGTGGTTCATCACTTGCCTACCAAGGAAGAATGCCCTCCGGTAAAACAGAAGGTTCATCGTATGCGTCCAGAGATGTCCGAGAAGATCAAAGCTGAGGTTATGAAACAATTTGATGCCGGTTTTCTAGAAGTGACTTCTTACCCTTAGTGGGTTGCTAACGTGGTTCCAGTGCCGAAGAAAGATGGTAAGGTCCGAATGTATGTTGATTATAGGGATTTGAACAGGGAGAGCCCCAAGGATGACTGCCCTCTGCCTCACATCGACGTTCTGGTTGACAATACTGCTCAGCATAAGGTATTCTCCTTCATGGACGGGTTCTCCGGTTATAATCAAATCAAGATGGCTCCTGAAGACATGGAGAAGACTACTTTTGTTACTCAGTGGGGAACCTTTTGCTACAAGGTCATGCCATTTGCGTTGAAAAATGTTGGGGCAACCTACCAACGTGCCATGGTTGCTCTGTTTCATGATATGATCCATCATGAGATCGAAGTATACGTCGATGATATGATTGCAAGATCCAAAACTGAGGAGGAACACCTTGACCATCTGCAGAAGCTGTTTGAACGTCTGAAGTTGTACAAGCTGAGGTTGAACCCAAACAAGAGCACCTTTGGGGTGAGATCTGGAAAACTACTAGGCTTCGTCGTGAGCGATAAAGGTATTCAAGTGGACCCTGCCAAAGTGAAAGCCATACAAGAGATGCCAGTTCCTAAGACTGAAAAGGAAGTCAGAGGCTTTCTAGGACGACTGAACTACATTGCCTGATTCATCTCACATCTAACTGCTACCTGTGAACCAATCTTCAAGCTACTGAAGAAAGATCAAGTAGTACGTTGGAATGATGAATGTCAAGCCGCTTTCGAAAGAATCAAAGAGTATCTCCAAGAACCACCCATTCTTATGCCACCGGTTGAAGGGAGACCTCTAATATTATACTTGACAGTACTTGACAGCTCAATGGGGTGTGTGCTGGGGCAGCATGACGAGTTTGGCCGAAAAGAGCACGCTATTTATTACCTTAGCAAAAAGTTTACCGACTGTGAGACCCGATACTCACTGCTCGATAAAACTTGCTGTGCTTTGGTATGGGCTGCTCGCTGGCTGAGACAGTATATGTTGACTCACACTACTCTATTGATTTCTAAAATGGATCTAATCAAGTACATATTCGAAAAGCCTTCCTTGTCCGGAAGAATATCAAGATGGTAGATGATCTTGACAGAATATGACATCCAGTACACGACTCAGAAAGCAATCAAGGGAAGTGTGCTGGCAGACCATTTGGCACATCAGGCAGTGGATGACTACCAATCTATGAACTTTGAATTTCCAGACGAGAATATCATGGTAGTAACTGATTGTGAAGTACCTGGACCGAATGAAGGACCTGAGGAAGGATCCTGATGGTCTATGCATTTTGACGGAGCCTCAAACGCTTTGGGTAACGGTATTGGCGCTGTGATCATATCTCCAAAAGGCTCTCATACTCCACTTACCGCCCGACTATGTTTCAACTGCACCAACAACATGGAGGAGTATGAAGCATGCATCATGGGTCTTCGAGCTGCAATTGACCTAAGGATCAAGTTTCTGAGTGTCTTCGGAGATTCCGCTCTCGTGATCAGTCAGATCAAAGGCGAGTGGGATACGAAACACCCAAATCTTATTCCTTACAAGGAGTATGTACTGACGTTGATTACCAATTTCGAGGAGATAACCTTTGAACACTTACCAAGAGAGGAGAATCAGTTGGCGGACGCACTGGCTACGATGTCTTCTATGTTCAAAGTCAAATGGGACAACGAGGCTCCCCGGATCATCATTTGGAAATTGGATGAACCTGCACATTGCTGTGATCTTGAGGCCGAAGAGGTAACAGGAAAGCCTTGGTATCATGAAGTAAAGAGGTACCTCGAAGCTCAAGAATACCCCGAGGGCGCATCTGTTAATGACAAGAAGTTTCTGAGAAGGTTCGCGACAAAGTTCTTCCTCAGCAATGACATTCTCTACAAGCGAAACTATGATTCAACCTTACTGCGTTGTGTGGATAAGACTGAAGCAGAAAGGATCATGGCAGAGCTGCATGAAGGTACCTTCGGAACGCATTCCAGTGGGCATACCATGGCAAAGAAAATCCTTCGGGCAGGATATTACTGGTCCACAATGGAAGCTGACTGTTACCAACATTCTCGGACGTGTCACAAATGCCAGATCTATGCTGATAAGGTGCACATTCCTCCAGTTCCTCTGAACGTCTTGATAGCACCTTGGCCTTTTGCAATGTGGGGCATTGATATGATCGGCGAAATCAGACCTACAGCATCCAACGGGCATCGCTTCATCCTGGTAGCAATCAATTACTTTACGAGTGGGTCGAAGCGACCTCCTATGCTACCGTAACCAAGAACATCGTGGCACGATTCATTCGGCACAACCTGATATGTCGATACGGTGTACCAGAAAGGATCATTACAGATAATGGTACCAATCTCAACAACAAGATGATCACTGAGCTCTGCGAGCAATTCAAGATACAGCACCACAACTCTTCTCCTTACCGGCCGAAGATGAATGGGGTTGTAGAAGCAGCTAATAAGAATATCAAGAAGATTGTGCAGAAGATGACAGTGACCTACAAAGATTGGCATGAGATGTTACCGTTTGCTCTTCATGGGTACCGTACCTCAGCAAGAACGTCAACAGGGGCAACACCCTTTTCCTTGGTCTATGGCATGGAGGCAGTCCTACCCATTGAAGTCCAGATACCCTCTCTCCGGATAATGAAGGATGCAGGTTTGAGCGAAGATGACTGGATCCAGACTCGGCTTGATCAATTAAACCTAATTGACGAAAAGAGACTCACTGCTATCTGTCATGGTCAGACGTACCATAAACGGATGATCAAGGCTTTTAACAAGAAAGTCAGAAGACAAGAGTATCAAGTTGGGGACCTGGTAATCAAGCGCATCATTCTACCTCAAGGTGATCCCAGGGGAAAATGGACCCCTACGTACGAAGGGCCATTTGTGGTTAAGAATATCTTCTCAGGAGGAGCTATGATTCTAACTACCATGGATGGTGACGACCTTCCTCACCCCGCCAATGCAGACATAGTAAAAAGATACTACGCATGACTAAAGACCCTCTAGGTTGACACACCTAGGCAAAAATAAGGGCTTCCCGGCGAACCAAAAGGGTTCGGGAAAAAATAAGGGATGAAATGAAAAAAAATATGTAAACCCGGCAAGTCGAAAACCTGAAAAGGAGGCTTGGGCAAAAATGGGTATCCCGGTGGACTGAAAACCCGAAAGGGCGGTCCAGGAAAAAGTTAGGGATAAGCGTAATACTATGTCTCATTGGATCACCTTGCATCTAGAATTCGACATCAAATATCAGGCTCGGACGGCACCAATCAATCAGCTTCATCTTCAACTAAGCAGCAAAGTGATGAGACGCTTGAAGACATAAAGGCGATAGCAGAGTTGGAACCCAGTGGGACTTTTCACATAGCTGTTTTGTTTCCTTTTCACAAACTGTATAAACTCTATGTTGTTCGGCGGTGTTCTCTTACTAGGACGTCAGCCTCTTGTATACAAACGCCTAATTAAAGGCAAATTTCAAAATCAATACAAATCCACTTTTCCAGACAAATTGCCAATTGTTTTTCCTTTATCTGCTTTGTTTTGCAAAGAACGTCCAATGTTCATTTTTGATATATGCATTTGACATTAATTGCTGATCATAAATGTTTGCATGCGAAACAAAGGACTAGTTACAGGTGACATCAGAAACAGGGGCAATAAGGAGTTGTCTAAGTGATCTAGTTGCTCTGTCCACCAAGGTACCAAGGTAAGTTCAGCTGAAGAACATGGCCAAGATACCTTCACTCTCCGTAGAGTAAGACAAGATTCAACAATACTCACCCCAAGCAGAGTTGGTCTCCCATCATCCCTGAAAAGGCACAATATCCCTAGCAAGTGAGCAACGCTCTCCCCAAGCAGAGTTAGTCTACTGTCAGCCCCAAGGAAGTTGGACATCCCCAGAAGATCTCAATATTCTCCGGCAGAGTATACAGATATTCCTCAAAGCAAGCATCCCCGGTAGTCTTAATATAAGATTGTTCCCCGGCGGAATACAGACACCCCAGTGGAGCCACTTCCCCAGTACAGTTCAAAAGTTTCCCCAGGAGAGTTGAACCATCTCCCCAGTAGATTCTGGAAGCTTGTCCCCTGCAGAGCACCAACGTATCTCTCCCCGACCATGTTCAGAGGTTATTCCCCACCAGAGCCTATAACTGGGTTATCCTCAACAAATTACAACGGAAGGATCATCCTCGGCGAAGCTCTTCCTATCCCCAACGGAGTTCATCAAAATCCTCCAACAGAGCTTATCAATGGAATCCCCAACGGAGTTATCATCAAAATCTCAGCGAAGTATCTCTTCCCACAGAGTAATTCCCCACAGAGTAATATCTTCACCAGGTTTATTCCTCAACGGAGTCATCTTCTCCTACCGGTTTATTCTTGCAATCATCATCCCTAGCGGAAACGAAGAACCCTACTCTTCAACGTCAGCCCAGGATTCAACAAACTCCCGGCATTCGTCAAGGATTTATTTTCCAGACGAAAATACATTCATAAACATTTCACATTTCATATCTCCTATTTACATACATGATAAAGTGCATACGACACGATCTCATGACATCATGCATTCCATACATCATGACATTGCATACGACTAATTTTTGCCTTTTCAGGAAAAGGTCAATCAAAAGATATTACCATCAACTTTTGAAGTTCCAGATTCGATACCTGTATCTAGCCAGGGCATATCTGTGAGCGACTGATTAGAGGTCTACACCTGTATCCAGCCAGGAAAGCTATCTCGATCAACCTTTTGAAGTTCCAGATTCGATACCTGTATCTAGCCAGGGCATATCTGTGAGCGACTGATTAGAGGTCTACACCTGTATCCAGCCAGGAAAGCTATCTCGATCAACCTTTTGAAGTTCCAGATTTGATACCTGTATCTAGCCAGGGCATATCTGTGAGCGACTGATTAGAGGTCTACACCTGTATCCAGCCAGGAAAGCTATCTCGATCAACCTTTTAAAGTTCCAGATTCGATACCTGTATCTAGCCAGGGCATATCTGTGAGCGACTGATTAGAGGTCTACGCCTGTATCCAGCCAGGAAAGCTATCTCGATCAACCTTTTGAAGTTCCAGATTCGATACCTGTATCTAGCCAGGGCATATCTGTAGGCGACTGATTAGAGGTCTACACCTGTATCCAGCCAGGAAAGCTATCTCGATCAACCTTTTGAAGTTTCGGATTCGATACCTGTATCTAGCCAGGGCATATCTGTGGGCGACTGATTAGCGGTCTACACCTGTATCCAGCCAGGAAAGCTATCTCGATCAACCTTTTGAAGTTCCAGATTCGATACCTGTATCTAGCCAGGGCATATTTGTGAGCGACTGATTAGAGGTCTATGCCTGTATCCAGCCAGGAAAGCTATCTCGATCAACCTTTTGAAGTTCCAGATTCGATACCTGTATCTAGCCAGGGCATATCTGTGAGCGATTGATTGTAGATCTATACTTGTAACTAGCCAGGAAAGTATCTGCATGAAGAGTTTGAAGATCAATACCTGTAGCAAGCCAGGAAACCATCTTTCTTTCTCAAGTATGCAAGTTCTCGCTAAGGAATCTCTTACGCAATCGACACCCCCGGATGGCATCTTTAAGCCCATCTCCACAACTATCTGTTACATCTCCAAATGGCATCTATAAGCCCATTCCCGACAAGATTCTGTCACATCTCCAGATGGCATCTATAAGCCCATCCTCTTATCCACCATCTCTCCAAATGGCATCCATAAGCCCATTCCCGACATCACATTGTTGATATTCTACTATGCGAGTGCAAATTTCTGGGCACTTTAGTGTTCAATCATCTTCCACCTTCGGATCACGAAAGGAACGCAAGCCAATCTACATCCTCAGGTCTAATAAGATTGAACAGGGGAAACTGTTGTACCCCAAAATTTGCCCTCCCATATTCTTCAAAGTTTGTCAAGAATCACCTTCAAATGATTCAAGATTTCTCAAGGGTTGCACAGTCCAAATGCCTCCTAAGCCAGTCAAAATTAGGGTTTTGGTTCCTTCAAAGAATTTGAGGTTTTCAAGGGCTCAATCAAGTCATATAGGCCTATATACATTGTCAAGCATCTACATGTCAAGTTTCGAGACTCACAATGCCAAATTCCACAATCAAAAGCTCCATTTGCTTCACAGTCAACTGCAGGTGCAAAATGGTCATTTTACAGTCAAAAGTCAGAATTTTTGGTCAACGTCTTATTTTGAGGCCACAATCATCATTTGATCAAGTCTTGATCATGATTCCACAAGAATGGCTCAAAAATCATCAGGGATGCAAAAGTTACTATTTTTGGACAGTAGAAAAGTCAACTATATCTTGACCAGGGCATAACTTTTTCATGGTTCATCAGAAAAATTCCATCCAATGCTCATTTTGAAGGGGATGACATTTCCTAAAACTCATCTTCATATTCCAAGTCCAAGAAATGCTCTCACAAAAGATATAAATTTCTACATTATAGGTCAATTTCAAAAGTCAACAAAAATGCACTTTAAGTCAAAGACCATAACTTGAGATTGGTAAATCCAAATGACATGGGACCAAAGGCATTGGTTAGAGGACTTCAAGACCTTTCCAAAATGTCCAAGAACATGGTCATATGATCAAAATTGAGCAAGATATGCATTGGAGAAGTTGGGAAATTTTCATGAATTTGCAAAAGTCAACTTTGCTCAAAACACCTTATTTTTGCTAATGGGCCTCAAATTCCTTCTTGAAACTTTGTCCAAGGCCTATGCACGACCCATTGAGCTTAAATTGAATTATTTTCTTATTTTTTATTAATTAATTGGATTTTTAATTGATTTTAATTCATTTAAATAATTTAAAATGTAGGAAATTCAAAGATATGTTTTTTTCAATCTTTTGGGAAGCAAACAAGCTCAAGACAAGCTGGCAAATTCGTGTGCACATCAAGGGGACAAAAATCTCCAAGTTTGGCAAGTTTTCTCAATCAAAAAGATGCAAAAAGATGTGATTGCAAATCAAATATTCAAACCATTATTTCATGGATTTCTTGGCCAAGATTTAACCTAATTCCATTCTACTATAAGTACACAACCTAAACCTAATGCATTGAACGAGAAATTGCTGCATACAAAGCCATAACAACATTGAAAAAATTGAAGAAAAAGTCAAAACTGTTTTCTAATTTCCAGACCAATTCAAAGCTTTTAATTGCTTCTAACACATTGCAGGGGTCCCCAGGAACGTGTAGGAATCAAAACCAAGCCTTAAAGCTACAGAAACTGTCAAGAACAAACTCACGGTTTGCTTATTTTTTCCATAATCGAACCTCATGATTTGTGCATCATTAACATGATTTCTTGTATGTTTTGTGTTACTTGAATCCACAGGAAGCTTTTGGCATAGTTTAATTGAATTATTATGCATTGAATCGAAAGTTGCCATTGGATAATTCTAGGGTTCTTGAGTTCTTGAATTAGGGCTTTACTATCCAGGCAAAATTGGGACCTCTAAGACCTATGATTGAGATCGTTACATCCAGACGAACATGAATCCGTGCTCGCGAAATATTTATATAGCCTAGGATTCTATTCGCTATTATTCCTTGTTCCATATTGTGGGGGTTAAAAACCCCCGCTATTTGTTTGTGTTTTACAGGAAAAAGGAAGACGATGATGACGTGCTGACTCCTGGTTGGTTTATTCAAATGGCGCGCGTTTTCGTTTGTTTTACAGTACATGCACTAATATTTTATATATTATAATTGCTTGTTGTTATATTATCAAAGGCAAGCAACTGGCCTAGTGGAGTGTGCGTTGTCCAAGAACCACTGGGACCTGGGTTCGATTCCCAGGTCCCCCAAACCTTTGTTTCTATTTTTTCTTATATGATCACATGCAGGAAAAACAAAAGAGTCCACCATATACCTCCAGTGCTCAGCATGCCAAGTGGCCACATGCACAAATCAGAAGGTCATAAGTGGATGACCACCATACTCCAAGTCAAAGCACGCTCTGGACGATCCAAAAAGTCAGAAGGGCTTGAGTGCTATTGGGCCAGATTTCCAATCAACACCTCCTAAGGGCCCAGCACCCCCCTGGTTTCTCTATTATTTTCTTTTGTTAATTTCTATTTAATCTTTTCATTATTATTATTATTAGTATTTAATTAACAAATTAATTATTTTCACAATAAATTCAGAAACCTAAAATATTATTTATTTTTATTATTTATTAAATTCACTATTAATTATTTTTTGTAAATAAATGTAAATAAATTAATTTAGTCTTTTTATTAATGAGGTTAACTTTGACTTTTTTCACAAATATAAAATTAACATAGAATTAGGGTTTTGACAATTTTAATTTCTTTTATTTTTATTTTCATTAAAACATAAAAAACTAAAAAATACTTTTTTTCTTTTAATTATTTAGTTAATTAGTAAATTAGGTTTAATATTAATTAAATGCAAAAAGGGACCAAGTTCCATTCTTTTCTCAAAAAGGGTCAAAACCCTAAGACTTTTCCCGATTCAATTTGTTTCGCGCATGTTTATTCTTGATTCCTATTTTGATCATATTTATGTATCTGCTCCGAGGATGTAATAGATAATTAGGACTTTTATCGCTTTCTTTATTTCTCGCATTTACTTTTCAAAGGGTTATGTTTTTGGCGATGTAAATACCCGACGCCTTGTAATAGCGTAGATTTATCTTTCCGCAATTTACTTTCCGCACAATTATTAACTGTTAACTATGCCTGACAAGATTTTCCTGAAAATAAAATCAATTCGTAGCTCACCACAATACATGTGCAAAGATAATATAAATTGAATCCTGACACACTCGCACATGCCACTCTTAGGGTACGCCTCACTTGGTTACCTCGAGGTGGTCATTGAGTATAGGGTGTTTTAGAGGTCGCCCTCCTGTCTAAAGATCCAGTTGCCTCGAAACGGTTGCCTCGGATAAAAAAAGGGATCTAAGACATTAGGGTTACCGCTAAGGCGTCCTACTATTGCTTTGGTGACCACACATGTCTCTATAATCGAATTGACCCGAATACCTCCAACGACGGTGCTACCTACTTCTCAATAGTGGGATAGTACTGTCTAAAGGACTCTTACACAGCTTAATTCCTTAGAGTAGGTAGATTTCTCCTGGGTACTTGCTCTTTTCAAAAACAAAACAAACTTTTCGCACTCACACTTTCAAAAAGTTTTCAAACAAATACTTCATACACTCTTGAGGACTGATATAAGAGTTACCTAGAAGTTTTTTCAAACTAAACTTTTTCAAAACCCACAAACACAAGAAAAGCAAACAATTTTTGAAAACATAGTGAGCAAGTACCTAAGAGTCCGTGGATAACCACGGATAGAAAGGGTGCTAACACCTTCCCTTTCTATAATCTACCTCCCGAACCGAGAAACATCTCGAAAAGGAATTTTGTTGTGCTTTTGTCCTTTCCTTGTTGGAGAACATAAAAGACGGCGGCGACTCTTGCTTACCGCGACATTTCGCGAACCAGCATTCCAAAACAGTCAGTTCTATTTCCACCGATCACAGATGGCCATTCACTCGACGAAATCCAACAATCCACTCTTGAGGGAATAACTCATGGAGAGAAAGTCCTTCATATTAGGAGGAAAATTAGTCACATGACAGCTAAGAAGACTCATCTTGACCATAAAATTACCTACTAAAAAGCCCATTTGGAAAACCTTAAATCCCGGTTTCCTTTGTAATTTCGGTGTTGCTCACATTCCAACCGAGATTCATTTTTGAATATGTAATCCCACTGGGAATTTTTATAGCCATCTTGGCGCCTATACATTTTGGCCAATGATATTTTGATATACTTTACTTTGCAGTAATTTGAATCTCTTGAAGCATAGGTTTATATATTTTTCAAGTATTTACCATTTACTTTCAAGATTCTTTGATCAAATCCTAGATCTTCGATCTCATACGCATTATTGATGAACACATGTAGTACTTGGAATGGTCCTTCCCGATTTGGTGACCATTCCCTAAAGCTCTATCTTTTTGATCCATGGGAAGAATAACTTTCCCTATATAGTCACCAACTGCAAACATTTTTATTTTGGCCTTTTTGTTGTAGGCCCTTGCAACCCACTCTTTTTGTCGAATTAGCACATCCAACACAACTAATCTTTCTTCGTCCAGATCCACTATTTCATCAAACATCATATTCCAATATTATTCTGATGAAAGTTTGTGTTGATGTTATACGCATATTAATTTCAAGTATATCTCGACTGGAAGAACCACATTGTGTCCAAATACTAATTAAAAAGGCGTTGACCCGGTCGCCTCCTTGGGAAACGTTTGACAAGCCCAAAAAACCTGATCTAACGTCTTATGCCAATTTTTGGGCTTCTTAGAGACATGTTTCTTGATTAGCCCAATTATTACTTTGTTGGCAACTTTGACCTGGCCATTGGCTTGAGCGTAATAAGGCATGGATGTTACCAACTTGAAGCCTATTTCGAATGTAAACTCTTGCATCTTACGCCCAATGAAAAGTGTCCCTTGGTAAGTAGGGATTGTCTCAGAAATTCCAAATATATAATGATGTGATTTTGAATGAAGTTTGTTGTACCCCAAAATTTTCCCTCCCATATTTCTCAATACATGGCAAGTGAGGTTCTCAAATTGCTCAAGGAAGTCCAAGAGTTGACCAGACAAACTCTCTCCTAAAAGCAGTCTACCTCAAATTAGGGTTTCATTTTTCATCAACATGCTTGAGTCCAAAGGATCCCAAATGCTCACCATTGTCCTCATATATTATCAAGATCATACATTTCAAGTTTCAAACCTTACAGAAGAAGTTTGCCCAGTCAATTGCTCAAAGGCCTGAAAATCGACAGTGTTAGGTCAAAAGTCAACTGTGGCCAATATACAGTCAAACTTCAAGATTTTTGGTCAACATCATCATTTTGAAGTATCATTCATCATTTGATCAAGGGTTGATCTTGATTCATCAAGGATTGCTCAGAATTCATCAAAACCCAAAAGTTGCTAAATTAGGGTTTTGTAGGAAAAGTCAACTCAACTTTGACCAAGCATAACTTTCTCATACTTTATCAGAAATGACCCATCCAAAGCTCATTTTTAAGAGGATGAAATTCCATACAATTCATCTTCAGCTCCCAAGTTCAAAATATGCACTCACAAAAAGATATGAATTTTGACATTATAGGTCATTTTGAAAAGTCAACAAAAACACCTTTTGGGTCAAAGCTTTATACATAAACATGGAAGACTCAATTTATATGAGACCAAAAGGTTTGCTTAGAGGACATCCTAAGCTTTCTAAAAAGTCCAAGAACACCTATCTAGGGTCAAAATTGATAGAGTTATGCATTGACCAAGTTGACCTTTTTTGCAAAATTGCCAAAAGTCAAATGTGCTCAAATTTGCATTTTTTGCTAAATGGGCCCAACTTTTTATGCTTGCACTTCAAAGATAACATAGTCCAAGACCTATGGGACCCTCCATGCTTTATTTATTCATTTATTTAATTTATTTTGATTTTTATTCATTTAAAATTCAAATAAAGTCAAATAAATCTAAATAAATAATATAATGTGTTTTAGGGATGATTTTTGCATTGGAGGAAGATCTTATATGCTGTCAATTGAGAATCAATTCGTGCAAGGCTGATTTGGGTGGAAAAAGATTTCATTTGAGCAAATTTGGAAAGATATCATATGCCATGAAAGACCAAATCAAATATTCATAATGGGAAAGATTGAATTCATTTTGGTTGACCTAACATGTTGTATTACATATACAGAAGAGTTCCAAGGCATGAGGAGAGGTTGAACAGCCGTACAGAGCAAGAACAAATTTGAAAAATCTCAAGAAAAAGTGGTGATCCAATTCCAAGTTACAGGCCATCCCAAGCCATCTTCACCTTGCCAATCGATTGCTGGACGTCTCAGGATCGTGTTCCAATCATTAGCAAGCCTCCCCACATCCTGAAACACATTGTACCAGTCACACAGTTAGCCAAAATTTTCATTTTCATTTTCATTGATTTATACATCATTTGTACGTTTTGATTACATATTCTTGTTCCTTATTGAGTTTGCAAGCTACTCATCATATTCAATTGCATTTTTTATAACTGTATGTGAATCTGCCATGGCTAGGGTTTTGTATTCTTGTTTAGGGCTTTTTCATGCAGGCAAAATTGGGCGCTAACTCTGGTACCATGAGACTCGTGAGGATGAGACGAGTTGATTGGTACCAGGCATTGTTTTCCATATATTATATTTTGTTTTTATTATATATACAAATAAGTCAGATAGCTCAGTTGGCAAGCGTGCATTGGAAATAGGCCTAAGGACCTGGGTTCGATCCCCAGGTCCCAACCTTTGTTCATATTTTTCTTCAATAGGAAATCCAGCACGCTATACATCAGGAGGTTCACCGTGTGCCATCAAGATCTGGCCATCCAATTCATCAGCACTTCAGATCCAATGCCTTTCCCTTGGAGGACTACCATGCGCCCCTGGTCAACGTGCACACTGGATCAAGCAAGTCAAACGGGCCATCAACCTTGGGCCTAGAAATTCATATTCAAACCCCCTCTTTTTTCAGCAACACCACCAGGCCCATTTACTACTTTTTTTATTTCTTTTCTTTATTTCATTTTTTTTATTCTTTTAATTTTATTTGTTTATTTTAATTCACAAATTAATTATTTTTAATAAAAGTCATAAAATCAATAACTCACAAAAAAATTAGGATTAGCTTTTTTATTATTATTATTATTATCAAAATTAATTTAATTTAGTGTTAACTTAGGAAAATTGTAATTTATTTTCATAAATAAAATCAAATAGAAATTAGGTTAAACTTTGGATTTAATTTTATTTTGCTCTTTTTTCTCAAATAAACAAAAAAATACAAAAATAGGTTTTAGAATAAATTAATTTATTTTTCTTAATTTAAAATCAATTAGAATTAGGATTTTCCTTTTAATTTAATAATTTCTCTATTTTCTTAAATAACAAAACATGACAAAAACTTTTTTTAATCAATCGCAATTAGGTTTAGGCAAGGGTCAAAACCCTAGTTATCTCGTATACGATTCATCGCGCGCGTGTTATTTATTTTTGCCAATATTGTTGTAACTGTTCATGGCTTGTAATAGTTTAATCTAGGGCTTTTATTTATCGCTTTTTTGCCGGGTTTTTGGCTATGTAATTAATCCCCCTCCCCGAAGACTTGTAATAGCGTAGATTTACTTTCTCGCATTTTAATTCTCGCAAATATTTGACTGTTTAGATGTATGCTAATAGGATTATATGACAAGAATGTATGACATATTTAATACAGTTAGAAAACCCTAATGTGCAAAGACTAAATAATTGAAAACAGATCACTCGCACATATCACTCTTAGGATATACTCACACTTCGGTTGCCTTCGGTAAACGGTCATTAAGTATAGGGTGTCTTAGTGGTCGCCCTCCTGTCTAAAAAGATCAAACGTTGCCTCGGAAATGTTGCCTCAGAAATGTTGCCTCGAATATGATCTTAAGACTCTAGGGTTATTACTAAGGTGTCCTAACATTTCTTTAGTGATCGTACGTCCCTTTCAAATTGACCCTTACAACTCCAACGACGGTGCTACCTATTTCTCAATAGTAGGATAGTGCTCTCTAAAGGAACGAGAATAGAAACGATCTTTTTCGAGTAGGTAGATGCTAGTAGGTACTTGCTCAAATCAAAACTCTTCACACTTACACATTTTCAAAAAAAATTTCAAAACAACTTCGTCACACCTTTGAGGAATGATACAAGGGTTATCACGAAGTCTAACTTTTTCAAAACAAAGCACATACACAAGAAATTTTAAAAGATGAGCAAGTACCTAAGAGCCCATGGAAAACCATGGATAGAAAGGGTGCTAACCCCTTCCCTTTCTATGATCTACCCCGTACTCAGAATATCTCGAAAAAGGATTTTTTCTGTACTTTTTTCCTTTCCGGTTGGATGAAATAAAAGTCAGTGGAGACTCTTGCTTAGCGGGATATTTTGCAAACAAAAAATGCAAAACACAAACCAGCGTCAAAACAGTCGGTTCTGCCACTGTATCACAGAACTAGCGACTCTGCTGGGAACTTAATAAGTGGGGTATACCTTATGATCTAGTTCATCATAATTGCTTCTCTTGATTGTTTTGTTTGTTTTACTTTTAAGGGTTTTGCTTGGGGTTACTATAGATCCTAACCCGGATATGGGGGATACCTTTTAGGTAAGTAGCAATAGACTGTGAGGGAACTATACGGTGTAGACCGATACGGTTGAAGCAGTGGCTATGTTGGTGTTGAACTTTGGTTGGTACCTGTATCCCTTATGGATAAACGAGGAGAATATGGGTCCACTGTGTGGTATCATTAAGCATAAACTAACTTTAGAACCTTTAATCGCCCAACTTGGCCATTAGAAAGTAGTGAGATAGTCGGCATCAGTCTAAAGCTAAGAACTGGTTGATACTCGATGCTACACTCATTGATACCATACTCTCGGAATAGTTCCGGCTGTAAGGAAAGATTGAGTGAGCTGAAACCATGACAGATGGAGGATGGTCAGTGATATTTAGATCCTCTAGAACCCGATTACTTTTTCTAGGACAGGTTGAAACCAACTTAACTTCAAGAGGGTATTACCTTTGACCCCATGCAAGCCTTAAACCTAAGGGTTTTGTATGACTTGTTTGTCCTTGCAATTCCTGTTATTTGCTATACTTGTGTTTTATCATGACATCATGCATCATAACATAGAATCCATGCTTCATCACACTAACCATTTCAAAGACCAAGGTAATTTATCTTTGTTTTTTTTTGCAGATCATGGCTTCCGTACGTAGAAAGACTATTCGAGTCAACTTTGTGGAGATACCATCCCAACTCAAAGAGCTAGTGTCAAGAATTGCTGAGACTTATATGTTCATTAAGAGACATGGTCAACTTCTCAGCCTGGTTACTTCAAACCCTGATGAACAGATGATGAGCTTACTTTTCCAGTTCTTCGATCCTGAGCATCACTGTTTCACTTTTCCAGATTATCAGTTAGTACCCACCTTGGAGGAATTCTCTCATCTATTGGGCATATCCATTCTTGAACAGGTACCCTTCATAGGTATGGAAGAAGTTCCTAAGCCGGAAGACATTGCCTCAACTTTGCATTTGAAACGGGCCGATGTGGTATCCAATTAGGAAACTCGAAGCGGAGTCGAAGGTTTTCTAGCCAAATTTCTGATAGACCAAGCTCAACTATTCTGGGATGATTTAGATTTTCAGGCTTTTGAAGATGTCGTGGCTCTTCTTATCTATGGTTTGGTTCTCTTCCCTAACCCGGATTCCTTTGTAGATGTGAATGCTATCAATATTTTCCTTTCTCGCAATCATGTTCCTACCTTGCTTGGAGATATTTTGCATGCTCTCTATACTCGTACCACGAGGAGAAGAGGGACTCTTATGTGCTGCATGCCATTGTTGTCGAGGTGGTTTATTTCTCACCTCCCTAAGTTTGTGCTGAAGAACGAAGAAGGTTTGGGTTGGTCTCATAGAATAATGTCACTTGCTCATACAGATATTATTTGGTGTTCCTGGGCTATGGAAGACGTTGTTGTTATTGACCATTGTGGGGGGTATCCTAATGTCCCATTACTTGGTATCAGAGGAGGTATAACTTACAATCCTTATCTAGCTTTGCGACAATTTGGTCGTGCTCGAAGAGATGGTTCCCATAGATTACTTCTCGAGGATATTGCATTCAACTATGAAGAGGATGTTAAAGGACATCGTCGGAGGTTCATACGAGCTTGGGGCGTGGTAAATAGATCTGACCCCCATGAGTTAGGACCAAATACTTCCCTTCCTATGCAGCCCTTACCTCCAATGGGTCCGAGCTCGTACCCAGAAGCTTGTGATGCCTTATGCGGTAGTGTTACCAGTGATTGTGGAACCCACTATTGAAGACGGAATTCCTTACACGGTTCTCTATCCTTACATGCCCACTGATCTTGGGGAGCTACAAAGGTCTTGGATTCAGCTGAAGAATGAGAGAGATACTTACAGGGAGCAGTTCCATGAGCAAGAAAGGAAGGTTTTAAAGCTCACCAGGCAGATCGAGGAAGAAAGAGTGCTCAATGACTACATCAGCACAAAGAGAAAGCATCCATGGGACTTTTGATTTTGCTTTTCTAGTTTTAGATTTGTTTTATTTACTTCTTTGTAATGCCTTAAGGGCATTGTTGAACATTTCAAAGTTAAGCTAATAAAGTTTTGTTTATTTTTGGTTTGCAAATTTAAATCTCCCAAAGTCTTTGAAATCATTACATGCGCATCCCATTATCATGCACATCATCACAGGTACCACTACAGGTTTCTTATCTTCTTCGTTGTTTATTTCAGCAGAAATGTCTTCCGATCAAGCCATCAAAGATCTTCAGGCACAGAACGCCCAGTTCCAACAGATGTTCATAAGTCTGGCTAAGGGGCAAGAGGATCTGAAAACTCTCATTCTGAAAGAGAAGAAGAAGAAGAAGAAGAAGAAGAAGGTCGGTCTTCTGAATATAGGCAAAAGGTTTGGAGAAAGGTTGAAGCATCAAACTGATCTGAACTCTTCATCCAAAGAAGGGGATAACCAAGAAGAAGAAAAGGACCCCAGTCCTGCAGTCTCTGATAATGATACTGATTTTGATGATAAGCAATATCCTCTTGCCGAGGATAGGTACAAGCAGCTAGAAAACCGTCTGAGTGCTATGGAAATTCAGAAGATACCTGGTTTGGATTTCAGAGAACTAGGACTGGTATCTGGAGTGCTCATCCCCCAGAAGTTCAAGGCTCTAGTTTTTGCTAAGTATGATGGAGTGTCCTGCCTAAAACTCCATCTCCGCTCTTATGTCAGGAAAATTCAACCCCACATTGCTGATAGAAATTTGTGGGTGCACTTCTTTCAAGATAGTCTGTCAGGGACTCAGCTTGAATGGTTCTACCAGTTAGAAGGGGCCAATGTTCGAAATTGGGAAGATCTTGTTGCTGCTTTCTACAAGCAGTATCAGTACAACGCCGACCTTGCTCCCACTCATACTTAACTCCAGAGTATGTCCATGGGTACAGGCGGAGGTTTCAAAGATTACGCTCAGAAATGGAGATATTTGGCTGGCAGAGTTCAACCCCCTTTATCTGACAAGGAGTTGGTTGATATGTTCTTGGGGACGCTGTCTGGTCCTTTTTTCAACCACTTGATTGGTAGCTCGTCGTCTGGTTTCACCGAGTTGATTTTAACTGGAGAAAGAGTGAAGGCTGAAATTCGAAGTGGAAAAATACAGAAAGATGCCTCTTCGAGTTCGGTAAAGAAACCTTTTACCGGTAAGAAGGAAGTCAGTGCAGTCTATAGCCCAAGGGGCCAAAACAAATCTGAACACCGCCCAACGGTAAATGTTGTAGTGATACCAAGACCCGCTATTGCTTCACAATGCAACAATCAACAGAGGGTGGAAAGACCACAGCGACAGTTTACCTGCATTAGCATGACATTAGCTGAAGTGTTACCTCACCTGCTGAGATCCAACTTAACCACATTGAGGGAGGCTCCCAAAAATCCAAACACTACCTCTCCTATATACAATCCCAACGCGTGGTGCGCCTACCACTCTGAGAGTCCTGGCCATGTTACCAATTACTGCTGGGCTTTGAGAAACAAAGTACAAGATTTTCTGGAAGCTAAGGAGATAGAGTTTGATGCTCCAAAAAAGCCGGATGTAATAACTGCAACTATGCCCAAACATGGTCGTGGGGTTAATGATGTTGACAATGATTTGTTTGTAACCTCTGTTGAAGAAATTACTACTCCTCTTATGACTGTTAAGAGGAATTTGCTGTTGGCCGGTGTATTTCCGGGTTATGGTGAAGGTTGCCACACGTGCTGGATTCTACCTTCCGGTTGCCGTTTATTAAAGTCAGGTGTTCCGCGCCTGATGGATAATAAAGAGATTCTGTTCGAGAAGACTATGATTCCTATTATTCTCAATGAAGATTTCACCATCATAACCATCTCCGCCAATCCTTCCAAGGTTTCCTCAAAAAAACATATTAGGATTACACCTGTTCCAAGAATTGATCTGCTAATAATCACCATTCCTTGTCCCATCCCATACACTTCAGATAAGGTTGTCCCATGGCACTATGGTGCTGATGTGTATTACCATGGTATTAAAAAAGACTTGAAGAATGAAGAAGCTGATACTGATGTCAGTAATATTGTCGGGGCTAGTAAGGTTACCAGAAGTGGAAGACTCTTCTCTCCTGAGATTTCCCCTCCGACTGTCCACAAACCTGTTGTTATTCCATCTGCTAGTACATCAAATACTATTCCAGTTCTTACTCCAGTTATCACCGCTGTCACCGAGCCATCTGGGACTCGGGGAAAAGAAATCAAAGGTGAGTCTGCCCGGACGGAGGAGCCTAGAAAAATTGTTGTGGAAGCCTCTAAACAAGAAATAGAGGAAATACTGAAAATTATCAAGAAAAGCGACTACAATGTGGTCAAACAACTGGGGCATACCCCGTCAAAGATCTCCATGTTGTCCCTGCTATTGTGTTCTGAAGCCCATGCGAAGGCTTTGATTTCCTTTCTCAAGACTGCGCATGTGCCATAGGAAATTTCTGCAGATCAGTTCAAAGATTGTGTGGCTAGCCTGACTGTTGATAATGGGCTAGGATTTTCAGATGCGGATCTGACTGCTAAGGGGAAGAATCATAATGATGCTCTGCATGTCTCGATTGAGTGCAGGGGCACCACTATGGCTCACGTGCTGGTGGATACCGAGTCTTCGTTGAATGTTCTATCTAAAAGCGTTGGACCATTTGGATTGTGAGGGTTTGACTTTAAAGCCGAGTAACATTATGGTGAGGGCTTTTGACAGGTCAAAAAGAATGGTGCACGGGAAGGTGGACATCCCTGTCAAAGTGGGTTCTCATACTTTTGGGTCCACCTTCTATGTAATGGACATCAGACCATCGTATTCTTGCTTGCTGGGTCATCCTTGGATCCATAGGGCTAGGGCAGTTACTTCTACACTCCATCAAATGCTGAAATATCCAGTGCAGGGGAAAATTGTCACAGTGTGAGGTGAAGAAGAGTGCATGGTGAGTCATCTCAATTCCTTCCGTTATATGGAGATGGATGGGGAGTTCATAGAAACTCCTTGTCAGAACTTTGAAGAGGTCCCTCAGACTTTGGCGTCAACTGAAGTTACTACCAACAAACCTCCGCTAAAGATGGCTTCTCTCAAGGATGCCAGGATTGTTGTTGAAGAAGGTGGGTGTACCAATTGGGGTCGGCTCCCTGCTTTCACTCACAAAATTTACAAATTTGGTTTGGGATTTACTACAGGGGCTCAAAGGGTTGTTAGGCGCACGCGGATTGGAAGACCTCTTCTACACATTAGCAATCGAGGAGTTAATGCAATTGAGGACAGTGAAGAAGATTCAGACATTGATAGTTGGATCTACCCAACAACCAATGGTAGACTGAATAACTGGATGGCGAAAGACTTCATACCTGTTTCTTTTATTTCACAGTAATTAACTTTTGTTTTAAGATTTGTAATAAACAGTTTGAAACTTTACGGCCCGGTGCCTTTCCCGAGGCACCTTGGCTTCGCTTGTGAGGGCTTATTATTATTTGTCATTTTCATATATCATCAATAAAACATTGGACGTTTTCTTGCATTATAAATTTTGCGCTCATTGTCTTTCTTTTCTGTCTCCCATTTTATCAAAACAGCTATTCTCTTACACACACTCACGTATCATACTGCAGATCCATATCCACTCTGGATCCCATTGATAACAACTCTGCTATTGCCAGTTATGAGTTCGAAAATCCGATCAACCAAGCCGAGGACGAAGGTGAGGATGATTGCGAGGTGCCTGGAGAACTTGCTAGACTACTACAACAGGAAGAAAGGGCCATACAACCTCATGAAGAGCCAGTTGAGTCGGTGAATTTGGGTACAGAGGAAGACAGGAAGGAGGTTAAAATAGGTGCGAATCTGGAGCCTAGTGTCAAACAATGGCTAATACAAATGCTACACGACTATGTTGAGATCTTTGCCTGGTCCTATGAAGACATGTCTGGTCTGGACACTGATATTGTGGTACATCACCTGCCGACCAAAGAAGACTTCCCTCCGGTAAAACAAAAGGTCCACCGTATGTACCCTGAAATGTCAGAGAAAATTAAGGCAGAGGTCATGAAACAGTTTGACACCGGATTCTTAGCTGTCACTTCTTATCCGCAGTGGGTTACCAACGTCGTTCTGGTACCTAAGAAGGACTGTAAGGTACGGATGTGTGTGGACTATAGAGATCTGAACAGGGCAAACCCCAAGGATGACTTCCCACTTCCTCACATTGATGTTTTAGTCGATAATACCGTGCAGCACAAGATCTTCTCCTTCATGGATGGGTTTTCTGGCTACAACCAGATCAAGATGGCTCCTAAAGACATGGAGAAGACAACCTTCGTTACACAGTGGCGCACCTTCTGTTACAAGGTAATGCCTTTTGGGTTGAAGAATGTTGGGGAAACTTATCAGCGCGCCATGGTCGCCTTGTTCCACGATATGATTCACCACGAGATTGAGGTTTATGTTGATGACATGATAGCCAGGTCTCAGACTAAGGGAGAGCACCTTGATCATCTCCAGAAACGGTTTGACAGGTTGAAGACGTACAAGCTGAGGTTGAATCCGAACAAGTGTACCTTCGGCGTAAGGTCTGGAAAGCTTTTGGGTTTCGTTGTCAGTGACAAAGGTATTCAGGTGGATCCTTCGAAGGTAAAAGCCATACAAGAAATACCGGCTCCTCACACAGAAAAGGAAGTTTGAGGTTTCTTGGGACGTCTAAATTACATCGCCAGGTTCATTTCACATCTGATTGCTACTTATGAGCCAATATTCAAACTGCTGAATAAAAATCAAGTGGTAAAGTGGAATGATGAATGCCAGACTGCTTTCGATAGAATAAAGGAATATCTGCAAGAACCACCAATTCGGATGCCTCCACTTGAAGGAAGACCTTTGATATTATACTTGACAGTGCTAGATAATTCAACGGGGTGTGTGCTGGGGCAGCATGACGAGTCTGGTCGAAAAGAGCACACCATTTATTACCTTAGCAAAAAGTTTACCAACTGTGAGACCCGATACTCATTGCTTGAGAAAACTTGCTGCACTTTGGCACGGGCTGCTCGGCGACTGAGACAGTATATGCTGACTTACACCACTTTGTTGATATCAAAGATGGATCTGATCAAGTATATTTTCGAGAAGCCCGTCTTATTCGTAAGAATAGAAAGATGGAAAATGATCTTAACCGAATACAACATCTAATACACAACCCAAAAAGCAATCAAGGGGAGTGTATTGGAGGATCATTTGGCGTATCAGGCCGTGGATGACTACCAGTCCAAGAATTTCGAGTTCCCGGATGAGAATATTATGTTGGTAACCGACTGCAAAGAACCTGGACCAGACGAAGGAACCGAGGAGGGATCCCGATGGTCTATGTATTTTGATTGAGCATCAAACGCTTTGGGTGATGGCATTGGCGCTGTAATCATATCTCCTGAGGGATGTCATACTCCGTTCATCGCCCGATTATGTTTCAACTGCACCAACAACATGGTGGAGTATGAAGCGTGTATCATGGGTCTTCGAGCTGCTATTGACCTGAGGATTAATTTCTTAAGTGTATTCGGAGACTTCGCTCTGGTAATAAGTCAGATCAAAGGCGAGTGAGATACGAAGTACCTGAATCTCATTCCTTACCGAGAATATGTGCTGACATTGCTCCCACACTTTGAGGAGATAACTTTTGAACATTTCCCACGAGAGGAGAATCAATTAGCGGACGCGCTAGCTACCATGTCTTCTATGTTCAAAGTTAGGTGGGACAATGAAGCTCCCCAGATTACCATTGATAGGTTGGACGAACCCGCACATTGTTGTGACATTGAGTCTGAAGAGGTAGCAGATAAACCCTTGTTTCATGAGGTAAAGAGGTATCTTAAGGCCCAAGAATACTCCGAGGGGGCATCTGTTAATGATAAGAAGTTTCTGAGGAGGTTCGCTGTGAAATTCTTCATCAGTAATGGGATCCTCTATAAGCGTAACCATGATTCAACCTTATTGCGGTGTGTGGACAAGAGCGAGGCAGAAAGGATCATGGCAGAGTTACATGAAGGTACCTTTGAAACTCATTCCAGTGGACATACCATGGCGAAGAAAATCCTACGGGCAGGATATTATTGGTCCACCATGGAAGCCGGTTGTCATCAGCACTCTCGAACCTGTCATAAATGCCAAGTCTATGCTGACAAGGTGCATGTACCTCCGGTTCCCTTGAATGTTTTGACAACTCCTTGGCCCTTTGCAATGTGGGGCGTTGATATGATCGGCGAGATCAGACCTACTGCGTTTAATGGGCATCGTTTCATTCTGGTAGCTATTGATTATTTCACCAAGTGGGTTGAGGCAGCTTCCTTTGCTACAGTAACCAAGAACGTCATGGCGCGGTTCATCCGACACAATCTGATCTGTCGATACGGCGTCCCAGAAAGGATTATTACTGACAATGGTACAAATCTCAATAATACAATGATCACCGAGCTCTGCAAACAATTCAAGATACAACATCATAACTCTTCTCCCTACCGACCGAAGATGAATGGCGCTGTTGAAGCGGCTAACAAGAACATCAAGAAGATTGTGCAGAAGATGACGGTGACATACAAAGACTGGCATGAGATGTTACCATTTTCTTGTCATGGGTACCGTACCTCAGCGTGGACGTAGATAGGGGCAACACCCTACTCTCTGGTATATCGCATGGAGGCAGTCCTACCCATCAAAGTCCAGATACCCTCTCTCAGGATTATGAAGGATGTGGGTTTGAACGAAGACAATTAGATCCAAACCCGGCTTGATCAGCTAAATTTAATTGACGAAAAGAGACTTACTACTATCTGTCATGGTCAGACGTATCAAAAACAAATGATTAAGGCTTTTAACAATAAAGTCAGGCGTCAAGAATATTAAGTCGGGGATCTGGTGATCAAGCGCATCATACTGCCGCAAGGTGATCCCCGGGGCAAATGGACTCCCACGTACGAAGGGCCATTTGTGGTTAAGAACATTTTCTCGGGAGGAGCTATGATTCTAACCACCATGGATGGTGACGACCTTCCTCACCCCGTCAATACAGACATAGTTAAAAGATACTACGCATGATCAAAGACCCGCTAGGTCGACTAGCCTAGGAAAAAATAAGGGCTTCCTGGAGAACCAAAAGGGTTCGGGCAAAAGTAAGGGATGAAAATGAAGAAAAAAAACTGTACACCCGGTAAGTCGAAAACCTGAAAAGGCAACTTGGGCAAAAAAGGGTATCCCGGTGGACCGAAAACCCGAAAGGGCGGTCCAGGAAAAAATTAGGGATCAAAGCGTAACACTATATCTCATTGGATCATCTTGCAACCAGACTTTGGTATCAACTATCAAGCTCAGATGGAGCCATTCAACCTGATCCACCTTCGAAAGCAGCAAAGTGATGAGATGCTTGAAGATATAAAGGCAATAGCAGAATTGGAACCCAACGGGATTATTTCACATAGCTGTTTTTCTTTCTTAAAACACAAATTGTAATCTCTATCTTTCGGTGACGTTCCCTTACTAGAGCGTCAGCCTCCTTGTACAAAACGCCTATTACAGGCCAACTTCAAAAATCAATACAATTCATTTTCACAAGAAATTTCAATTTATTTTTCTTTTTCTGTTTTGTTTTGCAAGAACGTCCAATGAGTTATTTTTGATATATGCATTTGAAAATGATTGTTGTTCATAAATATTTACATGAGAAACAAAAGACGATTACTCGTAATTCCAGGAACAGGGAAAACAAGGAGTACCCAAACCTTACAGTTACTCTGCCCATCAGGTACTGGGATATAGCTAGCTTGAGAACATGAGTTATGGTACATACACTCCCCACAGAGTAAAAATTATCTAAAGACGGTGATGTTAGTTTTCCCGAACAGGACATAACTCTCTCACTGAGGTTCACAATCACGAGTGAATCAGTAAATTTTTCCTCAAGCAGAGTTTATTCCTCTCTCAAGTGGAAATTCAGTCTCCAACAAAACTCATCATCGCCAGCAACAGAAATTCATCCCCAGCTGAGTTGTTTCTCCAAGTCAGCAGATCTATCAACAGGGTATCTCCTCTCCAACAGAGTTATTCCCCGTAGAGTTATCCTCAGACAGAGTCTCGTCCGACAGAATATTTACCAGCCAAGGGGAAAATCCCCAGCTAGTCGTCTATGTTCATCATCCCCAATAGAAGTAAAGGAACTATGGTTTTTACAGCAGTCAAGAATACCATTTCTCATACTCTCCAAACAACAGTCGGGGATTTATTTTCCCAGACTCAGATTATTATGCCAGCATTTCATGTTCATACATCATGAGATGTGCGTACATCACATATAACATAGTCTCATTTATTTTGAGAACGTCATCATACAATACATCTCATACATCGCACATAACTAACCCTGCATTTCTTTCAGGAAAGACAGTTATTATCAACAATTTTCAGCAGGTACATGATCAACACTCGAAGCTAAATAGAGTAATCATCGGCAATAAATGCAACCCTACCATCCAGGTTCCTTCTCAAGCCCTACTATCCCGACTTTCATATCGAAGGAACCCTACTACCCAGATTCCTTCTCACAACCCTACTACCCAGGCTTTCGTATCGAAGTAACCCTACTATCCAGGTTCCTTCTCAAGCCCTACTATCCCGGCTTTCATATCGAAGGAACCCTACTACCCAGATTCCTTCTCACAGCCCTACTACCTAGGCTTTCATATCGAAGTAACCCTACTATCCAGGTTCCTTCTCAAGGCCTATTATCCTGACTTTCATATCGAAGTAACACTACTATCCAGGTTCCTTCTTACAGCCCTACTATCCAGGCTTTCATATCGAAGAAACCCTACTATCCAGGTTCCTTCTCATAGTCCTACTATCTAGGCTTTCATATCGAAGTAACCCTATTATCCAGGTTCCTTCTCACAGCCTTACTATTCAGGCTTTCATATCTAAGTAACCATACTATTCAGGTTCCTTCTCACAATCCTACTATCCAGGCTTTCATATCGAAGTAACCCTACTATCCAGGTTCCTTCTCACAGCCCTACTATCCAGGTTCCTTCTTACAGCCTTACTACCCCGGCTCTCATTTCGAAGCAATCCTACTACCCAGATTCCTTCTCATAACCTTACTATTCAGGCTTTCATATCGAAGTAACCCTACTATCCAGGTTCGTTCTTACAGCCATACTATTCAGGCTTTCTTATCGAAGTAACCCTACTATCCAGGTTCCTTCTCACAACCCTACTATCCAGACTCTCATATCGAAGTAACCCTACTATCCAGGTTCCTTCTCACAGCCCTACTACCCAGGCTTCCATATCGAAGTAACCCCACCATCCAGGTTCCTTCTCATAACCTTACTATCCGGGTTCTTCATCTCTTATCCCCAGACAACAGTCCACAACACTATAAGACCGGGACCCAATCAAACACATTTGGTTTCACATTTCCCCAGAAAGTCACAATGCAGCATATACCCCGACCAAACACACAGTTCACTTCCACTCTCCAAACCGGAATTATTCCCCCAGTAGAGTAACGGACAACTGAAGCTCCTAAAACTCTATTTCTCTCAAGACAAAGACCAACATTCCCCAGCGAAGTCCTCCTCAACAGCAAATATACGGGTTCTCGCAAAGGAATCTCTTGAGCGATCGACATCTCTTTGGATGGCATATTTAAGCCTATCTCTGACAATTCTCTAGCAGCTACCAAATGGCATCTATAAGCCCATTCCCGATATCACAAATCACTTCATACGAGTGCAAATTTCTGGGCACTCTAGTGTTCAATCATCCTCTACCTTCAGATTACGAAAGGCAGACAAGTCAATCTATATCCTCAGGTTTAAGAAGATTGAATAGGGGCAGCTGTTGTACCCCAAAATTTTCCCTCCCATATTTCTCAATACATGGCAAGCGAGGTTCTCAAATTGCTCAAGGAAGTCCAAGAGTTGACCAGACAAACTCTCTCCTAAAAGCAGTCTACCTCAAATTAGGGTTTCATTTTTCATCAAGATGCTTGAGTCCAAAGGGTCCCAAATGCTCACCATTGTCCTAATATGTTCTCAAGATCATCCATGTCAAGTTTCAAACCTTACAGAAGAAGTTTGCTCAGTCAATTGCTCAAAGGCCTGAAAATCGAATGTGTTAGGTCAAAAGTTAACTGTGGCCAATATACAGTCAAACTTCAAGATTTTTGGGCAACTTCGTCATTTTGAAGTATAATTCATCATTTGATCAATGGTTGATCATTATTCATCAAGGATTGCTCACAATTCATCAAAACCCAAAAGTTGCTAAATTAGGGTTTTGTAGGAAAAGTCAACTTAACTTTGACCAAGCATAACTTTCTCATACTTTATCATAAATGACCCATCCAAATCTCATTTTGAAGAGGATTCAATTCCCTACAATTAATATTCATCTCCCAAGTTCAAAATATGCACTCACAAAAAGATATGAATTTTGACATTATAGGTCATTTTGAAAAGTAAACAAAAACACCTTTTGGGTCAAAGCTTCATACATGAACATGGAAGACTCAATTGAGATGATAACAAAAGGGATGCTTAGAGGACATACTAAGATTTCTAAAAAGTCCAAGAACACCTCTCTAGGGTCAAAATTGAGAGAGTTATGTATTGGCCAAGTTGACCTTTTTTGCAAAATTGCCAAAAGTCAAATGTGCTCAAATTTGCATTTTTTGCTAAATGGGCCCAACTTTTTATACTTGCAATTCAAAGATAACATAGTCCACGACCTATGGGACCCTCCATGCTTTATTTATTAATTTATTTAATTTATTTTGATTTTTATTCATTTAAAATTCAAATAAAGTCAAATAAATCTAAATAAATCATATAATGTGTTTTAGGGATGATTTTTGCATTGAAGGAAGATCTTATATGCTTCCAATTGAGAATCAATTCGTGCAAGGCTGATTTGGGTGGAAAAAGATTGAATTTGAGCAAATTTGAAAAGATATCATATGCCATGAAAGACCAAATCAAATCTTCATAATGGGAAAGATTGAATTCGTTTTGGTTGACCTAACATGTTGTATTACATATACAAAAGAGTTCTAAGGCATGAGGAGAGGTTGAACAGCCGTACGAGCAAGAACAAAATTGAAAAATCTCAAGAAAAAGTGGTGATCCAATTTCAAGTTACAGGCCATCCCAAGCCATCTTCACCTTGCCAATCGATTGCTGGACGTCTCAGGATCGTGTTCCAATCATTAGCAAGCCTCCCCACGTCCTGAAACACGTTGTAGCAGTCACACGGTTAGCCAAAATTTTCATTTTCATTTTCGTTGATTTATACATCATTTGCACGTTTTGATTACATATTCTTGTTCCTTATTGAGTTTGCAAGTGATCGCACTAAATCGCACTATGTTTCTGACTCAAATATCACATGTTTTCCTTAGTTTTTATTATCATTTTCTCGTATTATGTTCCTTTTTCCTTTGTTTTCAGGATTCTTGTCATTTCAGAGCGTTCTGTGAAGAAACGAGCCAAAACGCCAAGAAATTAGGGTTTTTCAAGATATTCTGCACTTATGGCGTTCAGCGCCGCGTCGGCTACAGGGAACGCGATGACGTGGCCCACTTTCACCCAGAGACCAACTGCCACGTTCCCACGATCTGGCAGTTCCAGCCACCGCGCCCGCGGCCACTGCCACCGCGCCCGCGGCCTTCACAAAAGTTTCCCGCTCAGAAGAAGTTGAGGGGCATGCTGGTCTTTACGCATCTCAAGGATCCTCTATAAATAGTTTTCGATTTTCATTTTTTAGTTTCATCCAAGCTTAGTACAATCTTAAGCCATATACTATCAGTTTCTGTAAAGTAATAATCTCTTCACATCGGGGAGTTATTGCGGTGTAGATTGAGTTGTAATCGAGTCTTGGAGCACTTTGGTTGAAGTTCATCATACCAGCCTTACCATTCCGCAGATTTGTATCAGATTCAAGTCTCCGACTGGAGCAAGGTTCTATTTTATTGCATTTCTTTACTTATAATTGCTCTTACCATAGTCTACATGTTTTATAGACTCTAAATGCTCTTACCATAGTCTACACGTTTTATAGACTCTAAATGCTCTTACCATAGTCTACACGTTTTATAGACTCTAAATGCTCTTACCATAGTCTACACGTTTTATAGACTCGCACTCTTTTACTTACTCGCTCTTATCATAGTCTACACGTTTTATAGACTCGCACTTATTATGTCTGGCTAAACTATAAAGGTTTGGATGTAATGATTGTCATCATGGTCGTGTTCCAATTATCATGCTAGTGAAAATACTCTGGGGATGTTTTGCTTTTAACTTAAGTCAATTATGTTTAAATGTTTATTGGGTAAGATCGAAAGCCGTCCAAACTAATGATACGACTTGATTATTATTTAACCAAACAAAAAGAGCGAAAGCCGTTGATTGGTTAAATAGGAATCATTGACCTTTTTAGAAAACGATTTTGAAACTATTTTCGGACGCGTTTGTAGGTTTGAAATCTGACTCTTGGTCAAAAGCCAAAAGTCTCTTTAAGTTAATCTTTCCAAGTAAAATTACTTTTCTGTTAAGTCAAAACTATCAATTTCTTAAAAATAGGTTTACCTCTTTAACGCGGAAGGCACCCTTTATATGTGACAATAAAGGAATTTAATTTAAAGAGTAAATTCGGTTCTTAGTAGTCAAAAGCTACAAGTTCCCGTTAAATTGATTCTTTGCTATCAATAGAAAATACTGCCCCATAAGTAGTTTCATCTACGCATGACCGGACCAATATCTGATTACATGATTTACATTCCAACCTGTATTTTAAACTGTTATTTACCTCGCTCATTTACTTTGTTGCACTGCACTCACATCAATATTCTTGTTCACCTTAGATAAGCACCTTAGCAATAGAGTTGATAGATTGACAATTGGTCTCTGTGGTTCGATAATCTTATATATTACTTCGATAGGCTGTGCACTTGCAGTACTATATTTAGGCTATACGTTACAGATCCCCATCAAGTTTTTGGCGGCGTTGCCGGGGACCAACTTCGTCAAATTTCGTACCCTATTGTTATCCCGTTTAGACTAAGGCTATTCTAGCCGGTAGATGCGTAGAAATCGTAGCACCGGTAACCTAATAGATCCTTTAGTAGAACCTGAACTTTACGCTCGTGCCCGTCTTTTTATACGCAAGATAAGAAGAGCTATGGCAGAAGATCGTAACCAAAGACCACTCAAGGAATTCGCCCAACCATCTAACGAGGAACCTAGTTCTAGTATAGTAAACCCTACTATAACTACCAACAACTTTGAACTAAAGCCCTCATTATTACAATTAGTACAACAAAACCAATTCGCTGGTCTCGCTACCGAGAACCCGAATCAACATTTAAAGGTATTTATCCAGTTAGCTGACACCCTTAAGGCAAATGGAGCCACACCCGAAGCCATCCGTTTAAGATTGTTTCCTTTTTCCCTTAGAGGTAAAGTTCACGACTGGTTAGACGCCCTTCCAGCTAACTCAATAACAACTTGGGAAGACCTTAGGAGAGCTTTTCTTGCGAGATATTTTCCACCAAGCAAGATCGCTGTTCTTAGGAACCTGATCACTTGTTTCACCCAAAACCAAGGCGAATCACTTTTTGATGCCTGGGAGAGATATAAAGAACTTTTAAGAGCTTGTCCGCACCATGGCCTGGAGCAATGGTTAATCATACATACCTTCTATAATGGACTCCATTACAACACAAAGATGTCCATAGACGCTGCCACTGGCGGAGCGTTGATGAACAAACCTTACCCTGACGCTTGTGCCCTAATAGAGGACATGGCCCAAAACCACGCCCAGTGGGGATTAGAACGAGCGACAATAGAGAAAAAGGAGAGCCATGGAGGAAAGCATGAGGTAAGTTGCATGGACATGATTAATGCCAAGATGGACGCCCTAGCTTTGAGAGTCGAGAACATGTCTCAAAACCCAACCACAGTAGCAGCAATCCAATCGGAATGCAAACTCTGTGGAACTCCAGGACATCAAACCGTTGACTGTAACCTTTTGAACGAATCTAGCTCAGACCAAGTTAACTATACCCAAGGGAACCCTTTCTCGAATACCTTCAATCCTGGATGGAGGAACCACCCGAATTTCTCTTACAAAAACAATAACCCTATCCAAAATCCCGGACCTTCGAGACCTCAAGGATTCCAAACGCAAAAACAAAACCAACCTATGCAAATAGTGCCCCCAAGACCAAACCTTAAATAAACCATAGACACCTTTATTCAGACTCAAACTCAGCAAAATAAGGAGTTTATGAACCAACACATTCACACGAACGAACTAGTTACTCAACTGGCAACCAAGTTTGACCAGTTGATAACCCACACCAAAATGCTTGAGACTCAGATTTCCCAAGTAGCACAAAACACCTCTGTACAAGTTGCACCTGGAGGACAATTTCCTGGACAAACTCAACCAAATCCAAAAGGCCAAGCAAATTCTATCACCTTAAGAAGTGGAACTGCTTATGAAGGGCCTAGAAATCCTAACTTAAGCACATCAGAAAAACCTATGGAAGATGCTACACCTAAAGACCAGGTAGAGGAACCAGAGAAACCAGAAAAGCAATCAAAACCAGAAGTAGGGAATAACACTCAACAACCTTATAAACCACCTATTCCGTTCCCACAGAGGCTGAAAAACACCAAAGTAGAAAACCAATACCAAAAGTTTATTAAGGTAATAGAGAAACTCCATGTAGAGATTCCTTTTACTGAAGCTATAACCCAGATACCATCATATGCTAAGTTCTTGAAAGATATTTTGACCAATAAACGGCGACTCGATGATCCCAAGCCTTTAGAATGTCATTCTATATCCGAAAATAAACTCGCCAAGAAAGATAAAGACCCTGGAAGTTTTTCTATCCCTTGCATCCTAGGTAACCATATGATAGACAAAGCATTTTTAGACTTAGGAGCAAGCGTAAGTCTGATGCCTCTGGCCGTCTGTAAGAGGTTAAAATTAGGAGAACTTCAACCTACTAAGATGTCCTTACAACTAGCTGATAGATCTGTCAAATATCCCATGGGTATTTTAGAAGACATACCTGTCAAGATTGGTCAGTTGTACATTCCGACCGACTTCGTCGTAATGGATATTAAAGAAGATGAAGACATCCCAATCCTCTTAGGAAGACCATTCCTATCGACCGCCGGAGCTATAATAGATGTTAAGAAAGGGAAACTGACTTTCGAGGTAGGAGATGAAAAGATTGAGTTCATTTTATCAAAGTTTCTAATGGCACCAGTGATAGGAGATGCGTGTTATGCCATCGACGTCATTGACGAATGTGTAAATGAGCTCGAACAAAACGAATCTTTAATCAAATTACCATCAACCCCTATTTTAGAGGATGACGGATTTAAGAGTATCGAACCGTACATTGACGACAACCTTTTCGAATGCTTAGCTCTTACCCCTGACCTTATGCCGCGTACTGAGAAACCCACTATAGAACTTAAGGAACTACCCAAGAATCTAAGATATGAGTTTTTGGATGAGGAGATGAATAGACCTGTTATAATTAGCGCCGCTCTAAACCAAATAGAAACAAATCAACTCTTAGATACCTTGCGAAAATATCCCTCAGCTTTAGGGTATAAAGTTTCAGATTTAAAAGGTATAAGCCCATCCGTATGCATGCATCGGATTATGCTAGAAGAAGATTCAAAACCCTCAAGAGAACATCAAAGAAGAATAAACCCTATCATGAGTGATGTAGTCAAGAAAGAAGTTCTTAAGTTATTAGAAGCTGGTATCATATACCAAATTTCGGATAGTGAATGGGTAAGCCCAGTCCATGTGGTACCCAAGAAAGGAGGTATCACTGTTATGGAAAATGAGAAAGGTGAGCATGTGAAAAAACGAACAGAAGGAGGATGGCGTATGTGTATAGATTACAGAAAGTTGAATAAGGCAACGAGAAAAGACCATTTCCCTCTCCCATTTATAGATCAGATGCTTGAACGTCTAGCAAGACACTCATATTTCTGCTATCTTGATGGGTATTCGGGGTTTTTCCAAATCCCTATTCACCCAGAGGACCAAGAAAAAACCACATTTACTTGCCCTTATGGAACATTCGCTTATAGACGAATGCCCTTTGGACTCTGTAATGCACCTGCCACTTTCCAACGTTGTATGATGTCAATTTTCGCAGACTACCTAGATGGAATTATGGAAGTATTTATGGACGATTTTTCAGTGTGTGGGTTTGATTTCAAAAACTGCCTCTCAAACTTAGAGAAAATCTTAAAAAGATGTGTGGAAGTAAACCTTGTGTTGAATTGAGAAAAGTGCAACTTTATGGTAAATGAAGGGATAGTCTTGGGACACATTATTTCTGAAAGAGGTATAGAAGTTGATAAGGCCAAGATAGAAGTTATAGAAAACCTAAACCCACCTAAGACCGTTAGGGAAGTAAGAAGTTTTCTAGGACATGCCGGGTTCTACCGACGTTTCATCAAGAATTTTTCCGGAATAACAAAACCTTTAACTAACTTATTGATGAAGGATGTCGAGTTTGAATTCGACCAAAAATGTCTTGAGGCCTTTGAAGTTTTAAAGCAAGCTCTTATTTCAGCACCTATCATAAGACCACCTGATTGGACACAACCCTTTGAAATCATGTGCGATGCTAGTGATTTCGCTGTAGGAGCTGTACTAGGGCAAAGAAAAGACAAGAAACTGCATGCTATTTACTACGCTAGTAGAACACTAGACGCTGCCCAGCTAAATTATACAACCACAGAAAAGGAATTGCTAGCCTTAGTTTTTGCTATTGATAAATTTCGATCTTATTTGGTGGGAGCAAAAATAATAGTATACACAGATCATGCAACAATCCGGTACTTGTTAAGTAAGAAAGATGCTAAGCCTAGATTGCTCAGATGGGTTCTTTTACTCCAAGAATTTGACTTGGATATTAAGGATAAAAAAGGAGCTGAAAACTTAGTAGCTGATCATCTCTCTAGGTTAGAACACCTTAAACCTGAACTTATACCTATAGACGATCACTCTACTTATGAAAGATTAATAGCTGGGATAAACTCAACTGAAGAAGAGACCTATGAGGAAATCTCAACCTTGAACAACATACCATGGTACGCAGATATTGTGAATTATCTAGCCGCTGATATCATACCCCCTGACTTAAGCTACCAACAGAAGAAGAAGTTTTTTAGTGATGTTAAACACTTCTTTTGGGATGAACCCCTCCTATTCAAAAGAGGAATAGATAATATATTCAGACGATGTGTGCCGGAAGAAGAAGTAGGCAACGTCATTAAACATTGTCATGCTGCACCTTATGGTGGACATGCAAGCACATCTAAAACATGCGCCAAAATATTTCAAGCAGGTTTTTATTGGCCTACTGTATGGCGCGATGTCCACACTTACATTACAAAATGTGACCGATGCCAACGCACTGGGAACATCTCAAGACGTGATGAAATGCCTTTAAGTAACATCCAAGAAGTGGAAATATTTGATGTCTGGGGTATAGATTTCATGGGACCTTTTCCTTCCTCAATGGGTAACAAGTATATCCTAGTAGCTGTCGATTATGTCTCAAAGTGGATAGAAGCTATTGCATCACCCACAAACGATACCAAGGTAGTTATCAAATTGTTTAAGAATATTATTTTTCCTAGGTTTGGAACCCCGAGGTTAGTCATAAGTGATGGAGGATCGCATTTTATATCTAAGATATTTGACAAGCTTCTAAGCAAATACGGAGTAAAACATAGAGTAGCAACACCATATCACCCGCAAACCAGTGGCCAAGTAGAAGTATCGAATAGGGAGATTAAGCAGATCCTAGAGAAAACCGTATCATTATCCAGAAAAGACTGGTCTGGAAAACTTAAAGACGCCTTATGGGCTTATAGAACGGCTTATAAAACCCCTATTGGAACAACTCCTTATCAATTGGTTTATGGAAAGTCCTGTCATTTACCCTTCGAACTAGAACATAAAGCCTATTGGGCCATTAAATCCTTGAATCTAGATTACCTAAAAGCCGGAGAAAAACGTATCCTGGACATTCACAAGCTGGAAGAGCTTCGCTTGAATGCCTATGAGAATGCCATCATATATAAGGAAAGAACCAAGATGTGGCATGATAAAAAAATCATCAAGAAAGATTTCAACATTGGTGACCCTGTTCTCCTATTTAACTCAAGGTTACGACTTTTTCCTGGCAAGCTTCGTTCAAGATGGACAGGTCCATTTGAAGTGTCAAAAGTTCTAAAGTCTGGAGCAGTAGAAATCAAAAACAATTCATGCGCTCCATTTGTGGTAAATGGACAAAGACTGAAGCTATACAAAGGAGGCGATTTGCCTGTTGACTACTCTAGTCATATTCTTATAGACCCACCAATACCCACATAAAGTAAGATCTAATCGTCAAGCTAAAGACGTTAAACAAGCGCTGCATGGGAGGCAACCCATGGTTTATTCTTAATTTTATTTTATTTTATTAATTTATATATGTTTTATCTGGACTAATTTCTTGTGTTTATATTTTCAGGATGCATTACCCCGATGGTATGGTTGTGATTTTCAGGGATGAAGCACAAAAAGCCCGATTTGCTACCTTATCTGCTAGACCTATGGTACCCACTAGGTACCCCGATCAGAGCTGCATGGAGGCACTCGGGATTGAGCCAAGTATTAGGTATCTGTGCAACCAACTTGGCTGGGATTATTATGCTGATGATGTCCACAAAACCTACAGGAACCTTACTCTGGAGTTTCTTAGCTCTGTGGATTATAACCCATGGGTGGGTGAAGGAGATGAGCAAGGATGCCTAAGTTTCAGATTGTTTGGTACCGAGTATACCCTGACCATCAAAGAATTTGGGGATTTGCTTGGTTTCCAAACTGGACTGACCGCTATCACTGAGTTACCATTGAGTTACTATATGGACAGAGATATTGATAAATTTTGGCAGGACATTACTGATGGAGCCAACCTTGACCCCTCTACCCAGCTGTCCAGGAAGATCCATAACCCGGCTTTCCGATACTTCGAGATGATTCTGTGCCACACTTTCTTTGGGAGGAGTTACTGTGACCACTTAGTCACCGCTGAGGAGATCCTTTTCCTATACTGTGCCAGTCAGTCCAGACCTATAGCTAGTGGAGGTTTTCTGATAGAGAGCCTCGAGCAGACTGCTCGATCCGCTGTAGGACTCATTCATTCCGGAGGGAATGTGACACAGATAGCTTCTGCTTTGGGTTTGGACAGTATGATAGCACAGCTGACCCCATACTGTGGATATACTTTCCTGGATTTAGACTTTTGCATGGATCGTGGGCTCATGAGGAGGGCCTCTTTCCACCCATATCAGTACAGATTGCTCATCGATGACCAGACAGTTTACACCTTCACACTGCCAGACCCTCAGATGACTTGTGTTTCCAACCCTGCTAATTGGAACTATTCTGTAGAAGGTTGGGGTGAGATATCAGAGTATGCCCCAGAATATACTCCTGCTTCCGAAGATCCCACTCCAGAATACACTCCTGCTTCCGAAGATCCTACTCCTGAATACACTCCTGCTCCCGAGGACTCTACTCCAGATCACACATCCCGACCCGAGGTTACACGCACTACTGTTCTTACTAATAACCTCAGCTTGCAGGAACCTGATATTCGCACTCTGTTGACTGCTATGCGCACTGAGATAGCCACTCTCCGCAATGAGGTGGCTGACCTTCATTTACAGTTGGAACTGAATGATGTTACCTTTGCTGGTGAGTTAGATGAATTAGCTCATGAGGTGGCAGAGATTCGACGCCAGCTGACTGAGCTGCGTGGCCCAGACACTCCTGCAAAGCATCCTCCCGGTTGGCGATAGATCTGTGTTATTCACAAGATCTCTAGTTCTAGTATTATTAGTATTATGTTGATTTCCTTTTCAGACTCATTTTTATTTGCATTATCTGTTTCCTGCATTATTAATAACTATTTTGGTGACCCGATGTCCGTACCTATATATATATGCATATGTGTTTTTTTTTCTCTATATATATATCTTTCATTTACTAATGTTTTTGTTTTTCTGGTCACCATAATGAAAATTTTGATATAAAAATAAATAAATATACATGTATATATGTATTCACATACATATATGCACGTTCATAAGAAAACTAGGTACACCTCCAAAAATTGAAGCTAATGGCAAGGAAGGAAAAGCCCAATGGAAAGGAAGCAAGACCGGCCCAACTTGGCTCGCCCTGACCGCGCCCGCGGTGATCCCTGCCGCGCCCGCGGTGACGTAACGGTCACCTAACGGCTAGTGGCTCGGTTTTCCCCCCATTTTGCCTCTTTTTCCACTTCCAATCCCATTTTCTTCCATTCTTAACCCCCCATAACTTCCTTTATTATCCATACCTACCCCACTACATTTATTCCCATCATAAATATTCATCAACCACCATTTTTCTTCACTACCTATAAATACCCCCACTATTTCATTTTCTTCCTCACACCTTCACTACTTCTACATCCCATTCTTTCTCTTTATATTCATCCACAAGAAAATCCTATGGAGTATCACGGCTACATTTTGCGAGATGGCCAACCCGGAGAAAGACAACAAAAGCGGCTTGAGAAATTGCTGACAACACCAATACACTCTACCAGGTATATCGATGAAAACTGTCTATATTCATTAGGTATATACCATAGTGTATTTTTCCTTCTCGACAAACTAGGCATGCATGATATTTTTGCTACTCAAGCACCAACCTACCCTAGGCTGACGTTCGAATTTTTGAGTTCTTTAATTTATAACGTCTCTCCTAACACTGCTAGCGCTGTAGGTGGAGTAAAATTTAGAATGTTTAATGTTGAATATGACTACTCCACTGACGGTCTAGCTGCCATGTTAGGATGGCCTTATGGGGATGGTGTCGTTTGTGAAGCACCTTTAGACACGGATTGGGCATTTGAAGCATTTTGGGCCAGGATTACTAAACAAAATGCAACATCTTTTGATGGCCTACTTGCTTCTCATATCCACAATCCTGCCCTTCGTGTTTTTAGATTTCTTTTAGCATCCACCATCTTTTCTCGGGAAAACCCAAACAAGGTGAATGCTAAAGAATTAATTATCATGCAGAGCTGCCTCACAGACACCAAAGTTAATCCAGTCCCATTTATGATTGCCCACATGCACCATGTTTTAAGAAAAGGTGGGCCGATTTCCTTTGGTGGACTGATTACTACTATTGCCCGTGCCATAGGATTGGATACAGAACTTGCCACCCTTGAGCCACTTCCTCCTCGTATTGCAAATCTTAAATTTTTAAAGGATATGCGTTTATGCAAGACGAGGAGGGAAGGTGGTTACTTCCTCATGGTTGGAGGTGCCGCTGTACCCAGTGTTGTTATTCCTTGCACCCGTCGTACTGATATCAGATTTGAGCGTAACTGGACCTACGATCTCAACGCTCCTGCTTTTATTGGTCCGTTGCCCCCAAATCTACCTTTAAATGAGGGTAACAACACTGATGATGAGTACGATTTCCGTACGGAAGAACCACCCCACTTTTCACCACCACACACGACACCATCTACTTCTAACCCACATGCAGGTACAACTCCTAGTTTCCATGTCACTGAGGACATGTGGCGTGAGCATATGGCCCGAGAGGCCCAGAGGGACACCCTCCTTGCTACTTTGCAGCAACAGGCGACCGATAACATGGCCTTCATGCAAGCATCCCAACAGCAAAATGCTAGCTCTCTGCGCACTATTATGGAAAGTCAGCTGGCTTTCCAGAGAGAACAGCACCTTAACCAGACCACATGCGCTCGTCACTTCCAATTGATGGAGGCAACCCAAGGCACCCTCATTGGTAGGACCCAAGAGCTACAAGCGGCAAATGCCGCCTTGACAGAGAGAATGGAGCAGCTAGTTTTGGACCGAGAGAGCCGCCGTCGCAGCCGTAGTCGTCGTTCCGGTCGTACCAACCAGGATGGTGAAGGTCCTAGTGGCCCCCACTAGCGTTTTCAGGTACCTCCTCCTACCTTATTTTGGAACATTGAGGACAATGTCCGATTTAAGTGTGGGAGGAGCATTTATCGCTTTTATTTCCCGTTTTTCCTGCTTTTATTTCCCTTCCGCATTTTTCCTTTTAGGTATGTTATATTCGTAGTTAATAAAATGCATGTGATAGGCGAGTCTTTCTGCGTAGTGTACCCTTTCATTTCCCCCACTTTTTAGCCTTACAAAATTTTTACAAAATCTTTTTCAAAGAATTTTGGTTGTTTTTAAGGATTTGGGCTATGAGACAGGTCCTATATAGGGTCTATTTCTTGGGCACTCACTTTTTGAAAAATTCGTTATCGTTTTAACACCGTAAGCCTTTTTGAACATTTAGATTAGATCCTTTCTTCCCAATATGCTATGATTTTGAATAAAACTGTACAAATAGGTCTTCAAGTAGTTTATCTTAGCAGTCAGCTCCGGCCTAAGCATGCTCTAAGTGTAGGATCGATGAATATAAGTGGATGATCTCTATTTTGCCTTAAAAGTTTATAAAATAAAGTATGAATACGACTACGAGTTGGGTGATCCTCACAAAGATTACTCAACTCAAGAAAGTTGTAAGCACTAATAAAAACAAAGAAAAAAATATATATATAAGGCACATCCGTTGTAGTTGGTCCAGAGGTATCTGGTGCTGGACTTGGTAGGGCGGACTATGGTCCGATCCCCCGCAACTGCAAATGGGTAAAATAAAAAGGGGTTAAACCAACTCTTGTACCAGAATCCCATCACTTGAGATCAGAGTCACTAACCGGTCACTACACCATGAGTATGTACGGATAACGGGCTTAATGTGATTGCGCCTGAATGAAAAAGGACCTCGTACAAAAAGAAGTCTTAGCATAGTAAGGATATTAGGATCGATCTGTATACTTATGAGGTTTATGTCCGCATTTCTGCGAGTAGTGTAATTACGATACCCTTGGTTCAGATAGTTAGTGCCTGACAACACACCCTTACTCGAACTTAGAAGCCCTCTTTGCCCAAAACCTGTATACACCATAATTTTCTTTCATCTACTTCTAAGAGTTGTTGCTTGAGGACAAGCAAAGGTCTAAGCGTGGGAGGATTTGATCGCACTAAATCGCACTATGTTTCTGACTCAAATATCACATGTTTTCCTTAGTTTTTATTATCATTTTCTCGTATTATGTTCCTTTTTCCTTTGTTTTCAGGATTCTTGTCATTTCAGAGCCTTCTGTGAAGAAACGAGCCAAAACGCCAAGAAATTAGGGTTTTTCAAGATATTCTGCACTTATGGCATTCAGCGCCGCGCCGGCTACAGGGAACGCGATGACGTGGCCCACTTTCACCCAGAGACCAACTGCCACGTTCCCACGATCTGGCAGTTCCAGCCACCGCGCCCGCGGCCACTGCCACCGCGCCCGCGGCCTTCATAAAAGTTTCCCGCTCAGAAGAAGTTGAGGGGCATGCTGGTCTTTACGCATCTCAAGGATCCTCTATAAATAGTTTTCGATTTTCATTTTTTAGTTTCATCCAAGCTTAGTACAATCTTAAGCCATATACTATCAGTTTTTGTAAAGTAATAATCTCTTCACATCGGGGAGTTATTGCGGTGTAGATTGAGTTGTAATCGAGTCTTGGAGCACTTTGGTTTAAGTTCATCATACCAGCCTTACCATTCCGCAGATTTGTATCAGATTCAAGTCTCTGACTGGAGCAAGGTTCTATTTTATTGCATTTCTTTACTTATAATTGCTCTTACCATAGTCTACATGTTTTATAGACTCTAAATGCTCTTACCATAGTCTACACGTTTTATAGACTCTAAATGCTCTTACCATAGTCTACACGTTTTATAGACTCGCACTCTTTTACTTACTCGCTCTTATCATAGTCTACACGTTTTATAGACTCACACTTATTATGTCTGGCTAAACTATAAAGGTTTGGATGTAATGATTGTCATCATGGTCGTGTTCCAATTATCATGCTAGTGAAAATACTCTGGGGATGTTTTGCTTTTAACTTAAGTCAATTATGTTTAAATGTTTATTGGGTAAGATCGAAAGCCGTCCAAACTAATGATACGACTTGATTATTATTTAACCAAACAAAAAGAGCGAAAGCCGTTGATTGGTTAAATAGGAATCATTGACCTTTTTAGAAAACAATTTTGAAACTATTTTCGGACGCATTTGTAGGTTTGAAATCTGACTCTTGGTCAAAAGCCAAAAGTCTCTTTAAGTTAATCTTTCCAAGTAAAATTACTTTTCTGTTAAGTCAAAACTATCAATTTCTTAAAAATAGGTTTACCTCTTTAACGCGGAAGGCACCCTTTATATGTGACAATAAAGGAATTTAATTTAAAGAGTAAATTCGGTTCTTAGTAGTCAAAAGCTACAAGTTCCCGTTAAATTGATTCTTTGCTATCAATAGAAAATACTGCCCCATAAGTAGTTTCATCTACGCATGACCGGACCAATATCTGATTACATGATTTACATTCCAACCTGTCTTTTAAACTGTTATTTACCTCGCTCATTTAATTTGTTGCACTGCACTCACATCAATATTCTTGTTCACCTTAGATAAGCACCTTAGCAATAGAGTTAATAGATTGACAATTGGTCTCTGTGGTTCGATAATCTTATATATTACTTCGATAGGCTGTGCACTTGCAGTACTATATTTAGGCTATACGTTACAGATCCCCATCAGCAAGCTACTCATCATATTCAATTGCATTTTTGATAACTGTATGTGAATCTGGCATGGCTAGGGTTTTGTATTCTTGTTTAGGGTTTTTTCATGCAGGCAAAATTGGGCGCTAACTCTGGTACCATGAGACTTGTGAGGATGAGACGAGTTGATTGGTACCAGCCATTGTTTTCCATATATTATATTTTGTTTTTATTATATATACAAATAAGTCAAATAGATCAGTTGGCAAGCGTGCATTGGAAATAGGCCTAAGGACCTGGGTTCGATCCCCAGGTCCCAACCTTTGTTCATATTTTTCTTCAACAGGCAATCCAGCACGCTATACATCAGGAGGTTCACCGTGTGCCATCAATATCCGGCCATCCAATTCATCAGCACTTCAGATCCAATGCCTTTCCTTTGGAGGACTACCATGCGCCCCCGGTCAACGTGCACACTAGATCAAGCAAGTTAAACGGGCCATCAACCTTGGGCCCAGAAATTCATAATCACCCCCCCCCCCCCACTTTTTTTTCAGCAACACCACCAGGCCCATTTACTACTTTTTTTATTTCTTTTCTTTATTTCATTTTTTTATTCTTTTAATTTTCTTTGTTTATTTTAATTCACAAATTAATTATTTTTCATAAAAGTCATAAAATCAATAATTCACAAAAAAATTAGGATTAGCTTTTTTTTAATTATTATTATTGTCAAAATTAATTTAATTTAATGTTAACTTAGGAAAATTGTAATTTATTTTCATAAATAAAATCAAATAGAAATTAGGTTAAACTTTTGATTTAATTTTATTTTTCTCTTTTTTCTCAAATAAACAAAAAAAATACAAAAATAGGTTTTAGAATAAATTAATTTATTTTTCTTAATTTAAAATCAATTAGAATTAGGATTTTCCTTTTAATTTAATAATTTCTCTATTTTCTTAAATAATAAAACATGACAAAAACTTTTTTTAATCAATCGCAATTAGGTTTAGGCAAGGGTCCAAACCCTAGTTATCGTATACGATTCATCGCGCGCGTGTTATTTATTTTTGCCAATATTGTTGTAACTGTTCATGGCTTGTAATAGTTTAATCTAGGGCTTTTATTTATCGCTTTTTTCCCGGGTTTTTGGCTATGTAATTAATCCCCCTCCCCGAAGCCTTGTAATAGCGTAGATTTACTTTCTCGCATTTTAATTCTCGCAAATATTTAACTGTTTAGATGTATGCTAATAGGATTGTATGACAATAATGCATGACAAATTTAATACAGTTAGAAAACCGTAATGTGCAAAGACTAAATAATTGAAAACAGATCACTCGCACATATCACTCATAGGGTATACTCACACTTCGGTTGCCTTCGATAAACGATCATTAAGTATAGGGTGTCTTAGTGGATGCCCTCCTGTCTAAAAAGAACAAACATTGCCTCAGAAATGTTGCCTCGAATACGATCTTAAGACTCTAGGGTTATTACTAATGTGTCCTAACATTGCTTTAGTGATCGTACGTCCCTTTCGAATTGACCCTTACAACTCCAACGACAGTGCTATCTATTTATCAATAGTAGGATAGCGCTGTCTAAAGGAAAGAGAATAGAAACGATCTTTTTCGAGTAGGTAGATGCTAGTAGGTACTTGCTCAAATCAAAACTCTTCACACTTACACATTTCCAAAACAATTTTCAAAATAACTTCGTCACACCTTTGAGGACTGATTCAAGGGTTATCACGAAGTCTAACTTTTTCAAAACAAAGCACATACACAAGCAATTTTAAAAATTGAGCAAGTACCTAAGAGCCCATGGAAAACCATGGATAGAAAGGATGCTAACACCTTCCTTTCTATAATCTACCCCCCGTACTCAGAATATCTCGAAAAAGGATTTTTTCTGTACTTTTTTCCTTTCCGGTTGGATGAAATAAAAGTCGGTGGCGACTCTTGCTTACCACGACATTTTGCAAACAAAAAACGCAAAACACAAACCAGCATTAAAACAGTCGGTTCTGCCACCGTATCATAGAACAGGCGACTCTGATGGGGACTTAATAAGTAGGGTATACCTTAGGATCTAGTTCATCATAATTGCTTCTCTTGATTGTTTTGTTTTCTTTACTTTTAAGGGTTTTGCTTGGGGTTACTATAAATCCTAACCCGGATCTGGGGGATACCTTTTAGGTAAGTAGCAATAGACTGTGAGGGAACTGTACGGCGTAGACCGATATGGTTGAAGCAGTGGCTATGTTGGTGTGGCACTTTGGTTAGTACCGGTATCCCTTATGGAGAAACGAGGAGAATACGGGTCCGCCGCGTGGTGTTGTTAAGAATCAACTGACTTTAGAACCTTTAATCGCCCAACTTGGCCATTAGAAAGTAATGAGATAGCCGACCTCTGTCTAAAGCTGATAACTGGTTGATACTCGATGCTACACTCATTGAGACCATACTCTCGGAATAGTTCTGGCCGCATGAAAAGATTGCGTGAGCTGAAACCATGACCGATGGAGGATGGTCAATGATATTGAGATCCTCTAGAACCCGGTTACTTTTTCTAGGACAGGTTGAAACCAACTTAACTTCAAGAGGGTATTACCTTTGACCCCATGCAAGCCTTAAACCTAAGGGCTTTGTGTGACTTATTTGTCCTTACAATTCCTGTTATTTGCTATACCTGTGTTTTATCATGACATCATGCATCATAACATAGCATTCATGCTTCATCACACTAACCATTTCAAAGACCAAGGGAGTTTATCTTTGTTCTGTTTTGCAGATCATGGCTTCTGTACGTAGAAAGACTATCCGAGTCAACTTTGTGGAGATACCATCCCAACTCAAAGAGCTAGTGTCAAGAATTGCTGAGACTTCTATGTTCATTAAGAGACATGGTTAACTTCTCAGCCTGGTTACTTCAAACCCTGATGAACAGATGATGAGCGTACTTTTCCAGTTCTTCGATCCCGAGCATCACTGTTTCACTTTTCCAGATTATCAGTTGGTACCCACCTTGGAGGAATTCTCTCATCTATTGGGCATATTCATTCTTGAACAGGTACCCTTCACAGGTATGGAAGAAGTTCCTAAGCCGGAAGACATTACCTCAGCTTTGCATTTGAAACGGGCCGATGTGGTATCCAATTGGGAAACTCGAAGCGGAGTCGAAGGTTTTCTAGCCAAATTTCTGATAGACCAGGCTCAGCTATTCTGGGATGATTTAGATTTTTAGGCTTTTGAAGATGTCTTGGATCTTCTTATCTATGGTTTAGTTATCTTCCCTAACCCGGATTCCTTTGTAGATGTGAATGCTATCAAGATTTTCCTTTATCGCAATCCTGTGCCTACCTTGCTTGGAGATATTTTGCATGCTCTCTATACTCGTACCACGATGAGAAGAGGGACTATTATGTGCTGCATGCCATTGTTGTCGAGGTGGTTTATTTCTCACCTCCCTAAGTCTATGCTGAAGAACGAAGAAGGTTTGGGTTGGTCGCATAGAATAATGTCACTTGCTCATACAGATATTATTTGGTGTTCCTGGGCTATGGAAGACATTGTTGTTATTGACCATTGTGGGGGGTATCCTAATGTCCCATTACTTGGTATCAAAGGATGTATAACTTACAATCCTTGTCTAGCTTTGTGACAATTTGGTCGTGCTCGAAGAGATGGTCCCCATAGATTACTTCTCGATGATATTGCATTCGACTATGAAGAGGATGTTAAAGGACATCGTCGGAGGTTCATACAAGCTTAGGGCATGGTAAATAGATCTGACCCCCATGAGTTGGGACCAAAGACTTCCCTTCCTATGCAGCCTTACCTCCAATGGGTCCGAGCTCGTGCCCAGAAGCTTGTGATGCCTTATGCGGCAGTGTTACCAGTGATTGTGGAACCCACTACTGAAGACGGAATTCCTTACATAGTTCTCTATCCTTACATGTCCACTGATCTTGGGGAGCTACAAAGGTCATAGATTCAGCTGAAGAATGAGCGAGATACTTACAGGGAGCAGTTCCATGAGCAAGAGAGGAAGGTTTTAAAGCTCACCAGACAGCTCGAGGAAGAAAGAGTGTTCAATGACTACATCAGCACAAAGAGAAAGCGTCCATGGGACTTTTGATTTTGCTTTTCTTGTTTTAGATTTGTTTTATTTACTTCTTTGTAATGCCTTAAGGGCATTGTTGAACATTTCAAAGTTAAGCTAATAAAGTTTTGTTTATTTTTGGTTTTCAAATTTAAATATCCCAAAGTCTTTGAAATTATTACATGCGCATCCCATTATCATGCATATCCCATTATCATGCACATCATAATAGGTACCACTACAGGTTTCTTATCTTCTTCGCTATTTATTTCAGCTGAAATGTCTTCTGATCATGCCATCAAAGATCTTCAGGCACAGAATGCCCAGTTCCAATAGATGTTCATAAGTCTGGCTAAGGGGCAAGAGGATCTGAAAACTCTCATTCTGAAAGAGAAGAAGAAGAAGAAGAAGAAGAAGAAGAAGGTTGGTCTTCTGGATATGGGTAGAAGGTTTGGAGAAAGGTTGAAGCATCAAACTGATCTGAACTCTTCATCCAAAGAAAGGGAGAACCAAGAATAAGAAAAGGACCCCAGTCCTGCAGTCTCTGATAATGATACTGATTTTGATGATGAGCAATATCCTCCTGCCGAGGATAGGTACAAGAAGCTAGAAAACCGTCTGAGTGCTATAGAAATTTAGAAGATACCTGGTTTGGATTTCGGAGAACTAGGACTGGTATCTGGAATGTTCATCCCCCAGAAGTTCAAGGCTCCAGTTTTTGCTAAGTATGATGGAGTGTCCTTCCCAAAACTCCATCTCCGCTCTTATATCAGGAAAATTCAACTCCACACTGCTGATAGAAATTTGTGGGTGCACTTCTTTCAAGATAGTCTGTCAGGGACTCAGCTTGAATGGTTCTACCAGTTAGAAGGGGCCAATGTTCGAAACTGGGAAGATCTTGTTGCTGCTTTCTACAAGCAGTATCAGTACAACGTCGACCTTGCTCTCACTCGTACTCAACTCCAGAGTATGTCCACGGGTGCAGGCGAAGGTTTCAAAGATTACGCTTAGAAATGGAGAGATTTGGCTGGAAGAGTTCAACCCCCTTTATCTGATAGGGAGTTGGTTGATATGTTCCTGGGGACGTTGTCTGGTCCATTTTTCAACCACTTGATTGGCAGCTCGTTATCTGGTTTCACCGAGTTGATTTTAATTAGAGAAAGAGTGGAGGCTGGAATTCGAAGTGGAAAATACAGAAAGATACCTCTTCGAGTTCGGTAAAGAAACCTTTTACCGGTAAGAAGGAAGCCAGTGCAGTCTATAGCCCAAGGGGCCAAAATAGATCTGAACACCGCCCAACGGTAAATGCTGTAGTGATACCAAGATCCGCTGTTGCTCCACAATGCAACAATCAATAGAGGGTGGAAAGACCACAACGGCAGTTTACCCGCATTAGCATGACATTAGCTGAAGTGTTACCTCACCTGTTGAAATCTAACTTGACCACATTGAGGGAGGCTCCCAAAAATCCAAACACTACCTCTCCTAGATACAATCCTAACGCGCGGTGCACCTACCACTCTGAGAGTCCTGGCCAAGATACCAATGATTGTTGGGCTTTGAGAAATAAAGTATAAGATTTGTTGGAGTCTAAGGAGATAGAGTTTGATGCTCCAAAAAAGCCGAATGTAATAACTGCTCCTATGCCCAAACATGGTCGTGCCCCTCCCCCATTTTTAGGATTGACAATGTTGGTGATGGTATCAAAACTACCTTCTCCCTTACCTCGACAAAATTCTTCAGCTTATTGGTCGATACTTTGTACCCAAAGGCAATTAGTGCCAAATCATTAGCCACTTAATTTTCTAATCTGGGCACATGTGTAACACTTACAACCTCGAAGTATTCTAACAATTGATTCACCACCGCAAAATACAAGAATAAACGATCTTTGATGCACTTATACTCTCGAGTGATTTTCTTAATCACTAGCTCTGAGTCACCTTTGATATCGACCCTCTTTGCACCTAAGTCTTTCAAAATTTTAAGCCCAGTAATCAAAGCTCCATACTCTGCTTCGTTGTTGGAACATTTTCCATCTACCCTACATTTGAATTTTGTTGGCACCCTTTTTGGTGAGAGATAATTAGCACTCCAACAACAGTTTCTTTCTTATGGCTTGACCCGTCGAAGTATAATTTCCAAGGGTTGGTGTCTATCAGATTCATTGATGGTTTGACTATTGTGTGATCGACTATAAAGTCTGCCACGATTTGGCCTCTCATGGCCTTCAAAGGCATGTAAAAAAATGAAAACTCAGTTAAGGCTAGCGCCCATTTTCTAATTCGACTATACAAAATTGGTTTGGACAACATATGTTTAATGAGATCACAATGGAACGAAACATAAACATCAACTAGTTTAATATATTGCTTAAGTTTAATACATGAGAAATACAAACATAAGCATAACTTTTATATCATGTTGTACCTAGTTTCTGCATCTATCAATACTCGTCTAAGGTAATATATGGGTCTTTCGACTCCAATATTATCCTCTTGGGCTAACATGCTCCCTATTTTTAAATCAAATGCAGCTATGTATAATCTCATGTTCTTATTTCGACTAAGTCGCAATAAAATAAGAGGCCTTGTTAAATATTCTTCGATGGCATCCAAGTCCTCTTGTTGTTCCTTTCCTTAATGAAAGTCACTTTCCTTCTTGATCTTCAATAATCGCAAAAAAAACCTTCATCTTCCCACTTAGATTTGAGATAAATCTTCTCAAGTTGATTTTCCCCAACAAAGACTGCAACTGTTTCTTTGTCGAAGGAGGCTTGTGATCCAAAATTGCCTTTGTTTTGCTTTGATTGATCTCGATGCCTTTTTTCTGTACTACAAAACCTAAAAAATCTCCTGGATGTACACCGAAAACACATTTTAGTGGATTCATTTTCAATCCATATTTCCTCATTCTTTCAAAGGATCGTTGAAGATGGTCTAAATGACCATTCTCATATGAATGTTTTATCACAATATCATCAATGTATATTGGCATGAAATGATCTATAAAATCATGGAACATAACATTCATTGCCCTTTGATATGTGGCTCCATCATTTTTCAAATCAAACAACATTACCACCCATTCACATGTTCCTAATGCCCCTGGGCATCTGAATGTCGTTTTAGGCACATCCTCTTCTGCTATAAAAATCTGGTTATAGCCAGAATATCCATTGATCATGCAAATATATTCATACCCTACATCCAAATCGACCAACATTTATGCTACAGGCATCAAATATTCATCCTTAGGGGTAGCATTATTCAAATACCTAAAGTCTATGCAAAATCTAAGGGTTCCATATTTCTTAATAACAAGAACAATTTTTTCTAACCATTTGACGTACCTTTTAGTTCTGATGAACTTGCTTTTGAGCATCCTTTCGATCTCCTGTTTGATCTTCAAGGTGATTTATGGAGCAAACCTACTAGGATGTTGCTTCACTGGCCTCTTGCCTGGCTGAATAGGAAAATGATGCTCTACTACACTTCGACTTAGTCCAGGCATCTCAACATAGTCCCAGGCAAAACAATCTATGTATTCCTTCAACAACTTGATCAACTTGACTTTCATCTTCGACCCAACTCTAGTGCTGATGTGAGTTGTCCTCTTCGTCACACCATCTCCCATATCAACTTCCTCTAACGGATCTTGGGCTTGCATCTTCTGTAGTGAATTCAATGGGTCTTTTTCAAACCCTAAAGGTTCATTGTCATAGATAAAATCTAACCTCTTGCTTTCTGAAGTTATTGTTTAGCCTTGTTTTGTAACCTCCACTGGTTGCGTGCTTTCGACACGCCTAGTATTCTCGGCAGGTTTTGATTGGTAAGTCGAAGCCTCCTTTGCATCTTTTTTTGTTCCCCTGACAACACCTCCAATGTGTCCTTGTCAATGGATTTTCCACTTATAATTAGGAGAAACTTGATAACCCTTCGACTCAGCCTTCTTTTCTTGGGCCTCAGCTTCATGTACAATCATTTTCCACTTTGGCCTTTTCCCCCCTTTTGGCTTACCGGTTCCACCCATTTTTCTTGTGGGGTGTCTAACGGAGGGTGAAAGTTTTTCAGACGAGGTTGTTGGAACAATCTTTTATACTCTTCGTTACATCGAGGGATTCCTTCTTTGTCGAAAATAAACCTTGGAACTAGAGGCTTCTCTTGCTTAAGAGCTTTTTTTTACAGCTTCATACTTCTCAACTGCTTCTTCATCATACACATATTGTATCTTGGACATAATTTGGCCTTCGACCCTTCCACTCTGCATTTTTCCTGAAAGTTAGCAAAACTCTCTTCAGGTTAAGGATACACTGCATGCATCCCCTCTTCCATCTTCATGTCAAAGCTATCATTAGTTTCCACCATCATAACTTATATGTCACCAATCATTATAACTTCTCTGTCGAGGCCCTCAGTAGCTTCGACCATCATCCAGAGGCTCTGAGTATAAAGCATCATCCACCTTTAAAGGATTAGTGTCGACTTGTGTCTTTGGCTTTTCGCCAAATTGAAGCCTGCCTTCTTTCAAAGCATTCTGCACCAAATCCCTAAAAAGAACACATTGAGAAGTTTTATGACCAAGAAAATTATGAAATTTGCAGACTCCCCTTTTCTTCTCTTGTGCAAGTGGGGGATTCTTCAGACCTTAAGGGACCACAGTTAAACCATCGGCTACTAAAAAATCATATATTTCATCATATTTGGTTATGTCAAAAGTATAGGTCTTGGTGATGGCTTTTCCATTCTTTTCAATTTCGATAGGGTTTTTCCCGTTCGAAGGCTTCAACAACTTACATGCATAAGGAGGTCCAGGCTGGAGTTTAGCCACATTAACCTCTATCTCTTCTCCTAACTCATCTTCGTCGAAAGAATACTTATCAGTTGCTACGTAAGCAACCTTTCCTTTTCTTGTGGTATTTGTTTGGCTTGGTTTTTTCAGATTTCAAACGTTCGATCACTCAAACTTTGACAGCTAACTGAGCCATGTCTTCCAAGGACTGAGTATCTAGCAATTTCTTTATGATGGAATACTCTAACCCATTTGCGGCCATTTTGTCCAATTCGTGTCCAGTGACTTGTGTAAAGCATTGCGCTTTCAGAAGTCTAAACCTATTAAAGTATTGGTCTATTGACTCAGTGCTCTTTCGTTTAACATTGGACAATTCTGTTAGGCTTATTTTGGACTGCCCCATGTGAAAATGTTCATGGAACAATTTCTCCAGCTGAATCCATGTTTGGACCGACTATGGGGGAAGCGTTGTAAGCCAAGTAAACGCAATCTTTATGAAGGAATTGGGAAAATAATTCATCCTCAATTCTTCATTCACTACTAGATCACCAAGTTATGTTTGATACCTGGCTATGTGTTCTATAGTGTATTCTTCGACATCCTCTACGAACTTGGTGAATTTTTGGAGTTTCCAACCTCTTGGTAACTCTATTTGTAAAACAAAATCTGGAAATGGCGAGACATACGTAGTTCTCTGAAAACCATAATTCATTCCATTCCTAACCATAATTCTATCGACAATGGCTTATAGGTTTTGTTCCCCAGCCACTGCTTCTCGTTGAACATGCCTGACCATTTGGTCGGTATTATGGTTTCAGTTTGTTATTACTACCAGGTTTTGTTGTACTATTCTAAGTATAGGATCAACACGCTGGGGAATCGGTGGATCTTGTTCGACTGCTTTGTCAACCACCTCCTTATACTACACTGTTTCCTCACGTGGGAGAGGCATAGCTTCTCGAACTGGCACTCTGGAGCACCAAGGAAATCCCCTATGCGAGTCATTTGAGTTGCTAAAGTCTGATAACTCTGCACCAAATTCTTAATCAAAGGTCTTAATATGAGACTCATTTGTTGAGTAAGCATATTGACCATTTTATGATTACTTTCATCCATATGTTGCCTCATGATAGCAACAGTACTTAGGGGTGAAAGTAGGCATGACTTGGTGGGAAAACCCCAATCCAGTCGAACGACTAAATTGATTTCCCATAGGCCCTGAAGCATGATATGGGAAAAACACTGACGCGGATTTTTCACCAAATATCATACTACTATTATGTAGTCCTGCCATCATCATTATTGGCATTTCGTATTCATGTGTATTTCTTGCAAAACTAGGCACATACTGCCCAAAAGTTGGGATCACACCATCGTGTGTCTTTCTTGCAAAACTAGACATATACTGCCCAAAAGTTGTGACTATTGGTGGTCTTGCAGTTACTGGCTATGTTGTGGTAACTATATTTGGTTCCGTCAAAGACATGATCACCATACTAGAACCCACACTCGCTGCCACACTGGTATTTCCTCTCAGGTTTTGATCCCTTTAAGGAGTTTTAGGATCTATCATTTTTCTACCACTTCTTAATTTCATGCATGAAACAAGAAGACACAAACACAAACGGGTCCCACTAAGTGTGCCAATTTGTTTCTCCCTGAAACAATCGCTAGCCTCTTATTAAAGGTTACTTGCAGGATCAACTACAATAATCATAGACTTAGTGTTTTGAGTGTTTTTGGGGTTGAAACTGGTTGATGTTGGATAAAAGGGCAAAAGTAAAAGACAATTGCAAAGTAAAGGAAATAAATGACAAGACTTCTAGTTTAATTGTGAAAACTAGAAATTGCTATAAATTTAAATGTGGAAGCATTCATACATTGTTAAGCTTTAACTCGTTTCTCTCTTAGATGAAGGTACTTTGAGTGTAATGCTCTAAATGTGAAGAAATGCGACATCTGACACAAATACAAATATTTGCTTAAATAGAAAATCTAAAAGTGTAATCATTGACGGTTACTAGTCTCACGTTGGGGTTTTATGGAGAACTGCCCTAAACTGCTTTGAACCTCCCAACGTTCTTACTGGCTTGCATGTTGATAATCGTTCCCACCACCATATATCCTTTCTCGTCAACCTCTATGTTTGTCGATGTTTGCCTCTGAATCCCATGTCCTTGTCAACTAGCTCTTCTGGTCGATATCCTTTAACTTGGTTAACACATCCTGTTGTTTCCTACAAACTCATGCCTTTTTAGTCAAAGAAATCTTACAGCTTAAAGGCTCACTTCCTTTGTCTAAAATTGCTTGTCAACACTTGGGGTATATTAGTGAAGAAGAAAAGAAGACTGGGTGTAACTTGGGAGTTAGGGTTTCAACCCTTTGGTTGACTTCGGTCAACATCCTCAAATTAAAATAATTAAATGAAATAAATAATAATAAAAAAAATAAGTAAGTATTGATAATGTTGACCACTGGTCAACCATACTCAAAAATTGATAATGATAATAACAATAAAACCAAAGAAAAATGCAAATTATTTCGTAGCTAACTCATAGTTAGCTAACTAAAAAAAGATGAATAATATGTTTTTTCCCTTTTTTACAAAAATAAATTGGACAGATAAATTAAAGATTAATATAAATCTATATAATATATCAAAGAAACTTTTATTCCAAAATAAATAATAAACCCCCTTAATAAGTTAATTAAATTAATATTTTTCTTTATTACAAATGAAAATGTTTTGTGAACATTGTACAATAAATTAATATTTAGAAATAGCTAAAATAAAAGTTGGATGACTAATATTTAAATCTAACTAAATATGAAAATGTATACATGTAGAGAAAAGTTGAATGTTAGAATGTGTGAGAAATCAGTTAAACAAATGAGAACAACTAAAAACAGTGTGAAAGTAACCTAATAATCCTGGTAAAACAAATTTTGACTGTAGCACCAAGGCGGGCAAATTTGAGGTATGACAACCGTCATATAATTGCACCATTAGTTCACACTCGTACACATAAATATAATTCACAGCATATAATTATGAAAAATATCTCAATAAAAATAATAACCAACGATCGTTGGAATTGGAAACAGCTCAAGAAATCGATCTGAAACAACCAACTCTGCCATCGCTCGCTAAGCGACCTTGCGGCTTGCTAAGCAAGACCTCGCTAAGAGAAGCCATAGCTCGCTAAGCGATAATCTCAAACCCTAATCATCAACCACTTTGATCTTCTCGCTTCGTGAGCTCCTCCTTGCTAAGCGAAAGAGTCTAGACTTACAAAAAAACAGAATGCGATTCTACTACAGGAGCCTTATCAAATCTCTGATTTTGACCCCCAATCAGCCAAATCAAATATAAGACATTACATATATCATACAATGTTTACATTTGTTGTACCCCAAAATTTTCCCTCTCATTTTATCAAGTTTTCCCCCCACAAGACTCTTTGGACTCCAGACAGAATTAGGGTTTGCTCTGCTCATGACCTCTCCTTGCATTGATGACTTGAAATTAGGGTTTGAATTTGCACAAGGATTTTTGGACTTCCAATGCTCAATGTGACTTTCATACTTCATGTAGGACCTATAAGATTGCCCATACCAAGTTTTAAGCTTTGAATCAAATTTTTGCCCAGTCAATTGGACAGTTGACCTAGAAATCAACTATTTTGGGGAAAAAGTCAATTGTGGCCAATTTACAGTCAAACCTCATAATTTTTTATCCACATAAACATTATAGACTCATATGAACCATTTGATCAATTTTGGATCACAACTCCTTCAGAAATTTGATAAGATCATCAAAAGGGTAAAATGGTCATTTTTAGGGTTTTGGCTGCAGAAGGGCAATTCCTGATTTTTCACCTAGCCAATGGCAAATTGGGTTCAAGCATGGATTAAAGGACTCAATGGCATCATCTTGACCTAATCTCAAGGTTCAAAAGATCTCAATTGCATTGAATTGACAGATGAATTTTCCAGTCAACTGATCAAAAATCAACTGTAAACTGAAAAGTCAAACTTTGACTTTTTGGTCAAAATCAAGTGCCAAGGGTCATTTTTCATCAAGATGTGTCAAAACATAAAACTTGTTCACCAAGAAACCTAATTTTGCAAATTAGGGTTTAAAATGGAAAATTTTCATAACTTAGAAATTTTCTAAGTTATGAAAATTTCTTATTTTTTCCCAACTTTGCCCAAACTTTTCACCATGATGCAATTGGATTCAAACAAAACTTCATACATGAACGTTGTAGTCCTCCATAAAATCTACAACTTTTATTCACAAAGTTTTCCCAAAATATGCTTGGATCTCAAGTTATGATTTTGTGAACAAGGGTCCATGAAACTTTTAACTTAGTGAAATTTTGCCCTAGTTTAGGCAGGATTTTGACCTATCTTCATGGAAATTTTTCACCTAGTTCCAATTGGAATCTCAAAATTCATTTCAAATATGGATTGTAGAGCATGTTACAATATTTCCAAAATGTCCAAGAACTCTCCAAAATCATTTGTGGTTAGGGAGAATCGAAGGTTTGAATTTTGCAAAATGTCACTTTGATCCATGGCATTTTTCATGTTGCTACAAGTTGCAAATTCTATCCAGCCTTGCTTGTACTTGTTTACAGGTCCTTAAACCCTTCCACACTCAAAAATTGAATGCAAACTCAATGGATTAAGGCATGGTTCTGATCAATTAAGCATTATACAAAGGTTTATTCCATTTATGGCATAAAGGTGGCAATACCATTTACATAAAGCATGCTTTATGTCAAATTGCTTATCTTGAGCCAAGGACTCAATATTTTGCAGCAAACAAAGTTCACTAATATCAGGCAATTGGTACCAACTCTTAGCATACCCTAAGCTAGATTGTACAAGCCTTTGCATTGTCAATTCTCACTTTTGCTTCAAAACCAAGAAACCTTGCAAAAGGTCAACAACTCTTCAATCTGATATAACCAACTCTTGTAAACATTTCAAACAAGTTTTTGCATATCACACTAAGTCAGAAGCATGAGCTAACCACTTCTCAAACCTTCCAAAACACCAAAATCACATTTTCTTGCAAAACGGGGCAACTTCTGCAATTTGACATCCAAAGCAAAATCCACTCGTGTGTTTTGCTTGCAACCACCTCAAACACATTCTAAACAACGAACCTAAGCTATCCCAACCATTGGCCATCAACTGTAACCTTGTTTTCAAGCTTCACCATTTTTGAATTCTGACTGTGCAGGTTGACTTCTACAAGCTTATTCAGGCAAGTTCAAAGCTAGCTAAGCATTGGGAAAGCTCCAAGGAACTTCAAGCAAGCTCACAAGCATCTCAGGCCTCACTGAAAACCCCTGCATTGTCATACTCGAGCTTAACTAAAACAGGTAAAGTTCAAACTTCTATCTCTCTATTTAGGAATCATTAGGCTTAGTTTTGTGAATAAAAAATGTAGTACTCATTGCCCTTAAGTTGTACATATGCATAGATTTCATTTAAGTTAACTGAGTTGGGAGAATTTGAATGATGAACTTTCTGAAAAAACTAGGTTAGAAATTAGGGCCAGAGAAATTCTCTCTGGTCTTTGAGAGTTAGATTAAGTTCTTTACATGGTTGGAATCGTGTTTGAAAATGCTATAACTTTTATGTTGTGAGTTTTTGATTTAATGCAAGAACAAGAGAGAAAAAGATTCGTGTGTAAAAGCCATGGCGCGCGCGTTATGGAGGATAGGGATGAAGATGGAATGGGTTGGGCCTGACTTGGCCTTGTTGTTTGCACCCCCCATTGTGCTTTCTGCATCCCCTTGGCCCATTTCATTATTTTTTGTATTTTTCTATTTCTATTTACATTTCTGACTTTATTTTTTTTTTCTAAACATTAAAAAATACCAAAAATATTTTCTTAAATTTTCACATTTTATTTTATTATTTTTTTAGCATAAGAATAATTATTAAATAATATATACTTTGATTTTTCTTGAATAAACTTATAATTAATACAAAAAATATTATATTTCTATTTTTATTATTTATATACTTAAATAACATTTTCTCATATATTTTTATTTTTTCTAAACATTTGTATATATTTTATTTTATTTACTTGTACATAAATAAATAATTATAATATATATATTTTCTTAAAACAAATTATGGTTTCCACCCTTAATGAAAATAATCTTTTATTTTCTTATTTTTGATACATTAAATAAACTTATTTTTACATATATAAAAATGATACAATAATATTTTTGCATATTTATATTTAATTGTCCATTTAAATATTGTCTATTTATTTATTTTGCACAATTAATTCAATTTGGTTGTAATAGTTGAATCAGGGCTTTTTATTTCTTGCAAATACCTCCCTATTCAAATTTGTATCCCCCTCCCCATAATCATGTTGTAATAGTTGTAGATTTACTTTTACGCACTCTATTACTTTTAAATATGCCATGATAGAAAGATTAGGGTTTGTATGCAAAAATCCAAAATCAAAACAAATAGCTTGACTAATACAAGACAAAAATGCATGAAAATGACAATACAATGCACACAAGCACCCCTAGGGTTTCATCCACTTGTTTCCTTTAAAATGGCCATGGTATGCATGCTAGGTATCTTGGCAAAACAAAAACAAAAACAAAAGATCATAAGTCCCTCGATGACGCTATCTTGGTTGCCTATACAAAAATGATTTAGTCCCTCAAAAAATTTGCTAAGATACTTGGCAACATTGTTATCATGGTCATACGATGACCCACGCCCGTCCCGTTTAACATCCAAACACAAGTTTGTTTACCAAATACAATGGTAAAACAACAATGTCAAAGGGTTAAAAATGTGTAGGAAAGATCTTTGAGTTAGGGTAGACAACTCCTAGTTACTTGATCAAAACTTGCAAACATCCTTGCTAATTTCAAAAACACACAACACAATTTCAAAACAGTTTCCCAACAAACTTTCAAATATTGAAACATTTTTTCAAAAGACAAACACCTTTGTATACATTCGAACAAGAATCATTACAAAGGTCGCCTAAACAAAGGCCTCTTTTCAAAATGATTTCAAAACCACACACAAAAGCACCATTTCAAACAATTGAAAAGCAAAGCAAGTGATCTAAAACAAGTAACTAAGAGCCCATGAAAAACCATGGATGAAAAGGGTGCTAGCACCTTCCCTTTTCATAATCTACCCCCCAAACCCAAGAAAACATCTCAAAGGTCTTTCCTGTGCTTTTTGACCTTTCCTTTGGATAAAATAAAAAGTCGGTGGCGACTCTTGCTAAACCGAAACATTTGCGAACACAAACGCAAAACCTCAAGTCAGTTCTCCCACCGTATCACAAAACTGGCGACTCTGCTGGGGATCATAAATAAAAATGGGGTTACCTTAGGGTTTAGATCACCTTTACATGCTTATCTTGTTTGGTTTGATTACTTTACATTTGGTTCTATTGTTTGGGTTTGAAATCCTCTACCCGGATTTGGGAAACATTCATAGGTAAATAGCAATACATTATGGAAACTGTGCGGGGTATACTGACATGGTTGAAGCAATAGCTATATTAGTGCGACATATTTATGGGTACCGGTAGCCTTTGAGTTAATCAAAGAGAATACGGGGCCGCTGAGTGATGTCATGAAGCACTAATGGACTTTTAGAACCTTTACTTGACCATCTTAGCCTTTTTAGGGGTAGTGAGATGACCGGCTTTGGTGTAGTCCGAAGTTGGTAGATACTCGATACTACACTCACTGAAACAATGAACACAGAAAATAATCCGGTGATATTGAGCTCCTTAGAACTCGGTTACTATTTATAGGACAGGTTGAGCCAACTAAACTTCAAGAGGGTACTTACCTATGAAACCCCATGCAAGCCTAAACTAGGAACTTGTGTAATTTGTTTGTACATATACTTGTTGTTGTACCCCAAAATTTGCCCTCCCATATTCATCAAGAATTGTCAAAGTCAAGGTCACAAAATTCCCCCAGGGTTGTGCAGCTCAACTGTCTCCTATACAGTCAAAACTAGGGTTTGAGTTCTGGTCAAGCAAATGAACTTTTCAAAGGCCCAATCAAGTCTCATATGCCTACAAATGTGGTCAAGCATCCTCATGTCAAGTTTCAAGGCATTCAGCTCAAGATTGCACAGTCAAAACCCTAGATTGCACTACAGTCAACTGTAGGGGCAAAATGGTCATTTGACAGTCAAAAGTTCAAATTTTTGGTCAACATATCATTTTGAAGCCACAAACATCATTTGATCAATGCTTGATCATGATTCTCAAAATTTGGCTCAGAAATCATCAAAGATGCAAAAGTTGCTATATTTGGACAGCTGAAAAAGTCAACTGAAATTGACTAGGGCATAACTTTCACATGGATTATCAGAAAAATTCCATTCAAAGCTCATTTTGAAGAGAAAGACATTTCCTACAATTCATCTTCATGTTCCAAGTCCAAGAAATGCTCTCACAAAAAGTTATCAATTTCAACATTATAGGTCATTTTCAAAAGTCAACAAAAAGTGACTTTAAGTCAAAGGCCATAACTTGAGATTGGTAAATCAAAATGACATGGGACCAAAGGCATTGGTTAAAGGACTCAAAGACCTTTCCAAAATGTCCAAGAACATGTGAAAAGCTTAAAAATTGACCAAGTTATGCCTTGTGGAAGTTGGGAAATATTTAGGAATTTTGAAAAGTCAACATTGATGCAAAAGGCCTAAAAATGCAAATGGGCCCATTTTTCTTCCAAATTTCTTCATGCCAAGCCTATGCACGACCACTAGGCCCAAAGGGAAGTATTCTCATATTTTTTAATTATTTATTTGAATTAATATTAATTTATATTCATTTAAATGATTTTAATATATGAAAAATATCAAACTAACCTAAAAAAATCTTTTTGTGCACATTTTAATCTCTACAATTCGTGCATATCTCAAATAGGCAAGCTTTGGTGCTAATTGATCAGATTTGGTACAAGATACATGAGAAAAAGATTGGAAAAGATTCTTAACAAATCAAAGATTGAAAACAATTATGGACATGGATTTTATTGAATCTTTTTAACCTAAACCATTCCATACAAGTACTGGATGAGAACCCTAATGCTAGAAGACTAAAAGCTGCGCCCCACAGCTCCATTGCATATTGGAATTTTTCATAAAAAACTCAAAACTGAAAAGTGCCTTAGAGGTCGATTCAAGCTTCAACCTTGATTCCATTCGCATCCTGAGACATTCTTGAACCTTTCTCAATCAATAACAACAACCAAAAGGCCTTGAATTGGTATCCATGAGTCCAACTGTACCAAGAAAATCTTGAAATCGCATAGCATGAATTAAGCATTATTTTGCATTTTTTTTCATGGATTCATGTTTATATTGATGTTTCTGAACTAACTGATATGTTTGATTTTATTTTTGAGCAATATACGTGAATCTGCCATGAACGGTCTTTAGGGTTTCAGGAACTCAAAAAGGGGGTTTCCCAATACAAGTAAAATTAGGCCATCTCAATACTATGGTTGAGTTCAGCGCACCAAGACGAAGAAGAATGCATACTCGCGAACAATTTATGATGCCCAGGGTTCTATTCGCTATTTTCTTGAATACCCCCTAAAGCAACGTTTCAAAAACCGTTGCTCTTTTGTTTTATGTTACAGGGGTGGTGAGGAAGAAGATGGCGTGTCAATCAGTGATACGTCCGTTTAAATTTCGCGCGTGTTTAACCAACTAGCTTTATTTTTCTTTTATATTATTTATGTTATATTATATATTAAATGAACTTGCATAGCTCAGCTGGCCAGGGGACGCGTTTGTAACCTTCAAGACCTGGGTTCAAGTCCCAGGTCTGGCAAAAGTTTCATATTATTTTTCTATCCTCATTCCCATGCAGGCACCACGTTGGAACGTACCATGTTCCATCAATATCTCACCATACACGCGTCCAGTGCTTACAGATCAAAGGCTTAAATTCAAAGGGCACCATATATCAGGTCAACGGCATCATACACAATCCAAAAAGTCAATGAATGTCAAAGCTTGATGGGCCAGGCCTCTCAAATCTACACCTCCATAATGGGACAGAAACCCCCCCTGGTTCTTTCTTTTTTTCTAAATTTTCTTTTATCTTTTATTATTTTTAATTGTTTATTTGTTTATTTATTTTCTGATTTAATTAAATATCCTTTTACAAAAAATACAGAAAAACATCATAAAAACAAAAATGTCCAAATAAAAATATAATTTTTAATTTTTATTATTTTCATCAATAAATTAATATATGTCAATATTTAGTTAATTAGGTTATAGTTTTAATCCCTTTTTAATAAAAAAACACCAAAAATAGAATTTAGGTTTAATATTTTTTTTTTATTTCTCTTTTAATTTTTCCTTTTTTCAGAATAATATTATTTACTTATTTATTTTCTTATTTAAATTGTACATAAATAAATTAGGTTTAATTTAGGTTTAATTTAAATCTTTCATAATAATTAAAAAATATTAGAATTAGGGTTTGCCGTTTAATTTCAATTAACTCTTTTTCTTACTAAATCTAAAAAATACAAAAATATCAAAAAAACATTTAATCATTTAATTTTTTAATTCTTATTAATTTTAATTTGCAAAAGGGTCCAACGCCCTAGTTTCGTTTTAATTATTTAAATTCGCGCATTTATCTTATGTCGTTTAATTATAGTTTTGTAAATATCCCAAAGCCATGTAATTTAAATTTCTCGCACTTTTATTTATTCGCTTTATTTATTTTCCGCTAAATCGGGTCCGGTTTAATTTTGGCGATGTGGACCCGCGCCTTTGTAATAATCTTAGATTTATTTCCTCGCAAAATATTTAACTGTTAATCAAGCATGAAAGAATGAATGTCTAATTAAAATCAAGCGTAGAACACGACAAACATGACAAGACAAATAACTGAAACATGACACACAATTCGCACACACCACCCCTAGGGTACGCCTCACTGTTGCCTTTCGAAAGGTGGTCGTCGAGTAGAAAACGTCTTAGTAAGTCCTCATGATCCGGGAACCTGGCATGAGGGTAGCTTCTAAGGTGTCTTCCCATTGCTCCGGTGATCACCACGTCCCTAAAATCGAATTGACCCGAACACCTCCAACGGTGGTGCTACCTACCTCTCAATGGTGGGATGGCACTACTTTAAAGGACATTTACACAGACGAATTCCTTAGGGTAGGTAGGTTCTCAAGGATACTTGCTCTAATCTCAAAACAAACTCAAAAAAACTTTTCACACTGACACATTTTCAAAAGCTTTCAAAACAAACTTTTCAAACACTCTGGCGTACGAGTCGATCTGAAATTTTTCAAAGGAACTTTATAAACCCACATTGAAAAGCACGCAAAACAATTTGAAAACACATTGAGCAAGTATCTAAGAGCCCATGGATAACCATGGATAGAAAGGGTGCTAACACCTTCCCTTTCTATAACCTACCTCCCGAACCGAGAGTGATCTCTTAAAAGGAATTTTTCTGTGCTTTTGTCCTTTCCTATTGGAGAAAATAAAAGACGGTGGCGACTCTTGCTTCCGCGACATTTCGCGAACCAGCGTTAAACAGTCAGTTCCAGATCCACCGATCACAGAACTGGCGACTCTGCTGGGGAATACAAACTTAAAGTGAGGTGTACCTTAGGGTTAGCTCATAACTATGTTTTCAATTGTTTTCCTTGTGTGCTTTATTATTGTGGGTTGCTTGGGAGTTCTATAGATCCTACACCCGGATCTGGGGGATACCTTTCTTAGAAAGTAGCAACAAGGCTGTGAGGGAACTGTGCGGGGTATACCGACACGGTTGAAACAGTCTGCTACGTTGATGTGGCACTTTGGTGTGTACCGGTAACCCTTGAGTTCAGTCAAGGAGAGTACGGGGCCTCCGCGTGGTGTCGTGAAGCATCAACAGACCTTAGGAACCTTAATTGAACTATCTTGGCCTCTTTAGGGTAGTGAGATAACTGACTTTGGTGCAGTCCGAGGTTGGTTGATACTCGATACTACGCTCAATTGAGGGTTGCTTTCCTGGAATATTTCGGTCGCCAGTTCAGTGGCTAAATCGAAACGATGAACAATGAAAGCAATCCCGTGATATTGGGAACCTTAGAACCCGGTTACTTTGATTAGGACAGGTATGAACCCACCAACTCAAGAGGGTACTACCCAGACCCCATGCTGGCCTTAAACCTTAAGGGCTTGTCTTGTGTGCCTTGTTTGCCCTACATGTTTGTCTTTGTAAATATCTGTGGTGTGTTTAATCATAGCATCATGACATCATCCAGCATCATATGCATTGACTAACCATTTCAGGGGTTCGAATTTTCATCTTTGTTCTTGTTTTGTAGGACATGGAAACTGCTCGTAGAAAGACAATTCAGGTCAATCTTGTAAGGATCCCTCCTCAGCTTAAGGAGCTTATATCCAGGATTCCCGAGAACTCTTCATTCAGTGAAAGGCATGGAAGCCTCATCAGCTTGGTCAACACCAACATTGAGGAAGATATGATAAAGGTCTTGTTCCAATTCTTTGACCCTCTGCATCACTGTTTTACCTTCTTGGACTATCAGTTGGTACCTACATTGGAGGAGTTCTCCCGGCTCCTGAAGATCCCTATCCTTGATCAGCTACCTTTCAACGGTACAGAAAAGGAACCTAAGCTCGAAGAGATTGCTAAAGCCTTGCACCTGCAGTCATCTGACCTCAAGGGACATTGGGAAGTTAGAAGTGGTGTCAAAGGGTTCTTAGCCAGGTTTCTGTTTGAGAAAGCCCTTGAATGTTGGAACTCTCTTGACTTGCAAGCTTTTGAAGAAGTGGTAGCCCTCCTTGTTTATGGTTTGGTACTGTTCCCTAACCCAGATCAGCTCATTGATATCAGTGCCGTTCAGATCTTTATGTCCAGGAATCCTATACCTACGTTGTTGGGGGACATCCTTCACTCATGTTACACTCGAACCATGAGAAAAAGAGGTGTCCTTATGTGTTGCACTCCTCTCCTGGGAAGGTGGTTTATTTCGCACCTTCCCCAATCAGTCCTGAAGAATGAGCGGGGTTTGAGATGGTCACAACGGTTGATGACTCTTACACATGCAGATATACATTGGTGTCCTAGACCCAGAGGAGATGTCACTATCATTGATCGTTGTGGGGAGTACCCTAATGTTCCTTTACTTGGAATCAGAGGTGGTATTACTTATAGCCCATGCCTGGCTTGGAGACAGTTTGGTTATGCTCGGAAGGATGGACCTCATGACATGTTGATTCCTGACATAGTCTTTGATTTCGACAGTGATACTCAAGGACTTCGTCAGAGATTTATCAGAGCCTGGAGGATGCCTAGCAGGATAGACAGCAAGACACTGGGGCATAGAAACTCCATCCCTTTGGAGCCTTATCTCAAGTGGGTACGAGCCCGCTCTCAGAAGTTAGTAATGCCTTATCCTCACATGCTTCCGGTAATCAAAGAGCCTGTCTTGGAAGGGGAAGTGTCTCATGTTATTCAGCACCCTGATATGCCCACATCCTGGGAAGAGATGCAGAAGAGCTGGATCCAGCTGAAGGAGGAAAGGAATTCTCTTGAAACTAGTCTGCATGCCAGTGAAAAGAAAGTCTTGGAGCTCACCCGTCTGTTGCATGAGGAGAGGAATCTCAACACCTACATAGCTCCGAAAAGGATGCGCAGTGTATTTTGGGATTGACTTGATTTTTGTACTTTTGCCCATGAGGCCTTGATGTATTAAACAATGATTTCATTAATGATAACGTGTGTTCCTTTCTTGTCTACAACAAATTTGAACTTTCGAACCCTTGAATGCATTGCATACGCATTTCATACATCATGTGCATAGCAGGTTTTTCCCTTTTCAGGTTGCTTACAGTTCTTCGCTGTTTATTTCAGCATCATGAATCCCGGATCTGAATCAACTGAGACTTCAATCAAGGCTCTCCAGGCGCAGAATGCGCAGTTTCAAGAATTAATCCTGGGTCTAGCTAAAGGCCAAGATGAACTGAAGACCATGCTCCTGAAGAAGGAGAAGAAGAAGAAAAGAAGAACTGTTCTATTCAACACGGGCCGAAGGTTGGGTAATACTCTACACCATGAAGAGGTTGCTTCTTCTGTTGGCAAGAGTCCTTCTCAGGCAGAAGCAAGGGTTCCTAGTCCGGTGGTCTCCGACAACGAGACAGATTTTGATGAAGAGCAGTATCCTCCTGCAGATGACAGGTACAAACAATTGGAAGACAGGTTGAAAGCTATGGAGGTGCAACAGGCACCTGGACTGGATTTCGGAGATCTGGGTTTGTCGACTGGTGTGATCATTCCACATAAATTCAAAGCTCCCACCTTCTCCAAGTATGACGGGGCGTCTTGTCCCAAGCTGCATTTGAGGTCTTATGTTCGGAAGATTCAGCCGTACTCTGCGGACAAGAATCTATGGATCCACTTCTTCCAGGAGAGTCTTTCAGGGACTCATCTCGAATGGTTCTATCAGCTGGATGGGACCAAAGTTCGTAACTGGGAGGAGCTGGCTACTGCTTTCTACAAGCAGTATCAGTATAATGCCGACCTTGCCCCCACACGTACCCAACTCCAGGGTATGTCGTTAGGTGCAAGTGAAGGTTTTAAAGAGTACGCGCAGAAGTGGAGAGACCTGGCTGGCAGGGTGCAGCCACCTTTGACTGATCGAGAGTTAGTGGACATGTTCTTGGGGACCCTATCTGGGCCATTCTTTAACCATCTCATTGGGAATTCTTCTGCTGGTTTCACTGATTTAATCTTGACTGGAGAGAGAATCGAAGCTGGGCTGAAATCTGGGAAGATTGCAAAGGCTGCATCATCATCTGGGTCGGACAAGAAACCGTTTAAAAAGGAGTCTAGTGCCGTGTATGGCTCCAGGAAATCAGAAAGACCTGATCGCCGCCAATCTGTCAGTGCGGTCATGATCGCTACGCCTGCTGCCGCTCCCCGGCCAAACAATCCTCAAAGGGCTGATAGACCCCGGAGAGAGTTTACCCGGTTAAGCATGACCCTATCGCAAATCCTGCCACAGTTGCTATCCACCAATTTGGTGACTGTCAAGGAGGCGCCAAAGTTCTCGAACACTACCTCTCCTAAGTACAACCCGAATGCCCGTTGTGCTTACCATTCAGACAGCCCGGGGCATGCCACTGATGACTGTTGGGCGTTAAAGAATAAGGTGCAGGACCTTATCGATGCTAAAGAGATACAATTCGAAGCGCCCGCAAAACCGAATGTAGTTACTGCCCCTATGCCTCAGCACGGGGTAAATGCTATTGATGAAGATGTTTATGCTGTTTCTGTGGATGATCTAGCCACTCCTTTAAAGATCATTAAGAAGAACCTACTGCAGGCCGGTTTATTTCCGGGTTGTAGTGAGGGTTGCCTGTTCTGTGTTGTGTCTCCATCCGGTTGTCCCTTGCTAAAGTTAGGCATCCAAAGCTTAATGGATAGCAAGGAGATTCTATTCAAGAAGTCTGCTGTTCGTATGGTTCCAATGGAAGAGGTCTCTGTGGTGACTATCTTCAACAATCCGATCCCGGCTCTCCAGAAGAAGCCCGTTCAAATTCTGACCGTCGCGCCTGTTACTATCACTGTTCCTGGGCCCCTGCCCTATGTATCCAACAAAGCTGTCCCTTGGCACTATGGGGCAGATGTATATATAAACGGAGTTAAACAAGAGTTCAACGCTGGCGCCAGCATCTGTGACATCACTGGCCCGGCCAAAGTTACCCGCAGTGGCAGGCTCTTCTCGCCTGACATTGCGCCACCTACTGCCCGAAGACCACTCCTGATAATTCCTGCAAGTACACCTACTCCCGTTGCTGATCAAATTGTTATTCCTGCTGCTGATCCGATTGTTTCTCCTGCTGCCGAGTCATCCAATGCTCGGGGCAAGGGAATTGAAACTGAGCCTGCCCAGATGGAGGTACCCATACCCATAGCTGCTGAGGCCTCCCCACAAGAGATGGAGGAGATTTTGAAGATTATAAAGAAGAGCGATTTTAATGTCGTGGAATAGTTGGGGCATACGCCCTCCAAGATATCTATGCTCTCTTTACTGCTGTGCTCTGAGGCCCATGCAAAGGCCCTCATCTCATTCCTCAAGACGGCCCATGTGCCACATGAAACTTCTGCGGTCCAATTCACTGATTGCGTGGCAAATCTAACGGCAGACAATGGCTTGGGTTTTTCAGACGCTGATTTGACCACGAAAGGGAAAGATCATAATGATGCTCTGCATGTCTCCATCGAATGCAGAGGCACCACCTTGGCACATGTGTTGGTTGATACTGGGTCATCTTTGAATGTGCTACCCAAGAAGGCTCTGGATCGTCTAGATTGTGAAGGCCTGGATTTGGAACCCAGCAACATCATTGTCAGGGCCTTTGACGGTTCGAAGAGAATGGTCCACGGGAAGGTTGACATTCTAATTCGTGTGGGTTCTCAGGTGTTCGATTCCACTTTTTATGTGATGGATATCCGTCCATCTTACTCTTGTCTGCTGGGTCGACCCTGGATACATAAGGCTGGGGCAGTGACCTCTACCTTGCATCAAAAGCTGAAGTACCCCGTCAGAGGGAAGATCGTCACCGTGCAAGGTGAGGAAGAATACATGGTGAGCCACCTAAACTCGTTCAGATACATTGAGATGGATGGGGAATTCATTGAGACCCCCTTTCAGCATTTCGAGGAGGTGTTTCCAATCGCAGCAGAAACAGCAGAAGCAGGTGGTCCTCTGAAGATGGCTTCCCTAAAGGATGCCAGGGCTGTAGTGCAAAAGGGTGAAGGTGCCAACTGGGGCAAACTGCCAGACTTCACCCAGAAGACTGATAAACTTGGGCTGGGTTTCACCTCAGAAGGGCAGAGAGCTATAAGGAAAGAGAAGATCGGAAGGCCTCCGGTATTTATCAAAGGTTCAGAAGCGAATGCTGTCGGGGAAGACCTTGAAGTGGACGAAGCCGAATTCAACAGCTGGATTTATCCGACGGCCAAAGAAGGATTGAACAATTGGAGTGCAAAGGATCATACCCCTGTTACCTTTGTGACACAGTAATGAATTCCCATGTTTTGTTATTTTGTAATAAACAATGATAAACTCTATGGCCCGGTGTCTTACCCGAGACACCGTGGTTCTATTTGTGAGGGCATATGAACTGTCATTTTATACATCATGAATGAAAATCTTGGACTATTTTCGCATTGCAAATATTGTGTTCCTTTTCTATCTTTCCTTTTCCTTTACATAATTTTCAAAACAGCTGTATTTACACACACACTCACTCATACAGGTTCCAATCCACTCTGGATCTCACTGATAACAGCTCTGCTAATGCCAATTATGACTTCGAAAATCCGATCAACTTAGCCGAAGACGAAGGTGAAGATGGTTGCGAAGTGCCTGGCGAGCTTGCTAGACTGTTGCTTCAGGAAGAGAGGGCAATTCAACCCCATGAAGAACCAGTGGAAACCATAAACCTGGGTACTGAGGCAGACAGAAAAGAGGTAAAGATTGGTGCCAACCTAGAGCTCAGCGTGAAGCAACGGTTAACCAAGATGCTGCATGACTATATGGAGATCTTTGCCTGGTCCTACGAAGACATGCCAGGGTTGGATACCGATATTGTTGTCCATCATTTGCCGACCAGGAAAGACTGCCCTCCAGTTAAACAAAAGGTCCGTCGGATGCGTCCAGAGATGTCAGAGAAGATTAAAGCCGAGGTCATGAAACAGTTTGATGTCGGGTTCCTTGCAGTGACTTCTTACCCTCAGTGGGTTGCTAATGTGGTGCCGGTACCTAAAAAGGATGGCAAGGTCAGAATGTGTGTTGATTACAGGGATCTAAACAGGGCCAGCCCCAAGGATGACTTCCCCTTGCCTCACATTGATGTCCTTGTTGATAATACAGCTCAGCACAAGGTATTCTCTTTCATGGATGGCTTTTCAGGCTACAATCAGATCAAGATGGCACCTGAAGACATGGAAAAGACTACATTTGTTACTCAGTGGGGCACCTTCTGTTACAAGGTCATGCCGTTCGGATTAAAGAATGCTGGGGCAACCTACCAACGTGCCATGGTTGCCTTATTTCATGATATGATCCATCATGAGATCGAAGTGTATGTGGACGACATGATCGCTAGGTCCCAGACTGAGGAAGAGCACCTAGATCATCTGCAGAAGTTATTTGACCGGTTGAAACTGTACAAGCTGAGACTGAACCCGAACAAGTGCACCTTCGGGGTAAGATCTGGGAAGTTGCTAGGCTTCGTGGTCAGTGATAAAGGTATTCAAGTGGACCCTGCTAAGGTCAAAGTTATTCAAGAGATGCCAGTTCCTAGGACAGAGAAGGAAGTCAGAGGCTTTTTAGGACGCCTGAATTACATCGCTCGATTCATATCTCATTTGACTGCTACCTGTGAGCCAATCTTCAAGCTGCTGAAGAAAGATCAGGTAGTACGTTGGAACGATGAATGTCAGGCTGCTTTCGACAAAATCAAAGAGTATCTCCAAGAACCACCCATCCTTATGCCACCGGTTGAAGGAAGACCTCTAATATTATATCTGACAGTGCTGGACAACTCAATGGGGTGTGTGCTGGGGCAGCATGACGAGTCTGGCCGAAAAGAGCACGCCATTTATTACCTTAGCAAAAAGTTTACCGACTGTGAGACCCGATATTCACTGCTTGAGAAAACTTGCTGCGCTTTGGTATGGGCTGCTCGCCGGCTGAGACAGTATATGCTGACTCACACTACCTTATTGATCTCAAAGATGGATCCTATTAAGTACATATTCGAAAAGCCTGCTCTGTCTGGGAGAATTGCAAGATGGCAGATGATCTTGACGGAATACGACATTCAGTATACAACCCAGAAAGCCATCAAGGGAAGTGTACTGGCAGACCACTTAGCTCATCAAGCTGTAGATGACTACCAATCAATGAACTTCGAGTTTCCGGACGAAAGCATCATGATAGTAACAGATTGTGAAGTACCTGGACCGGATGAAGGACCTGAACCAGGATCCCGATGGTCTATGCACTTTGACGGAGCCTCTAATGCTTTGGGAAATGGTATCGGCGCCATCATCATATCTCCTCAGGGTACTCATACTCCACTCACTGCCCGGCTATGTTTCAACTGTACCAACAACATGGCGGAGTATGAGGCGTGTATCATGGGTCTTCAAGCCGCGATCGACCTCAGGATCAAATTTCTAAGTGTCTTCGGAGATTCCGCTCTTGTGATCAATCAGATCAAAGGACAGTGGGATACGAAACATCCAAAATTGATTCCTTACAGAGAATGTGTGTTGACCATGATTCCCCACTTTACAGAGATAACCTTTGAGCACTTTCCAAGAGAGGAAAATCAGTTAGCGGACGCGTTAGCTACAATGTCTTCAATGTTCAAGGTTAAATGGGATAATGAAGCTCCCCGGATCATCATTTGGAAACTGGACGAACCGGCATACTGTTGTGATCTCGAAGCTGAATTGGTAACTGAGAAGCCTTGGTACCACGAAGTGAAGAGATATCTGGAAGCTCAGGAATACCCTGAAGGTGCATCTGTCAATGATAAGAAATTCCTGAGGCGGTTCGCAGCTAAGTTCTTCCTAAGCAACGGCATCTTGTACAAGAGAAACCATGATTCAACCTTACTGCGTTGTGTGGACAAGACTGAAGCAGAGAGAATCATGGAAGAGCTACATGAAGGGACCTTTGGTACGCATTCCAGTGGACATACTATGGCTAAGAAAATCCTACGGGCAGGATACTACTGGTCCACAATGGAAGCTGACTGCTACCAACACTCCAGGACATGCCACAAATGCCAGATCTATGCAGATAAGGTGCATGTTCCTCCGGTTCCCCTGAATGTTCTAACTGCGCCTTGGCCGTTTGCAATGTGGGGCATAGATATGATTGGCGAGATCAGACCTACGGCATCCAACGGACATCGCTTCATCCTAGTGGCGATCGACTATTTTACGAAGTGGGTTGAAGCAGCATCCTATGCTACGGTAACCAAGACTGTTGTGGCACGGTTTATTCGGCACAACCTGATCTGTCGATACGGCGTCCCTGAACGGATTATTACAGATAACGGTACCAATCTGAACAATAAGATGATTGCTGAGCTTTGCGAACAGTTCAAGATACAGCACCACAATTCTTCTCCTTACCGACCAAAGATGAATGGGGCTGTAGAAGCAGCTAACAAAAACATCAAGAAGATCGTGCAGAAAATGACAGTAACGTACAAAGATTGGCACGAGATGTTACCGTTCGCTCTGCATGGGTACCGTACTTCAGCTAGGACATCAACCGGGGCAACTCCTTTCTCTCTGGTTTATGGCATGGAGGCAGTCTTGCCGATCGAAGTGCAAATTCCCTCTCTCCGGATAATGAAGGATGCAAACCTGAACGAAGATGATTGGATCCAGACACGACTTGACCAACTCAACCTCATTGACGAAAAGAGACTTGTTGCTATCTGTCATGGTCAGACGTATCAGAAACGGATGATCAGGGCATTTAACAAAAAAGTCAGACCACAGGAATATCAAGTTGGGGATCTGGTTATCAAGAGAATCATCCTTCCTCAGAGTGATCCAAGGGGCAAATGGACCCCTACGTACGAAGGGCCATTTGTGGTTAAGCATGTGTTCTCAGGAGGAGCAATGATCTTAACTAACATGGATGGTGACGACCTTCCTCACCCCGCCAATGCAGACATAGTTAAAAAATACTACGCATGAAAAAGGACCCGCTAGGCTGACATGCCTAGGCAAAAATTAGGGCTTCCCGTCGAACCAAAAGGGTTCGGGCAAAATGAAGGGATGAAAATGAAAAAAATCTGTACACCCGGCAAGTCGAAAACCTGAAAGGGCGGCTTGGGCAAAAATGGGTATCCCGGTGGACTGAAAACCCGAAAGGGCGGTCCAGGCAAAAATTAGGGATAAAGCGTAAAACTATGTCTCATTGATCACTTTGCATCCAGAATCCGGTATCTACATCAAGCTCAAACGGCATCGATCAGTTAGCTTCACCTTCAACCAAAGTCATCAAGTGATGAGACGCTCAGAGTTATAAAGGCAATAGCAGAGTTGAAACCCAGTGGATCATTCATCTTTCACACAGCTGTTTTATTTTCATTTGTACAAAACTTGTATAAACTCTTTTGATCGGCGACGTACCTCTTACTAGGACGTCAGCCTCTTGTACACAAAACGCCTATTTTTAGGCCATTCAAAAATCAATAAAAATATATTTCCAGTTAAACGTGCCCAAGTGTTTTTCTTTTTCTGTTTTGTTTTGCGAAGAACGTCCAAGGTTCAATTTGTGATGTATGCATTGACAATAATTTGCTAACTCATGAATATTTGCATACGAAACAAAGGAATTAATTGCAGGTGACACTGGAAACAGGGGCAATAAAGAGTTGTCTGAGCAGTCTAATTGTTCTATCCTCCAAGGTACCAAGGTAGGTTCAGCCAAAGAACATGACCGAGTATCTTAATTCCCCAGAGAGTGGTTCAACAAAACAATACATTCCTCTCCAAGCAAATCATCAAATATCAAGGAAATTGAGTATCCTCCTGTAGATCTCAATACCTCCCCAGCAGCACGCACTCTTAATAAGCATCCCCGGCAGTCTTGGTCTAAAGATTGTTCCCCGGCGGTATCTCAATATTCAAAGGAACCACTTCCCCAGCATATCAAACTCCCCAGAAGAGTCCAATCCAGCTTCACCAACAAAATTGGAAGTCATGTCCCCAAGCAATAAGCTTATCCCCAGTAGATTCTGGAAGCTTATCCCCTCACAGAGCACGAACGCGTCGTCCCGGCTTGATTTAAAGAGTTATTTCCGTAACAGGATATAACTGGGTTATCCTCAGCCAAAAGCCACGGAAAGAGCGTCCTCGGCAAAGTATCTTCCTACCCCCAGCGAAGTCTATCAACACTTCCAATACAACAACGGTATCCCCAGCAAGTAACTATCAACACTCAGCAAGGCATCCCCTTCCCACAGAGTATTGCTTCCCAGCATGGTCGCTAGAGTATCTTTTCTCCCCGCAGAATCTGCCATTTGCCAAGTTTACTCCTCAACGGAATCATCTTCTCCTACCAGTATTCTTGCAACAATCATCCGCAGCGGAAGCAAAATCTCTTCCTCAACATCAGCCCAGGAGATGACTTCCCGGCACCCGTCGAAGATTTATTTTCTAGACGAAAACATACATAAAACTTTACATACATCATCATAACATGCATAACGCACTGCATCATATCATACGAATCTCATTTATGTTGAGAACATCATTGCTTGATCCATATCATGCATTGCATATAACTGACCTTTACCTTTCAGGAAAGACGCAGTTGAAATGCTCAAACATATTTCAAGGATTTCCCTAGTCCAGTTAAATCGACTCCAAACAGATTTTTCTGATAAAGACTCAGTAGAAGTTCTCTTATGGTCCCCTCTCCAACGGCGTGTGAGGTGGTAATTCCTTCTTCAGATGTTCCCCTCTCCGGCATGAGCGTGAGGTGATATTCTCTTATGGTCCCCTCTCCAACGGCGTGTGAGGTGGTAATTCCTTCTTCAGATGTTCCCCTCTCCGGCATGAGCGTGAGGTGATATTCTCTTATGGTCCCCTCTCCAACGGCGTGTGAGGTGGTAATTCCTTCTTCAGATGTTTCCCTCTCCGGCATGAGCGTGAGGTGATATTCTCTTATGGTCCCCTCTCCAAAAGCGTGTGAGGTGGTAATTCCTTCTTCAGATGTTTCCCTCTCCGGCATGAGCGTGAGGTGATATTCTCTTATGGTCCCCTCTCCAACGGCGTGTGAGGTGGTAATTCCTTTTTCAGATGTTCCCCTCTCCGGCATGAGCGTGAGGTGATATTCTCTTATGGTCCCCTCTCCAACGGCGTGTGAGGTGGTAATTCCTTCTTCAGATGTTTCCCTCTCCGGCATGAGCGTGAGGTGATATTCTCTTATGGTCCCCTCTCCAATAGCGTGTGAGGTGGTAATTCCTTCTTCAGATGTTTCCCTCTCCGGCATGAGCGTGAGGTGATATTCTCTTATGGTCCCCTCTCCAACGGCGTGTGAGGTGGTAATTCCTTTTTCAGATGTTCCCCTCTCCGGCATGAGCGTGAGGTGATATTCTCTTATGGTCCCCTCTCCAACGGCGTGCGAGGTGATAATTCCTTTTTCAGATGTTTCCCTCTCCGGCATGAGCGTGAGGTGATATCTCCTTTCAGATTATAAATGTCCTTTGGTTCTCTTCCTGACACTACGAAGATGGTAATCCTCACCAAGATTTTCTCAACGAGCGTTGTTGAAGTTAAAATCATCCAAGGTTCACTTATCATTCAGGTTAAGGCAGTAACCATCCCTGGGTTCATTCATCAGCGTTTGAAGCTCCAGACCCAGCTCCTGTAACCAGTCAGGACATATCTACACCAAGCATCTAAAATCAGCTCCTGCGACGTGTCAGGTACTCATTTTTCTGTTTTGCAGGTATGCAGGTTCTCGCTAAGGAATCTCTTACGCGATCAACATCCAGATGGCATCTATAAGCCCATCATCCTATCCAAGCAACATCCAAATGGCATCTATAAGCCCATTCCCTCATCATACTGCTAACATGTGAGCGCAAATTTCTGGGCACTCTAGTGTTCAATCATCTTTTACCCTCAGATTACGAAAGGCACGTCAGCCAATCTGCATCCTCAGGTCTAAGAAGATTGAACAGGGGCAACTGTTGTACCCCAAAATTTGCCCTCCCATATTCATCAAGAATTGTCAAAGTCAAGGTCACAAAATTCCCCCAGGGTTGTGCAGCTCAACTGTCTCCTATACAGTCAAAACTAGGGTTTGAGTTCTGGTCAAGCAAATGAACTTTTCAAAGGCCCAATCAAGTCTCATATGCCTACAAATGTGGTCAAGCATCCTCATGTCAAGTTTCAAGGCATTCAGCTCAAGATTGCACAGTCAAAACCCTAGATTGCACTACAGTCAACTGTAGGGGCAAAATGGTCATTTGACAGTCAAAAGTTCAAATTTTTGGTCAACATATCATTTTGAAGCCACAAACATCATTTGATCAATGCTTGATCATGATTCTCAAAATTTGGCTCAGAAATCATCAAAGATGCAAAAGTTGCTATATTTGGACAGCTGAAAAAGTCAACTGAAATTGACTAGGGCATAACTTTCACATGGATTATCAGAAAAATTCCATTCAAAGCTCATTTTGAAGAGAAAGACATTTCCTACAATTCATCTTCATGTTCCAAGTCCAAGAAATGCTCTCACAAAAAGTTATCAATTTCAACATTATAGGTCATTTTCAAAAGTCAACAAAAAGTGACTTTAAGTCAAAGGCCATAACTTGAGATTGGTAAATCAAAATGACATGGGACCAAAGGCATTGGTTAAAGGACTCAAAGACCTTTCCAAAATGTCCAAGAACATGTGAAAAGCTTAAAAATTGACCAAGTTATGCCTTGTGGAAGTTGGGAAATATTTAGGAATTTTGAAAAGTCAACATTGATGCAAAAGGCCTAAAAATGCAAATGGGCCCATTTTTCTTCCAAATTTCTTCATGCCAAGCCTATGCACGACCACTAGGCCCAAAGGGAAGTATTCTCATATTTTTTAATTATTTATTTGAATTAATATTAATTTATATTCATTTAAATGATTTTAATATATGAAAAATATCAAACTAACCTAAAAAAATCTTTTTGTGCACATTTTAATCTCTACAATTCGTGCATATCTCAAATAGGCAAGCTTTGGTGCTAATTGATCAGATTTGGTACAAGATACATGAGAAAAAGATTGGAAAAGATTCTTAACAAATCAAAGATTGAAAACAATTATGGACATGGATTTTATTGAATCTTTTTAACCTAAACCATTCCATACAAGTACTGGATGAGAACCCTAATGCTAGAAGACTAAAAGCTGCGCCCCACAGCTCCATTGCATATTGGAATTTTTCATAAAAAACTCAAAACTGAAAAGTGCCTTAGAGGTCGATTCAAGCTTCAACCTTGATTCCATTCGCATCCTGAGACATTCTTGAACCTTTCTCAATCAATAACAACAACCAAAAGGCCTTGAATTGGTATCCATGAGTCCAACTGTACCAAGAAAATCTTGAAATCGCATAGCATGAATTAAGCATTATTTTGCATTTTTTTTCATGGATTCATGTTTATATTGATGTTTCTGAACTAACTGATATGTTTGATTTTATTTTTGAGCAATATACGTGAATCTGCCATGAACGGTCTTTAGGGTTTCAGGAACTCAAAAAGGGGGTTTCCCAATACAAGTAAAATTAGGCCATCTCAATACTATGGTTGAGTTCAGCGCACCAAGACGAAGAAGAATGCATACTCGCGAACAATTTATGATGCCCAGGGTTCTATTCGCTATTTTCTTGAATACCCCCTAAAGCAACGTTTCAAAAACCGTTGCTCTTTTGTTTTATGTTACAGGGGTGGTGAGGAAGAAGATGGCGTGTCAATCAGTGATACGTCCGTTTAAATTTCGCGCGTGTTTAACCAACTAGCTTTATTTTTCTTTTATATTATTTATGTTATATTATATATTAAATGAACTTGCATAGCTCAGCTGGCCAGGGGACGCGTTTGTAACCTTCAAGACCTGGGTTCAAGTCCCAGGTCTGGCAAAAGTTTCATATTATTTTTCTATCCTCATTCCCATGCAGGCACCACGTTGGAACGTACCATGTTCCATCAATATCTCACCATACACGCGTCCAGTGCTTACAGATCAAAGGCTTAAATTCAAAGGGCACCATATATCAGGTCAACGGCATCATACACAATCCAAAAAGTCAATGAATGTCAAAGCTTGATGGGCCAGGCCTCTCAAATCTACACCTCCATAATGGGACAGAAACCCCCCCTGGTTCTTTCTTTTTTTCTAAATTTTCTTTTATCTTTTATTATTTTTAATTGTTTATTTGTTTATTTATTTTCTGATTTAATTAAATATCCTTTTACAAAAAATACAGAAAAACATCATAAAAACAAAAATGTCCAAATAAAAATATAATTTTTAATTTTTATTATTTTCATCAATAAATTAATATATGTCAATATTTAGTTAATTAGGTTATAGTTTTAATCCCTTTTTAATAAAAAAACACCAAAAATAGAATTTAGGTTTAATATTTTTTTTTGATTTCTCTTTTAATTTTTCCTTTTTTCAGAATAATATTATTTACTTATTTATTTTCTTATTTAAATTGTACATAAATAAATTAGGTTTAATTTAGGTTTAATTTAAATCTTTCATAATAATTAAAAAATATTAGAATTAGGGTTTGCCGTTTAATTTCAATTAACTCTTTTTCTTACTAAATCTAAAAAATACAAAAATATCAAAAAAACATTTAATCATTTAATTTTTTAATTCTTATTAATTTTAATTTGCAAAAGGGTCCAACGCCCTAGTTTCGTTTTAATTATTTAAATTCGCGCATTTATCTTATGTCGTTTAATTATAGTTTTGTAAATATCCCAAAGCCATGTAATTTAAATTTCTCGCACTTTTATTTATTCGCTTTATTTATTTTCCGCTAAATCGGGTCCGGTTTAATTTTGGCGATGTGGACCCGCGCCTTTGTAATAATCTTAGATTTATTTCCTCGCAAAATATTTAACTGTTAATCAAGCATGAAAGAATGAATGTCTAATTAAAATCAAGCGTAGAACACGACAAACATGACAAGACAAATAACTGAAACATGACACACAATTCGCACACACCACCCCTAGGGTACGCCTCACTGTTGCCTTTCGAAAGGTGGTCGTCGAGTAGAAAACGTCTTAGTAAGTCCTCATGATCCGGGAACCTGGCATGAGGGTAGCTTCTAAGGTGTCTTCCCATTGCTCCGGTGATCACCACGTCCCTAAAATCGAATTGACCCGAACACCTCCAACGGTGGTGCTACCTACCTCTCAATGGTGGGATGGCACTACTTTAAAGGACATTTACACAGACGAATTCCTTAGGGTAGGTAGGTTCTCAAGGATACTTGCTCTAATCTCAAAACAAACTCAAAAAGACTTTTCACACTGACACATTTTCAAAAGCTTTCAAAACAAACTTTTCAAACACTCTGGCGTACGAGTCGATCTGAAATTTTTCAAAGGAACTTTATAAACCCACATTGAAAAGCACGCAAAACAATTTGAAAACACATTGAGCAAGTATCTAAGAGCCCATGGATAACCATGGATAGAAAGGGTGCTAACACCTTCCCTTTCTATAACCTACCTCCCGAACCGAGAGTGATCTCTTAAAAGGAATTTTTCTGTGCTTTTGTCCTTTCCTATTGGAGAAAATAAAAGACGGTGGCGACTCTTGCTTCCGCGACATTTCGCGAACCAGCGTTAAACAGTCAGTTCCAGATCCACCGATCACACTTGTGCATAACATTCATGAGCATCATAAAGCATCATATGCATCCACTAACCATTTCAAGGATTTGGATCTTCATCTTTGTTCCTGTTTTGTAGGTAATGGATTCACTTCGCAGGAAAACAATCTAAGTCAACCTTGTGGGAGTTCCTCCTCAACTCAAGGAGCTTACTTCCAAGATTCCAGAGAATTCTCCATTCATTGAAAGACATGGTCGGCTTCTCAACTTGGTCAACTCCAACATTGAAGAAGACATGGTGAAAGTTCTCTTCCAGTTCTTTGACCCCCTACACCAATGCTTCACATTTCCTGATTACCAGTTAGTACCTACTTTGGAGGAATTTTCTTAACTCCTGAGGATTCCTATTCTCAATCAACTACCCTACAATGGTACGGAAAGAGATCCAAAGCCTGAAGATGTTGCTCAAGCCCTACACTTGCAACCATCTGATGTCAAAGGTCATTGGGAAACCAAGAGTGGTGTCAAGGGTTTCTTGGCAAAGTTCCTGTTTGAGAAAGCTCAAGAATGCTGGAATTCTCTAGATCTGCAAGCTTTTGAGGAGATTGTAGCACTTCTCATCTATGGGTTGGTCTTGTTCCCAAACCCTGATCAACTTATAGATGTGAATGTTGTCAAGATTTTCATATCTCGAAATCCTGTGCCTACATTTCTTGGGGACATCCTACACTCATTTCACACATGAACAATGAGGAAAAGAGGTGTTCTCATGTGTTGTACTCCTATTCTAGCAAGGTGGTTTATTTCTCACCTTCCCCAATCAGTCTTGAAGAATGAGCAAGGCTTGAGGTGGTCACAACTATTGATGACTCTTACACATTCAGATGTTCATTGGTGTTCTCGGTACAGAGAAAATGTCATCATCGTTGATCGTTATGGGGAATTCCCTAATGTCCCACTACTTGGCATTAGGGGAGGCATTACCTACAACCCCTGCTTGGCTCTGAGACAGTTTGGGTATGCCCGGAGGGATGGTCCTCATGACATGTTGATTCCAGACTTGGTTTTTGACTTCGACAATGACGCTCAAGGACTTCGACATAGGTTCATCCGAGCTTGGAGAATGCCCAACAAGGTAGACAGTAAGACATTGGGACACAAGAATTCCATCCCCCTTGAGCCTTACCTCAAGTGGGTACGAACCCGCGCCCAGAGTCTTATGATGCCTTACCCCTACATTCTCCATGTGATCAAGGAGCCTGTTATGGAAGGAGAGGTTCCATACACCCTCCTACATCCTGACATGCCAACATCATTGGAAGATTTACAAAGGAGTTGGATACAGCTCAAGGGAGAACGCGATACATTTGAAGCCAAATTCTACGCCAGTGAGAAGAAGGTTTTAGAACTTACTCATCAACTTCACGAAGAGCAGACTCTCAACACCTACATTGCACAAAAGAGGATGCGCAACGTATTTTTACATTAGAATTTTGTATTATGTTTGCCCATGGGGCATTTATGTACTAACAAATTCTATCTTATTAATATGACGTGTGTTCCTTTTTGTTTACAACAAATTTGAATTTTTGAATCCTTGAATGCATTACATGAATACATTTCATTCATCATATGCATAAACAGGTCTTCACACCAGGTTTCCTTATCTCTCTGCTGTTTATTTCAGCCAGATGGATATAGAGCAGACGGTCAAAGATTTGCAAGCACAGAATTCACAGTTCCAACAACTCCTCATGACCTTGGCAAAGGGTCAAGAGGATCTTAAAGCTCTGTTAGAGAAGGAGGAGGAAAAAGAGAAAAAGAAAAAGAAGAGAGTTGGTGTGACTACTTTGGGTGGAAGATTTGAAGGTCAAACCAGAAGAGTCCTGGATTTCCCCTCAACATCTGATGAAGGGGTAGGAAAAGGAAAGGGAGCTGCAGTACCATCTGAGTCTGAGGAAGAAGAAGAAGATAAGGAGGATGAAGACTATTCTGAATAGTAGTACCCTCCTGCAGATGACAAGTACAAGAATCTGGAAGAACGTCTGGCAGCCATGAAAGCAGAGGGTGTCTGGGCTGGATTTCGAAGAGCTGGGTTTGGTTTATGGGATTGTCATTCCCCCAAGTTTAAAGTGCCTCTTTTTGCTAAATAGGATGGGTTGTCTTGCCCAAAGATGCACCTACGGTCTTACGTCAGAAAAATTCAACCTCATTCTTCTAACAAGGACCTGTGGGTTCATTTCTTCCAGGACAGTCTTTCGGGGACGCAGTTGGATTGGTTTTACCAACTAGAGAGGTTTGATGTGCACAATTGGGAGGATTTGGCTGCTGCCTTCTACAGACAATATCAATATAATACAGACTTAGCACTAACCCGTACTCAATTATAGAGTATGGGTATGGTCTCTAATGAAGGCTTTAAGGAGTATGCCCAGAAATGGAGAGACTTGGCTGGAAGGGTGCAGCCACCATTGTCTAAGAGAGAGCTTGTGGATATGTTCTTAGGAACCCTGACAGGTCCACTTTTTAATCACTTGATCGGAAGTTCGTCTGCGGGGTTCACCGAGTTAATTCTGACTGGTGAAAGAGTTGAAGCCGGAATCAAGAGCGGTAAAATTCAGAAATATACATCTACTTCTACTGCTATCAAAAAGCCTTTTCCAGCAAAGAAAGAAGTGTCAGTTGTTTACTCCCAAAGAGGTCGAGGAAGAGTTGAGCGTCGGCCAACGGTGGGGGCCGTAATGATTCAGAAGTCTGCGGCTGATCAGCCCAAAAACAATTAATCCAGAACCAACCAACAAAGGGTGGAGAGGCCTGCTAGGCAATTCACCAAAATAAACATGACGCCTGCTCAGGTTCTCCCCCCATCTCTTGAAGTTAAACCTTACAACCTTGAGAGAGGCACCGCAAAACCCGAATACAACTTCTCCTTTTTACCATGCCAACGCCAAATGTGCTTATCATTCAAACAGCCTGGGGCACGACACCAATAATTGTTGGGCCCTCAAGAATAAGATTCAGGATTTAATAGACGCTAAATAAGTGGAATTCGACGCCCCTGAAAAGCCGATTGTGATCTCTGCTCCAATGCCAAAGCATGGCCACAATGCCCATGCTATTGAAGAAGATCTTTTTGTTGCTGTTGTTGATGATTTGATGACTCCGTTACCGATAATCAAGTTAAATCTGTTGAAGGCTGGGATTTTCCCAGGGTGTGAAAAAGATTGCTGCCTTTGTTCATCCTTACCATCCGACTGTCCGTTGTTAAAGTTAGGCATCCAACGCCTAATGGATAATCAAGAAATCCTTTTTAAAAAGACTCTTGTTACTCTGACTCCTGTCAATGATGTTGCTATTATTACCATATCCGCCAATCTTTCCAAGGTCTCCAAAAGACCTGTTAAGATTACATCCGATCCAAAGATTGTACCTCTGAAGATAACCATGTCGGGGCCTATCCCGTACAAGTCCAACAAATCAATACCGTGGAACTATGGGGGAGAGATCTTCTACCAGGGTATTAAGCAGATTGAATCAGTTGAAGAAAGTTCCGATGAAGAAACTCCTGACATTGGAAATATTGCTGGGACGAGTAAAACTACCCGCAGAGGAAGAATTTTCTCCCCGAAGATTGCTCCTCCAAGGGCAGCCTTCGGACACTCAAATGCTCCTAAGGTTACTCCGTGTCGGTCAACATATCTGCAAGAACTCCAGTTATTGAAGAAGTTGTAACTCCCATGGTTGTACCCTATGTTGTTGCTGCTGATAAAGGGAAGGGGATCCAAGAAGCGCCCGTCAGGACGAGGGCTCAGCCTTTGGTTATCCCCGAGACCACTCAAAAATAAATGGAAGAGATTTTGAAAATAATTAAGAAAAGAGACTATGATGTTGTAGAACAATTGGGGTATACCCCCTCAAAAATCTCTATGTTGGCCCTGTTGCTCTGTTCCGAAGCTCATGCCAAAGCTTTGATCAGATTCTTGAAGACGGCCCACGTGCCTCAGGAAACCTCTGCAGACCAGTTCCAGGAATGTGTAGCTAGCCTAACTGCAGACAATGGTCTAGGGTTCTCCGATGTCGATTTAACATCTAAGGGGAGAAAGCATAATGACGCTCTGCATGTCTCGGTGGAATGCAGAGGGACTACTCTAGCTCACGTTCTGGTTGATACCGGGTCTTCTTTAAATGTCTTGCCGAAAAAAGAATTGGACAGATTGGACTGTGAAGGTTTAACTCGGAAGCCCAGCAATATCATCGTCAGAGCCTTTAATGGTTCTAAAAGGATGGTCCACGGGGAGGTGGACATCCCGATTAAAGTGGGAACGGAAACTTTCAACTCCATATTTTATGTGATGGACATCCATCATTCCTATTCTTGCTTGTTGGGAAGACCCTGGATCCACAATGCTGGGGCCATCACTTCTTCTTTGCACCAAATTCTTAAATACCCAGTCCAGGGAAAAATTATAACGGTTCATGGCGAGGAGGAGTATATGATAAGCCATCTAAATTCATTCCGCTATGTTGAATTGGATGGTGAATTCATCGAGACCCCCTTCCAGCACTTTGAAGAGGTTTCTCCTGAAGTTGCAGCAACCAAGACAGTGAAGTAGTGAAAAACACAAGAAGGGGGAGTTGAATTGTAAAACTGAAAATCAATGCAATGAACAAGATATTTTTATCCTGGTTCGTTTGATCTCAAACTACTCTAGTCCACCCGTCAAGGTGATTTCGCCTCTCTCCAACGAGGTCTTAATCCACTATATTCAACTGAATATTACAGACTGCTTTAACAACTGCTAAATCCTTCTTGATGCAAACCACAACCCGGTTTGTCAAGGAAACACTTTCTTACAAAGAAGATAAATCTAAGTGTGTGAATGTTTTCTACAAAACTGTATCACAACTGTGATGTATACACAACTTAAAGCTTAGAAACTAGATTGCTAAACAATGATTGAATAAGAGAATGTGTAGTGTTTAGCAAACTGAGAGAAGGAAGATTATGATCAGCTTTTTGGCGTGTAAAGATTTGGAGAGCATTAGCCAATTCAATCTTCAAAGTCTTGTTTATATAGCACTGAGATGTTGAACGTTGGAGCAATATTCTTGATTCAATGTTAATAACAAACTTTCCTTATCGAGCAGATCTTGTCTGGAATGAGGCCGTTGGTATTAATTTGCTTTCAATGCACAGTACCGTTGCTTACTTAATGCAAGTTCTGGCTTGGCTCATTCTGATTCTGCTTAGCTGCTGATGAACTGTTGTGTTTCTTTATCAGAGTGTTGAGCGCAGTTCTGTTCATCAGACTTCAGCATATACGTGAATTAATCTTCTGATTCTGACATTCTGATATGGCAACTTCTGATGCTGATGTCAGGAACCAAAATTCTGATGCTGATTAAGTGTGATCTTGCTTATACCAATCAGAGTATCTGCAAATCAGAACGTAATAATTTAGGCAGCAGATAGTTCATACATGAATCATATAAGTAATATATCTTTTCACTTTGTTATCATCAAAACTCAAACATAGGGTAGTAGATTCAAACTTTGTTATAACAATCTCCCCCTTTTTGATGATGACAAAAACTAGATATTTTTTAAATGAAAATAACGTGAAAAGGTGTCAGAGAGATGCATCAGAGTAGGAGGTTATCAAAGATAAGGGATAAAAGGATATCAGAGTTGATAGATACTCCCCCTGAGTTTATTACTTCCCTTTTTGATTACAAGTGTTCTTTAGGATCAGATCTTTTTTGCCTTTCTTTGAACATCAGAGTATCAGAGTCTTTGACTATCAGAAGCTTTGGATCAGCATATCAGAGCAGAGCTTCAGATCAGCGTATCAGAGCTTTTCTTGTCAGAGCTTTGCTTTGGATCAGAGTATCAGAGCGGATCAGAGCTTTTAGTCTTCAGAGTGTCCATGAGCTTCCTTGTGCCTGTAGACTTTAAGCAAAACAGAAAACATTTTCAAGTATAATAGAGTTAGAATGTTCGAGAATTTCTGTCTTAGTAAACCGTTATTGTTTAAAATATCATTCTTGTTCTCCCCCTTTTTGTCAGCAATCAAAAAGTGTAGGTGATGTGCTAAAACAAATTAAGATCAGAAAAACTTGTCATATTAAAAGGGTTCAGAATCAAACAAAACATATTCAAACAGTACATCAGAAAATTAAAGAAAACATGAAAATGACATGAATGAAAAAACTAAGGTTGGGGAGGAAAGCGTGTGAACAGGTTCTCCAGCATGGCTTTGACCTGATCAGCAGTCTCATTCTGCTTGTGCACCATGCTGACAACAGTGTCAATCTTGCTATCCTGCACATCCATTCTTTCTTTCATCTTCTGGTTGTTTTCATCCATCCTCTGCTGCAGACGCATGTCATTCAGCTTCAGTTCTTCCAGAGTCTGCCTGTCCAAGGCAGCTTGAGAAGCATCAAAAGCAGGAAGCTTCTGAGAGCTTTCTGCAACATCTTCTGCTTGACTTGCTTCAGCTTGAATGGTCTTGTCTTCTTCTGGTTGCACCTTTGAAGCTAGCTGTTTCTCAGACCAAGGTTCACTATCCAGAGGGAGCACAGCTTCCTGAGGCAGCTGACTTTCAACTTCCTTCAGCAGCTTACTGAAGTTCTGTTGTGCCTGCTCATAGTTGATATCCTGCAACATGAGGGCTTCAGCACGTACCCAAAGTCTGAATTGTGACCAGAGCTGGTCAGAAGCAGCTGGGTCAATCATTCCAGGACAGACTTGCTTCAGAGAAGCAATCCATTGCTGCAAACCTGTTTCAAAATTCATAATACCAGAGCCAACATCTGGTTGTTTTGGTTTTGGGATGGCTATTTTGTGTTTCAGATCAACAAGACGGTCAAGGCTGGTTAAGTCTATGAATGTCCTGCTGGGGTTTTCGGTGGTTTGCTTGGCAGCTGTTTGTTTTGGAGATGGAGTGGGAGAATCAGAAATTATGATTGGACTGTTTGGTGTTTTGGGAGTATTTGGTGGTGTAGATTCTGGTGAGGATGGCAACTGTGCCATGGTGACTGTTGTTCCACATGGCAGCTGGATTTCCAGAGGTTGTGGTTCAGATGATTGAGGTGAATGAGGTTCAGAAGGTGGAGGAGTTTGAGTTTCAGATTGATGAAACTCAGGTTGAGGTGATGGTGGATGAATTTCTGGTTGAGGAGAGGGAGACGGAATTGCTGGTTGAGGAGAAGTTGTTAGAATTTCTGGTTGTTCAGGGATAAGGTGTTCTTCTGGAATTGATGAGAGAGGTTGTTGTTGTTCTGGTTCTTCAACAGATTGTTGTTGTTCTGGTTGTGGAGGAGGGACAATTTGTGGTTCAGAGCTTGGATTAGCGGAGTGATCAGAAGTGTGTTGATCAATGTCAGACAGCACTTTGTCAATTGCTGATGTTGTTGAGATTGGTTTGGGATGTTTGGTTCTGGGTCTTCTGAGTTTTAATGTCTTAGAAGGGTCATCTTCTGGTTCAGTTTCATCTATTGTTGGGATGGGGATTGAGATTCTATGAGAGGTTGGAGGAGGAATAGATGCTGGAATAGTAGAAGAATTTAAAACAGAAGCAGCAGATAAATTACCTCTTTTCTTGGGTGTCTGCTGGGATGATCCTTCTGACGGTGCCTTCCTCTTCTTCATCTTCTTCAGAGTCACTTCTTGTTGAGGTTGATGCAGATCTTTGATAATCAGATTTGGATCTGTACCATCTGCCTTGCACGCGTCTAAGTATCTGAGAACCACCTCTGGTTTAGATTCTATCTCAGAAAATAAAGGAAAGTCACTCAGTGGAACTCTTCTGCTGGTGATATCAGCAATAGGAGTAGCTCTGGGTTCCTTTTTTATATTCTCTATCAACTTCATTTTCTTCAAGTTCTTCGTGTTCAGAGGCTTCCCAATTGTTGGTTCAATGGTGCTTAACTCTTGAGCTTCTATCAGATGCTCTATCAGCCTATTCTCTGTCAGAATATCTGATATCAACCTTCCAAAGGGTATCCAATCCCTCTTGGTTCTTTCTTCTTCCCTGGTTTCCTTCACACTTGTTCTGAGGTGGTTGAACAGAAGATGAGCCAAGTTGATTTTTACCTTCGGATCAATAAAGTAGATCAGAAACTGCTGATCCACATTTATGTAATCAGGTGAACTAGTTGGCTTCCTATGGTTGAAGCACCCCAGAATTATCTTAGCCCAAACTCTGTGATGATCCTTCAGATCTTTGATCTTGCTGTTGGGCACCCCATGGGTGAAAATCCTTGCAGCTATCACGCCCACGTCAGCACATCTCTCAGCCATATCAACACAGCGGACGCCACCGCCACTGTAACCGATTAACCTTGCTATGTGATCCTCAGTGATCACAATCTTCTTCCCCATTACGAAGGAGGTGACTAGATGCGTTGAAGCCTTCGCATGAATCCAGAACTCTTTGACTAACATAGGGAATGTTGGTCCAACCAACCTGTCAAAATACCTTTCCCATTTCTGTGCCCTAACTTCTTCTGTTAGGTCAAAACCGTTCTCCTTCAAGCTTCCAAAATCAATGATCAATTCAGATAACACTTCAAGATTCTCCACAGGAGTGAGGAGTGTTCTGAATGGCACTTGATACTGTTCAGATGATGCTTTCTTCTGGGGACCTGCAGAAGCACTGCTGGAGGTTGCCATGTTCACACTAAAAGATTTTGAGAAGAAACTGAGAAAAAAAAAGGTTTTGCAAGAGATGAACACAGAAAAATGCAGAGAATGCTTGAGTATTAGTGAGAGACTGTAAAGAATTAGAATGAGAGGTTAATGTGTTTAAATAGAGTTTCAGAATATTTTGAAAAAATAAACGTTTTTAAGAAAGAGAAAAATCATGATTGCGTTTTAAAAGCATGATTACTTTTATTAAATGCTTGCTGATTTTGGGGGATTTTAGAAAGATACTTAAAAACGGTTACCAGACATGTGTCTCAATGCACCCAATCAGCGTTTTGCCTTCTCAGAAGCGTGCACGCGTTCTGCTTCAGAGATTTGCTGATGATTGGATGACACTTGTTTGATGTAGTGATCAGCACGTCTGTCTTTGAGCTTAGACTCTCAGATCTTTAGACTTGCATCTGATACAATCTGCATGTTCTATCTTTCTGAAAGAAGATTGATCAGAAGTTCACAGTAAAACAATTACATTCTGAAGGTAAATATATGGAATTAAAACATTTTCACTCTGGACAGACTTTCATGCTGAGATGTTTCAGAATGAAATTAAACCTATCTTCTGAAAGGGGTTTAGTAAAGATATCAGCCCATTGATGGTCTGTATCTATAAATTTTAAGTTCAAAATTCCTTTCTGAATATAGTCCCTAATGAAGTGATGTTTTATTTCTATATGCTTAGCTCTAGAATGTAAAATGGGATTCTTACTTAAGCAAATAGCAGAAGTATTATCACAGAGTATATGAATGTTACTCTCAAAAATCTGGAAGTCTTCAAGCTGACTTTTCATCCAGAGCATTTGTATGCTACATCCTGCTGCTGCTATGTACTCAGCTTCTGCTGTTGATAGCGCAATTGTTGATTGCCTTTTGCTGGACCAAGAGATCAGATTTTCTCCCAGAAACTGGCAGCTTCCAGAAGTACTTTTACGTTCCACTCTGTCTCCAGCAAAATCAGCATCGCAGTAGCCTACTAAGCTGTAATCACTAGATTTTCTATAAAACAAACCCAGATTAGTAGTACCTTTCAGATACTTGAAAATTCACTTAACAGTTGTTAAGTGAGATTCTCTAGGATCTTATTTGAATCTAGCACAGATACAAACACTGAATAATATGTCAGGTCTTGAAGCAGTCAGATAGGGGAGAGAACTAATCATACCTCTGTAGACTTTCTGTTCTACATTTTTGCTTACCTCTTCTCTTTCCAGAATGCACGTGGGATGCATTGTAATCTTTGATGGCTTACATTCTGAGAGGTCAAATTTCTTCAGAAGATCTCTGATGTATTTGCTCTGATGAATGTAAGTTTCCTCTGGAGTTTGATTGATCTGAATTCCTAGAAAGAATTTCAGTTCCCCCATGAGGCTCATCTCAAATTCTGCCTGCATACACTTAGCAAATTTTCTTCCAAGAGAAGGATTATTAGAACCAAAAATAATATCATCAACATAAATTTGACAGACTAAGATGTCATTCTTAACTGATTTACAGAATAGAGTAGTGTCCACTTTCCCTCTGGTGAATTCATTTTCTAATAGAAAGTTACTTAGCCTTTCATACCAAGCTCTGGGAGCTTGTTTCAGACCATATAGTGACTTCTTTAGTTTGAAAACATGTTCTGGATGTTTTGTATTTTCAAAACCAGGGGGTTGGTGTACATAGACTTCTTCTTCTATATAACCATTTAAGAATGCACTTTTGACATCCATCTGATACAGAGTGATGCCTCTATTAACAGCAAATGAAATTAAAAGTCTGATAGATTCTAACCTGGCGACTGGGGCAAAGGTTTCTGTATAGTCTATCCCCTCTTGCTGACTATAACCTTGTGCAACCAGTCGTGCCTTGTTTCTGATGACTTCACCTTGTTCATTTAGCTTGTTTCTGAACACCCATCTTGTTCCAATGACGTTGAATCCTTTTGGTCTGGGAACGAGATCCCATACGTCGTTTCTGGTGAATTGATTCAGCTCTTCTTGCATTGCCAGAATCCAGTCATTATCCAGAAGTGCTTCATCAATAGAAGAAGGTTCAATCAGAGACACAAGTCCCATGAGAGTTTCTTCAGAGTTTCTGAAGCTTGCTCTTGTTCTGATTGGATCTTCCTTTCTTCCTAAGATAGTCTCTTCTGGGTGATCCAAGCTGCTTCTGGGTAATCTCTTTTGAGGTTGATCAGCAGCTGTTGTAGGATTGCTAGCAGTGCTCCTTTCAGACGTTGAAGGAGTGTCTGTGTTGAGAGCTTCTGATGACTTGTCTTCAGAACCTGTAAATTCAATTTCCATACCTGCAAAGATTTCATTCTGCTTTGACTTTTCAGAGTCAAGCTTATCATCAAAACGAACACTGATTGATTCTTCCACAGTCTGTGTTTCTGTATTGTATACTCTGTACCCTCTTGAGCGTTCAGAGTATCCTAACATGATACACTTATGTGCTTTAGAGTCAAACTTGTTCAAATAATTCTTTGTATTTAATATAAAGCAAGTACATCCAAATGGATGAAAATATGAAATGTTGGGCTTTCTGTTCTTCCACAATTCATATGGAGTCTTTTCCAGAATAGGTCTTATTGAGATTCTATTCTGAATGTAGCACGTTGTGTTTATTGCCTCTGCCCAGAAGGTCTTAGCAACGTTTGTCTCATTGATCATGGTTCTGGCCATTTCTTGCAATGTTCTGTTCTTTCGTTCTACAACTCCATTTTGTTGGGGAGTTCTAGGACAAGAGAAATCATGCAGAATGCCTCTGTCATTAAAGAATGACTCAAAATCTTTGTTTTCAAATTCTCCACCATGATCACTTCTGACTTTAACGATTCTAAGATCCTTTTCATTCTGAACTTGGTTACAGAAGGTAACAAACACAGAGTGTGACTCGTCCTTGTGTCTTAAGAACTTTACCCATGTCCATCTGCTATAGTCATCTACGATTACTAACCCATACTTCTTGCCACTGACTGAAGCAGTTTTAACTGGTCCAAATAAGTCAATGTGCAGAAGTTCTAATGGCTTAGAGGTAGAAACAACATTTTTGGATTTAAAAGAAGGTTTTTCAAACTTGCCTTTCTGACATGCTTCACACAGAGCATCTGAATTGAACTTCAAATTAGGAAGTCCTCTGACCAGATTGAGTTTGTTAATCTGAGATATTCTTCTCATACTAACATGCCCCAATCTTCTGTGCCAGATCCACTGCTCGTTGTTAACAGACAGAAGGCATTTTACATTCTGACTCTTTAGTTCAGAAAGTTTGATTTTGTAAATGTTGTTTTTCCTCTTACCATTAAACAGGATAGTCCCATATTTCTGACTAATAGCTTTACATGATTTTTGATTAAAGATTATATCATAACCGTTATCACTTAATTGACTTATGGATAACAGATTATGCATCAATCCATCTACTAGCAGAACATTATTAATAGAGGGAAGATTTCCATTACCTACAGTTCCAGAGCCAATTATCTTTCCCCTCTGATTGCCTCCAAAGCCAACATGGCCACCAGGCTTAAGTTCCAGGCTTTGGAACATATGCCTTCTTCCCGTCATGTGTCGCAAGCAGCCAGAGTCCAGGTACCATGACTGGTGTTTCTGACTTGCTGCTAAAGATATCTGCACCATGTATTATTTTATCCTTAGGTACCCAGATTTTCTTGGGTCCTTATTTGTTAGTTTTACCAAAACTCTGGTTGAATTTTGGTTTCACAGAGTGCTTACTGCTAGTGTATTTAATATCATGTGTGTGACCATACACAAAATGTGAATTCAGAGGAGTGTGTTTAATGGTTAAGTCCATGACATTCTTTGGTGTAGGAACCTTACCTTGGTATCCTATTCCTTTCCTGCCGTTTCTGCTAACTCCATAGATCATTGAAGCCATTTTGCTTCTATCTATGCTTTTAGCGAGGAACTTCTGGAAACTGTGATCATACTCCTTGATGATCTCATCAGCGTTGCTGGGAGTTTCAGAAATTGGTTCCTTCTGAGAGTTTTGTAAAGTGTTTTCTAATTTTTAAATCTTATTTCTCAGCTCGGAATTCTCCAATTTGAGACTCTCAGTCTTATTAGAGTCAGATTCAAGATTCCTTTTCAGGTCTCTGAATTTAACTCTAATTTGCTGATACCGTTCCAGAATCTCATTAAGGCTTTCAGCAAGTTCAGCCTTGGTAAAGTTAACAGCAAAGTTAGGAAATACCTCTTCAGTATCTGATTCTGAGTCTGATTCAGAAGCTTCACTATCTTCTGAGATGTTAGCCATGAGAGCTATGTTTGCCCTCTCATCATCTGATTCTGAGTCAGCTTCAGACGAGTCAGAGTCATCCCATGTAGCCATGAGACTTTTCTTCTTCTCTCTTCCAAACTTCTTTTTGGGCTTTTCCCTCTGAAGCTTTGGGCAGTCACTCTTATAGTGTCCTTGCTCATTGCACTCATAGCAGATGGTGTCCTTGGTGTTTGGCTTTTTGCTGCTAGAGGAGCCTTCAGATCTTCTGTATCCAGAGGAAGAATCTGTCCTTCTGTATCCGGAAGAAGACTCGTTCTGATCAGATCTTCTGGGATTCCTGAACTTCCTTTGTCTTTGCTTCCACAGTTGATTTACTCTTCTGGAAAGGAGGGAGAGTTTGTCTTCTTCTGATGAGGATCCATCAGATGTTTCTTCAACTGCCTGTAAAACTTTAGACTCAAATTTTTTGTTAGATTTTAATGCTAAAGGCTTACCTTGCTTCTGAGGCTCGTCAGCTTCTAGCTCTATCTCATGACTTCTGAGGGAGCTGATAAGTTCCTCCAGAGTGATTTTGTTGAGATCTTTAGCTAGCGTCAGAGCTGTAACCATTGGTCTCCACTGCTTGGGTAAACTTCTGATGATTTTCTTGACAGGGTCAGCAGTAGAGTATCCTTTGTCCAGAACCTTGAGACCAGCTACCAGAATCTGGAATCTTGAGAACATTGTTTCAATGGATTCAGATTCTTCCATTTTGAACGCTTCATACTTCTGAATGAGCGCCAGAGCTTTAGTTTCTTTGACCTGAACGTTGCCCTCATGCGTCATTCTGAGTGAGTCAAAAATGTTCTTTGCTGTGTCTCTGTTGGAGATCTTTTCATATTCAGTATAGCAGATGGCGCTGAGGAGGATGGTTCTGGCCTTGTGGTGATTCTTGAAGTCACGCTTTTGTTGGTCAGACATTGTTTTTCTATCAATCTTCTGACCGCTTGCATTCACAGGGTGCGTGTATCCATCTGTCACCATATCCCACAGATCAGCATCATGTGCCAGAAAGAAGCTTTCAATTCTGTCTTTCCAGTAATCAAAGTTTTCTCCACCAAAGACTAGAGGTTTGCCGCTGAATCTGTCTCTGTCCTCATTGTTGTCATTGCTGGTGTGAGAATAGTTTCCTGCCATTGTGTTTTTCTGACGCTGGATCTTGTACTGACACGGTTAAGTGTTTTAGCTCAGAACCAGGCGCTCTGATGCCAATTGAAGTAGTGAAAAACACAAGAAGGGGGGGTTGAATTGTAAAACTGAAAATCAATGCAATGAACAAGATATTTTTATCCTGGTTCGTTTGATCTCAAACTACTCTAGTCCACCCGTCAAGGTGATTTCGCCTCTCTCCAACGAGGTCTTAATCCACTATATTCAACTGAATATTACAGACTTCTTTAACAACTGCTAAAGCCTTCTTGATGCAAACCACAACCCGGTTTGTCAAGGAAACACTTTCTTACAAAGAAGATAAATCTAAGTGTGTGAATGTTTTCTACAAAACTGTATCACAACTGTGATGTATACACAACTTAAAGCTTAGAAACTAGATTGCTAAACAATGATTGAATAAGAGAATGTGTAGTGTTTAGCAAACTGAGAGAAGGAAGATTATGATCATCTTTTTGGCGTGTAAAGATTTGGAGAGCATTAGCCAATTCAATCTTCAAAGTCTTGTTTATATAGCACTGAGATGTTGAACGTTGGAGCAATATTCTTGATTCAATGCTAATAACAAACTTTCCTTATCGAGCAGATCTTGTCTGGAATGAGGCCGTTGGTATTAATTTGCTTTCAATGCACAGTACCGTTGCTTACTTAATGCAAGTTCTGGCTTGGCTCATTCTGATTCTGCTTAGCTGCTGATGAACTGTTGTGTTTCTTTATCAGAGTGTTGAGCGCAGTTCTGTTCATCAGACTTCAGCATATACGTGAATTAATCTTCTGATTCTGACATTCTGATATGGCAACTTCTGATGCTGATGTCAGGAACCAAAATTCTGATGCTGATTAAGTGTGATCTTGCTTATACCAATCAGAGTATCTGCAAATCAGAACGTAATAATTTAGGCAGCAGATAGTTCATACATGAATCATATAAGTAATATATCTTTTCACTTTGTTATCATCAAAACTCAAACATAGGGTAGTAGATTCAAACTTTGTTCTAACAGACAGTGTCTTCTGTGCCTTTGATTACCAAACCTGTGTCTCAGATGTCATCCCTCAAAGATGCGAAGGCTGTGATTGAAGAAGGAGGAAGCACAATGTGGGGTCAGCTACCAGACTTTCCTTTCAAATCTGATAAATTCGGCTTGGGTTTCACTGCTGCTGCTCAAAAGGCTGTGCATCGCTCCCGGGATGGAGGGCCACCAGTGAAGATCACCCATCATGGAGTCAATGCTTTGGAGGATGGTGAAGAAGAGAGCAACTTTGAAGACTGGATTTTCCCTACTGTTGAAGGAGGACTGAACAACTGGGAGGCAAAAGACTTTGTTCCCATTACTTTCATCAATCAGTAATTTATCTTTCAAACATTTGTGATGGTCTGTAATAATTCCTAAACAATTCGTACATTTTTTGCCTTATGCCTTACCCGAGGTACATAGGTCCATTTGTAAGGGTTTGATTTTTCATCTTCATATGCCATTTTAATGAATCATGGACGTTTTCACATATAAACTTTTGTGTTCATTTTCTTTCTTTTTACATTTTATTTGTTTAAAGGTGGCTATCCTTTACACACACCCACACTCACAAATGCAGGTACCCTTCCATTCCGGATTCCATGGGTAACAATTCTGTTATGGCCTTCAGTGACTCTGAAGATCTGGTCAATCATGCCGAATACGAAGGTGATGAAGACTGTGAAGTGCCTGGAGAGTTGGCTAGACTGCTACAACAGGAAGAAAGGGCTATTCTACCACATGGGGAGTTGTTAGAGACAATCAACTTGGGAACAGAGGAAGACAGAAAAGAAATTAGAGTGGGTGCCAACCTGGAGCCAAGTGTCAAAGAGCGCTTAGTTCAGCTGTTGAATGAATATTTTGAGATCTTCGCCTGGTCTTACGAAGATATGTCGGGACTCGATACAGATATTGTGGTTCACCGTCTCCCTACAAGAGAAGACTGTCCACCAATCAAACAGAAAGTCCGCCGAATGAGGCCCGATATGTCTGAAAAGATCAAAGCCGAAGTGATGAAGCAGTTCAATGCTGGGTTTCTTGCCGTTACTTCCTATCCATAATGGGTTCCTAACATTGTGCCCATGCCTAAGAAAGACGGCAAAGTCAGAATGTGCGTGGATTATAGAGACTTAAATAGGGCTAGACCTAAAGATGACTTTCCACTACCGCACATTGACATCTTGGTTGACGATACAGCTCAGCACAAGGTATTTTCTTTCATGGACGGATTTTCAGGTTATAACCATATCAAAATGGCACCTGAAGACATGGAGAAAACTACTTTTGTTACACAGTGGGGTACGTTCTGCAATAAAGTGATGTCATTCGGACTGAAGAATGTCGGGGCAACCTATCAAAGCGCCATGGTAGCTTTGTTTCATGATATGATACATCATGAGATTGAAGTCTACGTAGACGACATGATAGCCCGTTCAAAGACAGAAGAAGAACACCTCGACCATCTGCAAAAGCTGTTTGTCAGGTTGAAAGAGTACAAGCTCAGACTGAACCCTAGCAAGTGCACTTTTGGAGTCAGGTCCGGTAAACTCTTGGGTTTCATTGTCAGCAACAAAGGCTTCGAGGTTGATCCTGCCAAAGTCAAAGCTATACAAGAAATGCCTGCCCCTCGCACTGAGAAGGAGGTCAGAGGTTTCTTGGGACGCCTAAACTACATTGCAAGGTTCATTTCTCACCTAACATCTACCTGTGAGCCAATCTTCAAGTTGTTGAAGAAAGATCAGGTGGTTAAATGGAATGATGACTGTCAAGTTGCTTTTGATAAAATCAAGGAGTATTTGCTAGAACCTCATATCTTGATGCCTCTCGGCTAAGGAAGACCACTAATCATGTATCTGACTGTTTTAGATAATTCAATGGGGTGCGTACTGGGCCAACATGACGAGTCTGGCCGAAAAGAGCATGCCATTTATTACCTTAGCAAAAAGTTTACCGACTGTGAGACCCGATACTCACTGCTCGAGAAAACTTGTTGCGCTTTGGTATGGGATGCTCGCCGGCTAAGGCAGTATATGTTGACTCATACCACTCTACTGATATCTAAGATGGATCCGATCAAGTACATCTTTGAGAAACCTGCTTTATCTGGAAGAATAGCTAGATGGAAAATGATCCTGACCGAGTACGATATACAGTACACGACCCAAAAGGCTATAAAGGGGAGTGTGCTAGCTGACCATCTGGCTCATCAAGCTGTCGAAGATTACCAATCCATGAAGTTTGACTTCCCCGACGAAGACATTATGACATTGGACAACATTGAAGATAACAGACCGTATGACAGACCTGAACAAGGAGCCCGATGGACCCTGTACTTTGATGGTGCCTCCAACGCACTTGGCAATGGTATCCGCGCGGTACTTATTTCTCCAGAAGGTTGCCATACGCCTTTCACCTCCAGACTCTGCTTCAGCTGTACCAACAACATGGTCGAGTATGAAGCTTGTATCTTTGGTCTCAAGGCCGCTATTGACTTGGGAATCAAATCTTTGCTTATATTTGGGGACTCCGCTTTGGTTATCAGTCAAATCAAAGGAGAGTGGGATACTAAACATCCGAACCTCATCCCTTACTAAGAACATGTCCTGACATTGTTACCACATTTCGAGCAGATTACCTTCGAGCACTTCCCGCGAGAAGAGAATCAGCTAGCAGATGCGCTAGCTACAATGTCATCCATGTTTAAACTTAAATGGGATAATGAGAATCCCCAAATCACCATTGACCGAATGGATGAACCTGCACATTGTCACGAGATTAATACCGAAGAAGTAGTGGACCGACTGTGGTTTCATGACGTTAAAAGGTATCTCGAAGCACAAGAATACCCTGAAGGAGCTTCAGTCAACGACAAAAAGTTCTTGAGGAGATTCTCTGCCAAGTTCTTTCTGAGCAATGGTATCCTATACAAGTGCAATCATGATTTCATTCTGCTCCGTTGTGTGGACAAGGTTGAAGCTGAACAGATCATGGCTGGACTACATAATGGTACATTTGGCACCCATTTGAGCGGACCTACGATGGCTAAGAAGATTCTACGGGCAGGCTATTACTGGTCTACCATGGAAGCTGACTGTCATCAACATTCCCGTACTTGTCACAAATGCCAAATCTATGCAGACAAGGTACATATACCTCCAGTTCCTCTCAATGTCTTAACAGCTCCTTGGCCATTCTCTATGTGGGGAATCGACATGATTGGAGAGATCAAGCCTACAGCATCCAACGGACATCATTTCATTCTGGTGGCCATTGACTACTTCACCAAGTGGGTCGAAGCAGCATCTTTCGCATCCGTTACAAAGAATGTGGTTGCCCGCTTCATCAAGCAGAACCTCATTTGCCGGTATGGTATCCCGACAGGATTATGACTGACAACGGTACAAACCTGAACAACACTATGATCATCACTTTGTGCGAGCAGTTCCAGATTCAACATCACAATTCATCTCCCTATCAGCCAAAGACGAACAGTGTTGTCGAAGCTGCGAACAAAAATATCAAGAAGATCATTCAAAAGATGACCATCACCTATAAGGACTGACATGAAATGTTACCGTTTGCTCTCCACGGGTACCGTACCACGGCACGTACATCAACAGGGGCAACACCCTATTCTTTGGTATACGGCATGGAAGTTGTTTTACCTATTGAGGTTCAGATTCCCTCCTTGAGAATCATCAAGGATGCTGGTTTGAGTGAAGACGATTGGATTCAGACCCGGCTTGATCAACTTAACTTGATTGACGAGAAGCGACTTACTGCTGTTTGACATGGTCAGACGTATCAAAAACGGATGATCAAGGCTTTTAACAAGAAAGTCAGGCGCCAGGTATATCAAAAGGGGATCTTGTAATTAAGCGGATCATCTTGCTGCAAAGTGATCCTAGGGGAAAATAGACTCCTACCTACGAAGGACCATTTGTGATCAAAAACATCTTTTCTGGTGGGGCAATGATCCTGGCCACCATGGACGGCGATGACCTGCCGCACCCTGCGAATGCAGACATAGTCAAAAGATATTACGCATAAAACAACCCGACAAGTTGAAAACCCGAAAGGGTGACTTGGGCAAAAATGGGCATCTCGGTGAATCGAAAACCCGAAAGGGTGGTTCAGGCAAAAATTAGGGATAAACAAAAAAATCTGTACACCCGGCAAGTTGAAAACCCGAAAGGGCGACTTGGGAAAAAAAGGGTTTCCCGGTGGATCGAAAACCCGAAAGGGCGGTCCAGGCAAAAGTTAGGGAATTAAAGCGTATGACTATGTCTCGTCGGATCACTTTAAGGACAATCTCTTCACAGAAAAACTCAAGGCTTCTGATCAACTCAGTCATCTTCGGGCGAAGCAACGAATGGACGGGATATTCAGAGTTACGAAGGCTATAGCAGAATGGGAACCCCATAGAATTTTTTTACACATGGCTATATTTCTTTGTATAAATTTTTCTCAATTTTATGACAACATTCTCTTACTAGAATGTCTGTCTCCTTTGTACAAAATACTTACACAAAGTTAATACAAAGATACTTCAAAGTGCAGAAAACTATTTGCCTTTTCTTTTTCTTTACACTTGTGTTTTATTTGAAAACGTCCAATGGTTAATTAAATGAGCATATGCATTTGAATATAATCACTAATTACAAATAAACGAAATAGGAAGAATAATTACTGATAGGTTGAAAGTATAGGAAAACGTCTTTAGGCTATTCCAGGAGAAATCCCCTGCAGTACATCAACTAGGTCCCTAACGGAGCTAAAACCTTGAAATGCATATCCCCAGCAGAGTTAAATTTCGAAATCCCCAGTGGAGCCAAACTTTGAATTACAGACCCTCAGCGAAGATGAAACTTTCTTCCCTAGCGGAGTCCAAAACTTCAACCCTTAACAGAAACCATCCATCTTCCTCCAAATTCCCCAGAGAGTTGTCTTAAAACCAGATAATTCCCCTGCAAGTTATCTTAGAACCTGATAACTTCCCAGCAAGCTGATGTGAATCCTGATAGCTAACCAGACAACAACTTTGAATAGTTCCCCAGTGGATTGGCATACAACCCAAACTCTTGACCTCTCTCCATAACAGGAATGAGCTGTTCCCCCCCAGAGTCTCCTAAAACTCTCCAGCAATATAGCTACTCTTCAACAAATTAAACTTCCCCCCGCGGAATTATTCTTATTTCCCAGTAGATTGAAGATTCTCAATTCCCCAGCCACAGTCATTAAGATTCTCGGGACTCCCCAAGCAGGTTTCTCAAACGGCACTTGGCATTATTCTTACGACAGAATGTCTATCATCTTCCAACTTCAAAGGACTTGAAGGATCCCTAATCCCCACAGAAGTTGTCAAAGTTTTGATAATCCCCGCGAGTTGTCAAGGATTTTCTATCCCCAGCAGCAGTCAAGGATTATTTTTTTCGGCAGCAGTCAAGGATTTATTTTCCTCGGTAGCAGTGAAGGATTATTTTTTCCGGCAGCAGTCAAGGATTTATTTTCCCTGGCAGCAGTCAAAGATTTTATTATCTCCAGCCATCAAGGATTTATTTTCCTCAGCAAGACAGCAAATCAGCTTACATGCACATACATTACATTCATATATCATAAACATTGATAAAAACACATATATTGCATCATACATTTCATGCAACATAACTTTGTGTTTCAGCTAACGTTTTACCCTTTTCAGGATAAAATTAACAGCTATCTATAATGAACGTTCAAAATTCAAATGCAGCTTAGAGATGCTCTAGACATGTATGCTATTCTATTGCTTATTCGAATCAACGCTCAGATTCATGTTCCAGTTTAAATTATAAAGCCCATATTCGACCAGATAATATCTTGAACATACTGAAGCCCGGAAATTGACTAAAAAATAGTTAAATCCCCACAAATTACTAAAGCCTGGAATCGACCAGATAGCAGTATAAAGCACCATGAAGCCTGGAATCGACCAGATAGCAGTATAAAGCACCATGAAGCCTGGAATCGACCAGATTGTGGTACATCTTAAGTTCAAGCTACGAAGCTCGGGTTCGACCAAATAGTATCTTGATCTCTACAAAACACTATGAAGCCTGGATTTTGACCAGATAACAGTGAGGTACACTGTGAAGCCTGGATTTCGACCAGATAGCAATACAAGATTGTGAAGCTTGGATTTTGACCAGAAAACAGTTTAAGATACTGTGAAGATTGGATTTTGAGCAAATAGCAGTTTACTTGGCTAATTACTAAGAAGCCCAGAGTCGACCGGATATTAGTGTGCCTTAAATTCAAGTTGAAGCCCGGAGGCGACCGGATAACAACTTAATTCCTTCTAAAGCCTGGAGTATGACCAGATAAGAATTGAGAAATTATGGAGCCTGGAGAACGACCAAATAACAAGTTTAATCTCACCCCCAGTAAGTCACTGTAAAGCCTGGAGCACGACCAGATAGCAGTTCATTTTCACCTATTCAACCAGGAGATGATTCCTCAGTAGAATAACAAATGACTGAAGCTCCTAAAATTCTATTTCTACCACGACAGAGATCAGCATTCCCCGGTGTAATCCTCCTCAACAACAGGAATACAGGCTTTCGCAAAGGAATCTCTTATGCGATCAACAATTTTGGATGGCATCTTTAAGCCCATCTCCAACAAGATTCTACCACGTCTCCAAATGGCATCTTTAAGCCCATTCCCTCAACTACATTTCATCGAGTGCAAATTCTTGGGCACTCTAGTGTCCAATCATTCTCTTACCTTCGAGTCACGAACGACAAACTCGCCAATCTAACTCTTCAGGTTCAAGAAGATTGAACAGGGGCAGCTGTTGTACCCCAAAATTTTCCCTCTCATTTTATCAAGTTTTCCCCCACAAGACTCTTTGGACTCCAGACAGGATTAGGGTTTTCTCTGCTTAGGACCTCTCCTTGCACTAATGACTTGAAATTAGGGTTTGAGTTTGCACAAGGATTTTTGGACTTCCAATGCTCAATGTGACTTTCATACTTCATGTTGGACCTATAAGATTTCCCATACCAAGTTTTAAGCTTTGAATCAAATTTTTGCCCAGTCAATTGGACAGTTGACCTAGAAATCAACTATATTAAGGAAAAAGTCAACTGTGGCCAATTTACAGTCAAACCTCATAATTTTTTATCCACATCAACATTATAGACTCATATGAACCATTTGATCAAGTTTGGATCACAACTCCTTCAGAAATTTGATCAGATCACCAAAAGGGTAAAATGGTCATTTTTAGGGTTTTGAATGCAGAAGGGCAATTCCTGATTTTTCACCTAGCCAATGGCAAATTGGGTTCAAGCATGGATTCAAGGACTCAATGGCATCATCTTTACCTAATCACAAGGTTCAAAATATCTCAATTGCATTGAGTTGACAGATGAATTTTCCAGTCAACTGATCAAAAATCAACTGTACATTGAAAAGTCAAACTTTGACTTTTTGGTCAAAATCAAGTGCCAAGGGTAATTTTTCATCAAGATGTGTCAAAACATGAAACTTGTTCACCAAGAAACCTAATTTTGCAAATTAGGGTTTAAAATGGAAATTTTTCATAACTTAGAAATTTTCTAAGTTATGAAAATTTCTTATTTTTTCCCAACTTTGCCCAACATTTTCCCCATGATGCAATTGGATTCAAACAAAAATTCCAACATGAAAGTTGTAGTCCTCCACAAAATCTACAAATTTTAATCACAAAATTTTCCCAAAAGATGCTTGGATCTCAAGTTATGATTTTGTGAACAAGGGTCCATGAAACTTTTAACTTAGTGAAATTTTACCCTAGTTTAGGCATGATTTTGACCAATCTTCATGGCAATTTTTCACCTAGTTACAATTGGAATATCAAAATTCATTTCAAAGATGGATTTTATAGCATGTTACAAGCTTTCCAAAATGTCAAAGAACTCTCCAAAATCATTTGTGGTTAGGGAGAATCGAAGGTTTGAATTTGGAAAAAAGTCACTTTGATCCATGGCATTTTTCATGTTGCTACAAGTTGTAAATTCTATCCAGCCTTGCTTGTACTTGTTTACAGGTCCTTAAACCCTTCCACACTCAAAAATTGAATTCAAACTCAATGGATTAAGGCATGGTTCTGATCAATTAAGCATTATACAAAGGTTTATTCCATTTATGGCATAAAGGTGTCAATACCATTTACATAAAGCATGCTTTATGTCAAATTGCTTATCTTGAGCCAAGGACCCAATATTTTACAGCAAACAAAGTTCACTAATATCAGGCAATTGGTACCAACTCTTAGCAGACCCTAAGCTAGATTGTACAAGCCTTTGCATTGTCAATTATCACTTTTGCTTCAAAACCAAGAAACCTTGCAAAAGGTCAACAACTCTTCAATCTGATATAACCAACTCTTGTAAACATTTCAAACAAGTTTTTGCATATCACACTAAGTCAGAAGCACGAGCTAACCACTTCTCAAACCTTCCAAAATACCAAAATCACATTTTCTTGCAAAACAGGGCAACTTCTGCAATTTGACATCCAAATCAAAATCCACTCGTGCGTTTTGCTTGCAACCACCTCAAACACATTTTAAACAACACACCTAAGCTATCCCAACCATTGGCCAACAACTATAACCTTTTTTTCAAGCTTCACCATTTTTGAATTCTGACTGTGCAGGTTGACTTCTACAAGCATATTCAGGCAAGTTCAAAGCTAGCTAAGCATTGGGAAAGCTCCAAGGAACTCCAAGCAAGCTCAAAAGCATCTCAGGCCTCACTGAAAACCCATGCATTGCCATACTCGAGCTTAACTGAAACAGGTAAAGTTCAAACTTCTATCTCTCTATTTAGGAATCATTAGGCTTAGGTTTATGAATAAAAAATGTAGTACTCATTGCCCTTAAGCTGTACATATGCATAGATTTCATTTAAGTTAATCGAGTTGGGAGAATTTGAATGATGAACTTTCTGAAAAAACTAGGTTAGAAATTAGGGCCAGAGAAATTCTCTCTGGTCTTTGAGAGTTAGATTAAGTTCTTTACATGGTTGGAATCGTGTTTGAAAATGCTATAACTTTTATGTTGTGAGTTTTTGATTTAATGCAAGAACAAGAGAGAACATAATTTGTGTGTAAGAGCCATGGCGCGCGCGTTCTGGAGGACAGGGATGAAGATGGAATGGGTTGGGCCTGACTTGGCCTTGTTGTTTGCACCCCCCATTGTGCTTTCTGCACCCCCTTGGCCCATTTCATTATTTTTTGTATTTTTCTATTTCTATTTACATTTCTGACTTTATTTTATTTTTTTCTAAACATTAAAAAATACCAAAAATAATTTCTTAAATTTTCACATTTTATTTTATTATTTTTATTATTTTTTAGCATAACAATAATTATTAAATAATATATACTTTGGTTTTTCTTGAATAAACTTATAATTAATACAAAAAATATTATATTTCTATTTTTATTATTTATATACTTAAATAAAATTTTCTCATATATTTTTATTTTTTCTAAACATTTGTATATATTTTATTTTATTTACTTGTACATAAATAAATAATTATAATATATATATTTTCTTAAAACAAATTAGGGTTTCCACCCTTAATGAAAATAATCTTTTATTTTCTTATTTTTGATACATTAAATAAACTTATTTTTACATATATAAAAATAATACAATAACATTTTTGCATATTTATATTTAATTGTCCATTTAAATATTGTCTATTTATTTATTTTGCACAATTAATTCAATTTGGTTGTAATAGTTGAATCAGGGCTTTTTATTTCTTGCAAATACCCCCTATTCAAATTTGTATCCCCCTCCCCATAATCATGTTGTAATAGTTGTAGATTTACTTTTACGCACTTTATTGCTTTTAAATATGCCATGATAGAAAGATTAGGGTTTGTATGCAAAAATCCAAAATCAAAACAAATAGCTTGACTAATACAAGACAAAAATGCATGAAAATGACAATACAATGCACACAAGCAACCCTAGGGTTTCATCCACTTGTTGCCTTTAAAATGGCCATGGTATGCATGCTAGGTATCTTGGCAAAACAAAAACAAAAACAAAAGATCATAAGTCCCTCGATGACGCTATCTTGGTTGCCTATACAAAAATGATCTAGTCCCTCAAAAAATTTGCTAAGATACTTGGCAACATTGTTATCATGGTCATACGATGACCCAAGCATGTCCCTTTTAACATCCAAACACAAGTTTGTTTACCAAATACAATGGTAAAACAACAATGTCAAAGGGTTAAAAATGTGTAGGAAAGATCTTTGAGTTAGGTTAGAGAACTCCTAGTTACTTGATCAAAACTTGCAAACATCCTTGCTAATTTCAAAAACACACAACACAATTTCAAAACAATTTCCCAACACACTTTCAAACATTGAAACATTTTTTCAAAAGACAAACACCTTTGTATACATTCAAACAAGAATCATTACAAAGGTCGCCTAAACAAAGGCCTCTTTTCAAAATGCTTTCAAAACCAAACACAAAAGCACCATTTCAAACAATTGAAAAGCAAAGCAAGTGATCTAAAACAAGTAACTAAGAGCCCATGAAAAACCATGGATGAAAAGGGTGCTAGCACCTTCCCTTTTCATAATCTACCCCCCGAACCCAAGAAAACATCTCAAAGGTCTTTCCTGTGCTTTTTGACCTTTCCTTTGGATAAAATAAAAAGTTGGTGGCGACTCTTGCTAAATCGAAACATTTGCGAACACAAACGCAAAACCTCAAGTCAGTTCTCCCACTGTATCACAATAGCATCAATTAACTACTGATTCATCGTCTAAATAATAAATTTATCTCATATCTAACAATATGTTCATCACACCATAAATCTTAAACATGAATACCAATCTAATCCATTTGAACATACAGAGGCACATAAAAATCAATATTAAAACAATGCACGCATTTCACATTAACAACATTAATCACAATAGATTTATCATCAATTTTTCTATAAGAACACATAAACATCAACAATGGTAAAAGATGAAAATCCTAGAAGAGGGTGAGGATCCCTCTCTATCCTTCATGCATTTGACACCAGTATTAGAGTAATTCCCCCTAACCTTAATGCTCCAGCAGCAATTCAAGGTTTTGGTTATGGCTTCTCCTTCCTAGAGATCTTTTTAGGTTCTCTTTGCCTCTTGCCTCTTTTCCACTTTTCTCAAATTCTACGTATCGAACAAACTCTAACTCCCCTCACTCTTTCTATATAAATTATCTAATATTTTTCATAATTCTCAACTTTCCCCCAACTCTTGAGCTCTTAATCCTTAACACTCCAACCTCTTTAAAATCCAATTTTCTATCCCATACCTCACTATTTCTATGTTTCTATTATTTTAATTAAACAAAATAAAATAAATCCACATAAATCCCACAATTATCAAAAAAATTATATAAATCACATAAAGCATTTTATCACTCAATTATATAAATAAAATAATTAAAAATCCAATAAATAATTATTTGAAAACTCGAGGTGTTACATCTCTCTCAAATTATTAAATTTTCGCCCTCGAAAATTTTCCTGAAAGAAAAATCTCTAGATAAGACTCTCTCATCCAACTCTCCAGCTCCCACGCCATGTTCCCTCCAGCAGGTCCTCCCTATACTACCTTCACCAGCACAATCTCTTTACCTCTGAAGTGTTTCACTTCTCCATCATCATTTTGCAATGATGATACCTCCACAATCAAGTTATCTCTCACTTGCACATCATCCATTTGAATCACATGAGACAAATTAGGGAGATACTTCCAAAGTTGAGACACATAAAACACACTATGAAGATTCGAAAGATATGACAGTAAAGCAACTATGTAGGCCACTTCTCTTATTCTCTTCAAAATCTGATAAGGACCAATGAAATGAGACGCATGCTTTCGATACTTAAACGCACGACCAACACTAGTCATTGGAGTGACTCTCAATAACACATGATCACCCTCTTGAAACTCAAGAGCTTTCCTCCACTTATCATGATAACTCTTATGTCTGCTTTACGATCATTTCATCTTCTCCTTGATCATCTTAATCTTCTTAGTAGTTTGTTGAACAATATCAGGTCCAAGCACTGCACTTTCACCAGAATGATAACAACACAAAGGTGTTTTATACCTCCTATCATACAAAGCCTCAAAAGGTGTCATCCCAATACTATAATGGCAACTATTGTTGTGGTTAAACTTGATCAACAATAAGTAATTTTTCTAGTTACCTCCATGCTCCAAAACACAAGCTCTCAGCAAATCTTCTAAATACTGGATAGTCTTCTCAATATGACCGTTTATATGCGGATGATAAGTGTTGTACCCCAAAATTTTCCCTCTCATTTATCAAGACTTTTCTCACAAGACTTCTTGGACTCAAGACAAGATTAGGGTTTGGTCAGCTTAAGACACCTCATCTTGCACTGATAACCTAAAATTAGGGTTTGAGTTTTCACAAGGATTTTTGGACCATCAATTATTCATGTGACTTTCATAAACCATTTTGGACCCGTAAGATTGCTCATGTTAAGTTTCAAGCCTTGAACCACATTTTTGATCAGTCAATTGGACAGTTGACCTAAAAATCAACTGTATTGGGGAAAAAGTCAACCATGGCCAATTTACAGTAAAACTTCATAATTTTTTATCCACATCAACATTCTAGACTCATATGTACCATTTGATCAAGTTTGGATCACAATTCCTCAAGAAATTTGATCAAATCATCAAAAGCAAAATGGTCAAAATAAGGGTTTTGACTGAGAAAGGGAAATTTATGATTTTTAACCTAGATAATGACCAATTAAGTTCAAACATGATTTCAAGGGTTAAATGGCATCATCTTGACCTAATTACATGGTTAAAAAGATCTCAAGTTCATTGGATTGACATATGAATTTTGCGGTCAACTGATCAAAAGTCAATTGTACACTGAAAAGTCAAACTTTGACTTTTTGGTCAAAATCAAGTACCAAGGGTCATAAATTATCAAGATATGTCAAAATGTGAAACTTGTTGACCAAGAAAACTAAATTTGAAAATTAGGGTTTTAATTTGAAAATTTTCATAACTTCGAATTTTTCTAAGTATACAAATTTTCTTATTTTTTCCCAACTTTTCACCACTTTCTCACCATGATGCATTTTGATTCAAAGAAAACTTCCAACATGAAAGTTGTAGTCCTCCATGAAATCTACAACTTTTATTCACAAACTTTTCCCAAAAGATGCTTAGATCTCAAGTTATGAATTTGTGAATATAGGTCCATGAACTTCTTAACTTAGTGAAAATTTGCCCTAATTTAGGCAGGTTTTTGACCGAACTTCATGGCAACTTTTCACCTAGTTCTAAGAGGTGTCTCAAATTTAATTTCAAATATGGATTATAGAGAACATTGCAAGATTTCCAAAATGTCCAAGAACTCTCCAAGATCATTTTTGGTTAGGGAGAATCGGAGAGAGGAAGTTGGCATTTTCTCACTTTTTGTTCATGCCATTTTCACATAGCATCAAGTTGCAAATCCAATCCATGTTGTTTGTATATTGCTTTACAGGTCCTAAGATCACTTTACACTCCATAATTAAATGCAAACTCAGTTGACAAAGGCATTATCTTTGCTTTTGAAGCTTTGTACAAAAGATATTTCCATTTTTGGCCAAAAGGTTACAATGCCATTTTCATAAAGGGCAACTTTTGCAACTTTGTCAATCTTGAGCCTTGGACCTGTCCCTTTTGTGCAAGAAATTTCTACAGGTCTCAAGAAATTTGTAGAAGCTCTTTTCAGCTCTCAAGCTAGCCAGTACAAGCATGTAGCATTGGTCTTGTCACTTTACTTAAAATACAAGAAAGGTTGCCAAAAGGTGAAAAGCTTGTACAGCTAGTAAGAAGTGGACTTGGTATAATTTCTATACAAATATACAAACATTTTGCAAGGCATAACACGATTGCTTGACACTTGAAACTCTCCAAAACTCAGAAACACTAAAATTTTGTCCAAACACAACATTTCTGCAAAATCACTGCCAACTAATTTTTGGCTCGTGCGTTTTGTGTTTTAACACTTGAAACACCTCATACACATCATACCAAAGCAGTCCAAGCCATCACCCTGGTTATGTAACCCCTGTTTCAGCCTTTTCCATTTTCAACCTTGAAGCTTGCAGCTTGACTTGTGTAGAGATTTCCAACTATCCTCAAAGCAAAGTAAGCATTGGGATAGCTTGAAGGAAGTTCAAGGAAGCTTAATAAATCCCCAGGCCTCCATTAAAGTCCCTGCATTGCTCTACTCGAATCCAGCTGAAGGAGATATATTTCGTAAACTCTATCTCTCTGAATGGGCATCCTCAAGCCACGATTTGTGAAGAAAAAATGTAGTCCATATCATAGTGAAGTTGTACATATGCATACTTTTCATTTATATTAACTATGCTGGAAGAATTTGACGATTGAAAATGCTGAAAAAGTTAGGTCACGAATTAGGGCTGCCAAAATTCTCTCTGATCTTTTAGAGTTAGGTTACATAATTTATATGGTTGGAATCGTGAGCTCAAATGCCACATGTTTCATGTTATGAGTTTTTGTTTTTGTGCAAGCATATGAAAGTTACAGATTTGAACCATGAAATGCGCGCAAGGAAGCTGGCTAGAGGACAGGGATGAAGTCTGGGCTTTTTGGCGCCTTGGGCTTTTTGTTTTTGCTTTTTGCACCTCCTGATTTGCTACTACACCCCCTTGACTAGTTTTTTATATTTTTGCATTTTCTTTCATATTTTCATATTTAATGCTTTCATTTATTTTTCTTAATGATAAAAAATACCAAAAAATGATTTATTTATTTTCACACTTTTATTTTATTTTTTCTTATTTTCTCACATGAAAAAAATAGTTTATTTTGATAAATAGAACTTATTTTCTTGAATAACTTGTAAATATATTTAAAAATACTTAATATTTTTATTATACTATTTATACTCATAAATACTTATTTTTATACATATTTAATTTATAATATTTACATATAATATTATTTATTATTTTCTTGTACAAAAAATGGACAAAATAATAACATAAAGCATTATTTTCTTTTAATTAAACAATTAGGGTTTCATCCTTCCGAAAATAATATTATTTTTTCCTTATTTTTTAGGGTTTAAATTAAATCATTTTATCATACAAAAAACAAATACCAAAACATTTTTTACATAAATACATTGCATTGTTTTAAATATTTGTATATTTATTTAATTCGCACAATATTCGATTTGGTTGTAATAATATACTTAGGTTTATATTTGTGCAAAATCCCCATTCAAAACTTGTATCCCCCCTCCCATAATAATTGTTGTAATAGCTTAGTTTATTTTACGCAATTTATCGCTTTATATACTATGTTTAGTAATTAGGGTTTGCATGACAAGAATAAAAACAAAACAAATAGAAAAAACCTAATGCAAGACAAAAGCATGAAAATGACACACTTTGCACACAAGCACCCTTAGGGTTTCTCCCACTTGGTTGCCTAAAATAAAATGGCCATGTTACGCATGCGAAGTATCTTGGCAAAACAAAACAAAAATAAGATCATAGTCCCTCGATGACGCTATACAAAGGTTGCCTAAACAAAATGATCTTGGTCCCTCAAAAATGCTAAGATACTTGGTAACATTGCTATCATGGTCATACGATGACCCACGCCCGTCCCATTTACATCCAAAGATAGGGTTGCTTACCAAATCAATGGTAAGTCAACAATGTCAAAGGAATAAAAATTCACAAGAAAGACATTTGAGTAGGTAGATAGCTTCTAAGTTACTTGCTCCATTCTCAAACAATCCTTGCTATTTTCAAAAATAAACACATACACATTTCAAAACATCTTACAAACATTGAAAAACATTTTCAAAAGACAAACATCTTTGTATACATTCTTACGAACAAGAATCATTACAAAGATTGCCTAAACAAATGGCCTCTTTTACAAAATACTTTCAAAACCACACCAAACACCATTTCAAACAAAGCAAAGCAAGTGATCTAAGCAAGTAACTAAGAGCCCATGGAAAACCATGGATGAAAAGGGTGCTAGCACCTTCCCTTTTCATAATCTACCCCCCGAACTCAAGAAAACATCTCAAAGGTCTTTCCTGTGCTTTTTTACCTTTCCTTTTGGATAAAATAAAAGTCGGTGGCGACTCTTACTAACCGCGACATTTACGACAAAACGCAAAACCTCAAGTCAGTTCTCCCACCGTATCACAGAACTGGCGACTCCGCTGGGGAAAATTATAAAAAGTGGGGTTACCTTAGGGTTTAGATCACCTTTATTTGCTTATCTTGTTTGACTTGTTTGCTTTACACTTTGGTTCTATTGTTTGGGTTTGAATCCTCCACCCGGATTTAGGAAACATTATAGGTAAATAACAATATGTTGTGGAAACTGTGCGGGGTATATCGACACGGCCTAAGCAATAGCTATGTTAGTGTGACATATTTGTGGGTATCGGTAGCCTTTGAGTCAATCAAAGAGAATACGGGGCCGCTGAGTGATGTCATGAAGCACTAACGAACTTCTAGAACCTTTACTTGACCAACTTGGCCTTTTAGGATGTAGTGAGATGACCGGCTTTGGTGCAGTCCGAAGTTGGTAGATACTCGATACTACACTCATTGAGGGTTGGTTCCTTGGAATTTTTCGGTCTCCAGTAAAGAGGCTTGAATTGAAACAATGAACAAGGAAACAATCCGGTGATATTGAGCTCCTTAGAACCCGGTTACTATTACTAGGACAGGTTGAGCCAACTAAACTTCAAGAGGGTACTTACCTATGAAACCCCATGCAAGCCTAAACTAGGAACTTGTTTGATTTGTTTGTACATATATACTTGTGCATAACATCATGGACATCATAAGCATCATATGCATCCACTAACCATTTCAAGGATTTTGGAAATTTATCTTTGTTCTTGTTTTGTAGGATATGGATTCACTTTGCAGGAAAACTATCCAAGTCAACCTTGTAAGAATTCCTCCACAACTCAAGGAGCTAGCTTCAAGGATTCCTGAGAATTCTCCATTCACCGAGAGGCATGGTTGTCTACTCAACTTGGTCACCTCCAACACAGAGGAATACATGATGAAGGTTCTCTTCCAGTTCTTTGACCCTTTGCATCACTGCTTCACATTTCCTGACTACCAGCTTGTGCCTACTTTGAAAGAATTCTCTCAACTCTTGAGGATTCCTATTCTCAATCAACTACCTTTCAACGGTACGGAAAGAGATCCAAAGCCAGAAGAGATTTCTCAAGCCTTGCACTTGCACTCATCTGATGTCATAACCCATTGGGAAACTAGAAGTGGTGTCAAAGGCTTCTTGGCAAAGTTCTTATTTGAGAAGGCCCAAAGCTGCTGGAATTTCTTGGACTTGCAAGTTTTTGAGGAGATTGTGACTCTTCTCATCTATGGGATGGTTTTGTTCCTTAATCTTGACCAACTCATAGATGTGAGTGCTATCATAATCTTCATGTCACGCAATTCGGTTCCTACATTGCTTAGAGATATCTTACACTATTTTCACACTCGTACAATGAGGAAAAGAGGTGTTATCATGTGTTGCACTCCTCTCCTAGCACGATGGTTTATTTATCATCTTCCCCAATCAGTCTTGAAGAATGAGCAAGGTTCGAGGTGGTCACAAAGGTTGATGACACTTAAACATTCAGATATTCATTGGTGTTCTTGATCCAAAGAGAATGTTATCATTGTCGACCGTTGTGGGGAATTCCTTAATGTACCTCTACTTGGAATTAGGGGAGGCATCACCTACAACCCTTGCTTGGCTCTAAGACAGTTTGGTTATGCCCGAAGGGATGGCCCACATGATATGCTGATTCAAGGCTTGGTTTTTGACTTCGACAACGACAATCAAGGACTTCGTCAAAGATTCATCCGAGCTTGGAGGATGCCAAACAAGGTAGATAGTAAGACCTTGGGACACAAGAATTCCATCCCTCTCGAGCCTTACCTCAAGTGGGTATGAACCCGCGCCCAAAGTCTTATGATGCCTTACCCCTCCATTCTCCCAGTGATTATAGAGCATGTTAAGGAAGGAGATGTTCCATACACCATCCTACATCCTGACATGCCGACATCACTTGAAGACTTACAAAGGAGTTGGATACAGCTCAAAGAAGAACGCGACACTTTCGAAGCCCAATTCTACGCAAGCTAGAAGAAGGTTTTGGAACTCACTCGGTTACTTCATGAAGAGAAGACTCTCAGCACCTACATTGCACCAAAGAGGATGCGCAATGTCTTTTTATCTTAGAATTTTGTATTATTTTCCCCTAGGGGCATTAATGTACTCAAACTCTATTTTATTAATATAACGTGTGTTCCTTTTTATTTGACACAAATTTGAATTTTTAAATCCTTGAAAACATTGCATGAATACATATCATTCATCATGAGCATAAACAGGTCTTTGCAACAATTTTCCTTGTCCCTCTGCTGTTTATTTCAGCAAAATGGATCTCGAACAAACGGTTAAAGACTTGCAAGCTCAAAATTCACAATTTCAACAGTTACTCTTGACCTTAGCCATGGGGAAGGAGGAGCTAAAGACTCTGCTAGAGAAAGAGAAAGAGAAAAAGAAAAAGAAGCCAGTTGGTGTGGTTATCATGGGCAGAAGGTTTCAGGGACAAGCCATAAGGACCTTAGAATTTCCAACAACCTCTGATGAAGGGGAAAGAAAAGGAAAAGAAACGGAAGTACCATCAGATTCTGAAGAGGAAGAGGAAGAAGAGGACTACTCTGAACAGCAATACCCTCCGGCCGATGACAAATACAAACACCTGGAAGAGCGTCTAACTGCTATGGAGATACAGAGAGTACCAGGGCTAGATTTCGAGGAACTGGGGCTGGTGTCAGGAATAGTAATCCCGCCAAAGTTTAAGGTGACATTATTTGCCAAGTATGATGGGGTGTCTTGTCCCAAAATGCACCTACGATCTTATGTCAGGAAGATTCAGCCGCATTCTGCTGACAAAGACTTGTGGGTCCACTTTTTTCAGGACAGTTTATCAAGAACGCAGCTTAATTGGTTCTACCAGTTGGAAAGGGTTGATGTCCATAATTGGGAAGACTTGGAAGCAGCCTTCTATAAACAGTATCAATACAATGCTGATTTGGCACCAACCTGTACTCAACTCTAGAGTATGGCTATGGTATCAAATGAGGGCTTCAAAGACTATGCACAAAAGTGGAAGGATCTAGCCAGAAGGGTGCAACCCCCTTTATCTGAAAGGGAGTTAGTGGGCATGTTCCTGGGAACTCTATCAGGCCCTTTCTTTAATCATCTGATTGGGAGCTCCTCTGCAGGTTTTATTGAATTGATTTTAACTGGCAAGAGGGTGGAAGTCGGTATAAGAAGTGGGAAGATTCAGAAAGACACGTCTGCCTCCACAGTTGTAAAAAATCCCTTCACTGGAAAGAAGGAAGTGTCTGCTGTCTATTCACAGAGGAATCAAGGAAGAACCGAGTGCCGACCAATGGTGGGAGCCGTTATGATTCAAAATCCTGCATCATACCAGTCGAGGAATAACCAGCTGAGAAATAATCAGCCAAGGGTGGAAAGGCCAATCCAGCAATTCACCAAGATCAACATGACTCCAGCTCAGGTCCTACCACATCTTCTGAAGTTGAATCTGGCCATGTTAAAAGAGGTCCCTAAAAATCCCAATACTGTGTCTCCTCACTACCATCCGAATGCCAGGTGCGCATACCATTCTGAAAGTCCAGGGCACGACACCAACAACTGTTGGGCTTTGAAGAACAAAATTCAAGACCTGATAGACGCAAAAGAAGTTAAGTTTGAAGCGCCTGAGAAACCAAATGTCATCTCCGCTTCGATGCCTAGGCTAGGTCACAATGCCAATGTTGTTGAGGAAGATCTGTTTGTTGCTACTGTGGATGAACTGTTAACTCCGCTCCTGATCATCAAGTTGAATTTGTTGAAGGCTGGTATATTCCCAGGTTGTGACAAAGATTGTCGTATTTTCCTATCCTCATCATTTGACTGTCCTCTGTTGAAAAAAGGTATCCAACAACTGATTGATAACCAAGAAATTTTGTTTGAGAAAGCTCCTATTTCACCCGTTCCAGTTAAAGAAGTTTCAATAATAACCATCTACGCCAATCCTTCCAGGGTCCCTAAAAGACCCGTTAGGATTACATCTGCTCCGAAGACTTCTCCACTTAAGATGACAATGCCCGGGCCGGCTCCATACCAATCAGATAAAACAGTACCATGGAATTATGGTGGAGAAGTCTACTACCATGGTATTAAATAGGATGATTCGACTGCCGAAGGAGAGATCTCCTAAGAGGACAATTCCGACATCAGTAACATTGCCGGAACAAGCAAGATTACCCGTAGTGGGAGAATCTTATCTCCAGAGATTTCCCCTCCAAAGGCAGTCTTTGGACCCATGGTCGTTCCGAAGATTACCTCTGCACCAGTGATTGTACCTGCAAGCGTACCTACCGACAAATAAGACAATACAATTCCTATCCCTACTTCCACTGCTGAGAATAAAGGAAAGAATGTTCAAGAGGAGCCTGTCCTGACGAAGGATCAATCACTAGCTATTCTTGAAACGTCCAAGAAGGAGATGGAAGAAATCCTGAGGATCATAAAGAAGAGTGATTATGATGTGGTCGAACAATTGGGGTAGACCCCCTCCAAAATCTCTATGTTAGCATTACTGTTGTGCTCTGAGGCACACGCTAAAGCTTTGGTAAAATTTCTGAAGACAGCTCATGTGCCGCAAGAGACGTCTACGAATCAATTCCAAGGGTGTGTGGCCAGTTTGACAGCTGATAATGGCTTGGGTTTCTCTGATGCTGACCTGACACCCAAAGGGAGAAAACACAACGAGGCACTACATGTCTCAGTGGAGTGTAGAGGAACGACCCTAGCCCATGTCTTGGTAGATACTGGTTCATCTCTGAACGCCTTGCCAAAGAAAGCCCTGGATAGATTGGATTGTGAGGGGCTGACATTAAAACCCAGTAATATAATTATGAGAGCATTTGACGGCTCTAAGAGGATGGTCCATGGGGAGGTGGACATCCCGATCAAGGTGGGAACTCAGACCTTCAATTCAACCTTCTATGTGATGGACATTCGTCCTTCTTACTCTTGTCTGTTGAAACGCCCATGGATTCACAATGCCGGTGCGGTCACCTCCACTTTGCATCAAATGTTGAAGTACCCCGTCCAAGGGAAGATCATAATTGTCCATGGGGAAGAGGAGTACATGATTAGTCACCTGAATTCTTTCCGATATGTGGAATTGGATGGCGAGTTCATTGAAACCCATTTCCAACATTTTGAAGAAGTCTCTCAGGAAATAGCGGCAACCAAGGAGGTATCCTCAATTCCTATGATCACAAGACCTCCACCTCGGATGTCATCTCTAAAGGATGCAAAGGCAGTAGTGGAAGAAGGGGGATGCACCATCTGGGGGCAGCTTCCAGATATCCCGTACAAATCAGAAATTTTTGGCTTGGGGTTTACTTTGACTGCTCAGAAGGCTGTGCGTCGCGCCCGTGCCGGAGGGCCACCTGTGAAGATTACCAACCAAGGGGTCAATGCACTAGATGACAGTGAAGAAGATGGAAGCTTGGAAGATTGGATATTTCCTACTGTCAGCGGAGGACTTCGCAACTAGGAAGCCAAAGACTTCATCCTAATAACTTTCATATCTCAGTAATTTATCTTTTACATTTCTGTTGGACTTGTAACAATTCACAAACAATTCGTACATTTTCAACCTTGTGTCTTACCCGAGGCACAACGGTCCATTTGTAAGGGTTTTTATTTCATTTTCATATGTCATTCAATGAATCATGGACGCTTTTTCATATATAAACCTTTTGTGCTCTTTGTCTTTCTTTTACATTTTATTGTTTTAAGATGGTTATACCCTTACACACACCCACACTCACAAACGTAGGTACCCTTCCACTCCGGATCCCATGGGTAACGATACTGCTATAGCCTTCAGTGACTCTGAAGATCTGATCTACCAAGTCGAATACGAAGGTGAGGAAGATTGTGAGGTACCAGGGGAATTGGACAGACTACTACAATAAGAGGAAAGATCTATTCAACCTCATGAGGAGCTGTTGGATACAATCAACTTAGGTACCGAGGAGGATAAAAAGGAAATTAGAGTAGGTCCCAATCTAGAGTCGAGTGTCAAAGAGCGCCTAATTCAGCTATTGCATGATTATGTTGAGATCTTTGCCTGGTCATACGAAGACATGCCGGGACTTGATACAGACATTATGGTACACTGTCTACCCACAATAGAAGAATGTCCACCAGTGAAGCAAAAAGTCCGCCGCATGAGACCTGACATGTCAGAGAAGATCAAAGCAGAAGTTATGAAACAGTTCAATGCTGGATTTCTGGATGTTACTTCCTACCCTCAATGGGTTGCTAACATTGTTCCTGTGCCTAAAAAGGACGGCAAAGTGAGAATGTGCGTGGATTATAGAGATTTAAACAGGGCCAGCCCTAAAGATGATTTTCCACTTCCGCACATCGACATCCTGGTTGACAATACAACCCAGCACAAAGTATTTTCTTTCATGGATGGACTCTCAGGCTATTACCAGATCAAAATGGCACCTGAGGACATGGAGAAAACTACATTTGTTACACAGTGGTGTATGTTCTGCTACAAAGTGATGCCATTCGGACTGAAGAATGTCGGGGCAACCTATCAACGCACCATGGTAGCTTTGTTTCATGATATGATACATCATGAGATAGAAGTCTACGTAGATGACATGATATCCCGATCACAAACTGAAGAAGAACACCTTGATCACTTGCAAAATATGTTTGTCAGGTTGAAGGAGTACAAACTAAGGTTGAACCCGAATAAGTGCACATTCGGAGTCTGGTCCGGTAAACTCTTGGGTTTCATTATCAGCAATAAGGGCATCGAGGTTGATCCTACCAAAGTCAAAGCGATACAAGAAATGCCTGCTCCTCGCACTGAGAAGGAAGTCAGAGCTTTTTTGGGACGCCTAAACTATATCGCCAGGTTCATTTCTCACCTAACATCTACTTGTAAGCCAATCTTCAAACTGCTGAAGAAAGATCAGGTAGTTAGATGGAATGATGACTGTCAGATTGCTTTCGAAAAAATCAAAGAGTATCTACAAGAGCCTCATGTCTTGATGCCACCAGTCGAGGGAAGACCGCTAATCATGTATCTGACCGTTTTAGAGGACTCAATGGGGTGCATATTGGGGCAGCATGACGAGTCTGGCCGAAAAGAGCATGCTATTTATTACCTGAGAAAAAAGTTTACCAACTGTGAAACCAGATATTCACTGCTCGAGAAAACTTGTTGCTATCTGGTATGGGCTGCTCGCCGGCTAAGACAGTATATGTTGACTCATACCACTTTGCTGATATCTAAGATGGATCCGATAAAGTACATCTTCGAGAAACCTGCTTTGTCTGGAAGGATAGCTAGATGGCAGATGATCCTAACAGAATATGACATACAGTACATGACCCAAAAAGCTATAAAGGGCAGTGTGCTAGCTGATCATCTTGCTCATCAAGCTGTAGAAGATTATCAATCCATGAAGTTTGAATTCCCTGACGAAGACATCATGACAGTAGATAACTGTGGAGGAATCAGACCATATGACGGACATGAACAAGGATCCCGATGGACCCTGTTCTTTGATGGGGCATCCAATGCACTTGGCAACGGTATTGGTATTGTACTTATATCTCCGTAAGGAAGCCATACTCCTTTTACGGCCAGACTTTGTTTCAACTGTACGAACAACATGGCAGAGTACGAAGCATACATATTTGGTCTCAAGGCTGCCATAGACTTGGGAATCAAATCTTTGGTTGTGTTCGGAGATTCAGCTTTGGTCATCAGTCAGATCAAAGGAGAGTGGGACACTAAGCATCCAAACCTTATCCCTTACAAAGAACATGTTTTGACATTGTTACCACATTTCGAGAAAATTACCTTCGAGCACTTCCCGCGAGAAGAAAATCAGCTAGCAGATGCTCTAGCTATAATGTCATCTATGTTTAAACTTAATTGGGATAACGAAGCTCCCCAAATGACCATTGAACGAATGGATGAACCAGCACACTGTCACGAGATTAATACCGAAGAAGTAGTGGACCAGCCTTGGTTTCATGAAGTCAAAAGGTATCTCGAGGCTCAAGAATATCCAGAAGGAGCTTCAGTCAATGACAAAAAGTTCTTAAGGAGATTCTCGGCTAAGTTCTTCCTAAGTAATGGCATCCTGTACAAACGCAATCATGATTCTATTCTGCTCCGTTGTATGGATAAGATTGAAGCTGAAAAGATCATGGTTGAACTGCTTGAAGGTACCTTTGGCACTCACTCTAGCGGGCATACGATGGCGAAGAAAATTCTACAGGCAGACTATTACTGGTCTACCATGGAAGCAGACTACTATCAACACTCCCGGACCTGTCATAAATGTCAAATCTATGCAGACAAGGTGCACGTAACTCTGGTTCCTCTAAATGTCTTAACAGCTCCTTGGCCTTTTGCTATGTGGGGAATTGATATGATTGGGGAGATCAAGCCTACAGCCTCCAATGGACACCGCTTCATTCTAGTGGCCATTGATTATTTCATAAAGTGGGTCGAAGCAGCTTCCTTCGCGTCTGTTACTAAGAATGTTGTTGCCCGCTTCATCAAGCAGAATCTTATTTGCCAGTACGATATCCCAGAAAGGATCATTACTGATAACGGTATGAACCTTAACAATACTATGATCACCGCCCTGTGCGAGCAGTTCAAGATTTAACATCACAATTCATCCCCTATCGGCCAAAGATGAATGGTGTTGTCGAAGCTGCGAACAAAAACATCAAAAAGATCATACAGAAAATGACAGTCACCTACAAGGACTGGCATGAAATGCTACCGTTTGCTCTCCACGGGTACCGTACCACGGCTCTCACAACAACTGGGGTAACACCCTATTCTTTAGTTTATGGCATGAAGGTTGTTTTACCTATTGAGGTTCAGATCCCCTCTTTGAGAATCATGAAGGATGCAGGTTTGAGTGAAGACGATTGGATTCAATCCCGACTTGATCAGTTGAACTTAATTGATGAAAAGAGACTTACTGCTATTTTCCATGGTCAGACGTATCAAAAGCGGATGATCAAAGCTTTCAACAAGAAAGTCAGACGTCAAGCATATCAAGTTGGATATCTAGTGATCAAGTGCATCATCTTGCCACAAAGTGATCCCAGGGGCAAATGGACTCCTACCTATGAAGGACCATTTGTAATCAAGAACATCTTTTCTGGTGGGGCAATGATCTTAACCACCATGGACGGTGATGACCTGCCACACCCTGCGAACGCAGACATAGTCAAAAGATACTACGCATAAGAGACCCGCTAGGTTGACACACCTAGGCAAAACAAGGGCATCCCGACGAACCAAAAGGTTCGGGCAAAAATTAGGGATAAAATAAAAAATTTGTACACCCGACAAGTTGAAAACCCGAAAGGGCGACTTGGGCAAAACAAGGTTTCCCGGTGAATCGAAAACCCGAAAGGGCAGTTCAGGCAAAAGTTAGGGAATTAAAGCGTATGACTATGTCTCGTCAGATCACTTTAAGGACAATCTCTTCACTGACAAACCTGGAGCTTCTGATTAATCCAATCATCTTCGGACGAAGCAACAAATGGACAAGATATTCGGAGATACGAAGGCTATAGCAGAATGGGAACCCCATGGGATTTTTTACACATAGCTATCTTCCTTTGTATAAATTTTTTTCTCATTTTTTATGACACCATCCTCTTACTAGGATGTTTGTCTCCTTTGTACAAAATACTTATTCAAACTAAATACAAAGATATCTCTTTAAAGTACAGAAAACCATTTGTCCTTTTCTTTTTACACTTGTGTTATAATTGCAAAAACGTCCAATGATTCATTAATGAACATATGCATTTGAACATAATTACTGTTTACAAATAAACAGAAATGAAAAAGAACAATTACTGACAGATTGAAAGAATAGGAAAATGTCTTTAGGCTATTCCATGAGCAATCCCTACAGTACATCAATAAGATCCCCAACGGAGCCAAAACTTCAAACTATTAACCCACAGTGGAAACCATCCAGTTTCTCCAAATTCCCCAGCAAGTTATCTTGAAGCCTGAAAACCAACCAGACAACAACTTCTGATAACTCCCCAGTAGATTGGCAGACAACCCAAACTCCTGAACTTTTTCCAAACAGGAATAAGCTTTTTCCCCATAGAGTTTTCATTGCTCCCCAACAGAATGAAGATTCTCATTCTTAATTCCCAGCAGAAGTCGTCAAAGTTCTCTGGATTCCCCAAGCAGATTACTCAAGAAGTACATGGCATTACTCTCACAACGGAATTTTTGTCAATATTCCAACTTTAAGACATGAAGAATCCACATATCCTCAGCAATCAAGGATTTATTTTCCTCAGCAATACAACAAAGCAGCTTACATGCACATACATTACATCCATATATCATAAACATTGATAAGTACATATATTGCATCATACATTTCATGCAACATAACTTTGTGCTTCAGCTAACATTTTACCCTGTTCAGGATAAGATTAATGGCTACCATTAACAATGTTCAAAGATTCTAGATACAGTACAGATACACTCCAGACACGGAAGTCATTCTGTTACTCATTCAGATTCTAGTTCAGATATAGTACGGATACGCTCTAGACACGGAAGTCATTCTGTTACTCATTCAGATTCTAGTTCAGATACAGTACGGATACGCTCCAGACACGGAAGCCATTCTGTTACTCATTCAGATAATAGTTCAGATACAGTACGGATACACTCCAGACACTGATGCCATTCTGTTACTCATTCAAATCTCAACTTCAGATACAGTCCAGATACGCTCCAGACACGGTAGCCATTCTGTTACTCATTCATATCTCAATTTCAAGATACAGTCCAGATACGCTCCAGACGCGGAAGCCATTCTGATACTCATTCAGATTTCAACATCAGGATACAGTACAGATACACTCCAGACACGGAAGTCATTCTATCACTTATTCAGATTCAAGTTCAGATACGCTCCAGACACGGAAGCCTTTCTGTCACCAATTCATATTCCAACCTCAGATTACAGTACAGATACACTCCAGACACGGAAGTAATTCTGGTACTCATTCAGATTCAAGTACAGACACAACTCGGATACGCTCCAAACACAGAAGCTATTTTGTTGCTCATACAAATTCAGTCTCCAGATACAATTCAGATATGTTCCAGATACGGACATTATTCTGATACTTATTCTTTTGACTTACAACTTACAATTCAACAAACATTCTTGGATGGCATCTACAAGCCCATCTCCAACAAGATTCTATCACATCTCCAAATGGCATCTTTAATCCCATTCCCTCAACAACACTTCATCGAGCGTAAATTTATGGGCACTCTAGTGTCCAATCATCTTTTACCTTCGAGTCACGAATGGAAAAACTCGCCAATCTAAATCTTCAGGTTCAATAAGATTGAACAGGGGCAGCTGTTGTACCCCAAAATTTTCCCTCTCATTTATCAAGACTTTTCTCACAAGACTTCTTGGACTCAAGACAAGATTAGGGTTTGGTCAGCTCAAGACACCTCATCTTGCACTGATAACCTAAAATTAGGGTTTGATTTTGCACAAGGATTTTTGGACCATCAATGCTTCATGTGACTTTCATACACCATTTTGGACCCCTAAGACTGCTCATGTTAAGTTTCAAGCCTTGAACCACATTTTTTATCAGTCAATTGGACAGTAGACCTAAAAATCAACTGTATTGGGGAAAAAGTCAACCATGGCCAATTTACAGTCAAACTTCATAATTTTTTATCCACATCAACATTCTAGACTCATATGTACCATTTGATCAAGTTTGGATCATAATTCCTCAAGAAATTTGATTAAATCATCGAAAGCAAAATGGTCAAAATTAGGGTTTTGACTGAGAAAGGGCAATTTCTGATTTTTAACCTAGCCAATGACCAATTGAGTTCAAACATGATTTCAAGGGTTCAATGGCATCATCTTGACCTAATTACATGGTTCAAAAGATCTCAAGTTCATTGGATTGACAGATGAATTTTACAGTCAACTGATCAAAAGTCAATTGTACACTGAAAAGTCAAACTTTGACTTTTTGGTCAAAATCAAGTACCAAGGGTCATAATTCATCAAGATATGTCAAAATATGAAACTTGTTGACCAAGAAAACTAAATTTGAAAATTAGGGTTTTAATTTGAAAATTTTCATAACTTAGAATTTTTCTAAGTATACAAATTTTCTTATTTTTTTCCCAACTTTTCACCACTTTTTCACCATGATGCATTTTGATTCAAAGAAAACTTCTAACATGAAAGTTGTATTCCTCCATGAAATATACAACTTTGCTTCACAAACTTTTCCCAAAAGATGCTTGGATCTCAAGTTATGAATTTGTGAATATAGGTCCATGAACTTCTTAACTTAGTGAAATTTTGCACTAATTTAGGCAGGTTTTTGACCCAACTTCATGGCAACTTTTCACATAGTTCCAAGAGGTATCTCAAATTGCATATCAAAGATGGATTATAGAGCACATTGCAAGCTCATTTTTGGTTAGGGAGAATCGAAGAGAGGAAGTTGGCATTTTCTCACTTTTTGTTCATGCCATTTTCACATAGCATCAAGTTGCAAATCTAATTCATGATGTGTGTATCTTGCTTTACAGGTCCTAATCTCACGTTACTCTCCATAATTAAATGCAAACTCATTTTACAAAGGCATTATCTTTGCTTTTGAAGCTTGTTACAATGCCATTTTAATAAAGGGCTACTTTTGTAACTTTGTCAATCTTGAGCCTTGGACCTGCCCCTTTTGTGCAAGCAATTTCTACAGGTCTCAAGCAATTTATACAAGCTCTTTTCAGCTCTGAAGCTAGCCAGTACAATCATGTAGCATTGGTCTTGTCACTTTACTTAAAATACAAGAAAGGTTGCCAAAAGGTGAAAAGCTTGTACAACTAGTAAGAAGTGGACTTGGTATCATTTCTATACAAATATACAAACATTTTACAAGGCATAACACGATTGCTTGACACTTGAAACTCTCCAAAACTCAGAAACACTAAAATTATGTCCAAATACAGCATTTCTGCAAAATCACTGCCAACTAATTTTTGGCTCGTGCGTTTTCTGTTTTAACACTTGAAACACCTCATACACATCATACCAAAGCAGTCCAAGCCATCACCCTGGTTCTGTAATCCCTGTTTCAGCCTTTGCCATTTTCAACCTTGAAGCTTGCAGCTTGACTTGTGCAGAGATTTCCAGCTATCCTCAAAGCAAAGTAAGAATTGGAATAGCTTGAAGGAAGTTCAAGGAAGCTTAATCAATCCTCGGGCCTCCATTAAAGTCCCTGCATTGCTCTACTCGAATCCAGTTGAAGGAGGTATATTTCTTAAACTCTATCTCTCTGAATGGGCATCCTCAAGCCACGATTTGTGAAGAAAAAATGTAGTCCATATCATAGTGAAGTTGTACATATGCATACTTTTCATTTATATTAACTATGCTGGAAGAATTTGACGATTGAAAATGCTGAAAAAGTTAGGTCACGAATTAGGGCTGCCAAAATTCTCTCTGATCTTTTAGAGTTAGGTTACATAATTTATATGGTTGGAATCGTGAGCTCAAATGCCACATGTTTCATGTTATGAGTTTTTGTTTTTGTGCAAGCATATGAAAGTTACAGATTTGAACCATGAAACACGCGCAAGGAAGCTGGCTAGAGGACAGGGATGAAGTCTGAGCTTTTTGCCGCCTTGGGCTTTTTTTTTGCATTTTGCACCTCCTAATTTGCTACTACACCCCCTTGACTAGTTTTTTATATTTTTACATTTTCTTTCATATTTTCATATTTAATGCTTTCATTTATTTTTCTTAATGATAAAAAATACCAAAAAATGATTTATTTATTTTCACACTTTTATTTTATTTTTTATTATTTTCTCACATGAAAAAAATAGTTTATTTTGATAAATAGAACTTATTTTCTTGAATAACTTGTAAATATATTTAAAAATACTTAATATTTTTATATACTATTTATACTCATAAATACTTATTTTTATACATATTTAATTTATAATATTTACATATAATATTATTTATTATTTTCTTGTACAAAAAATGGACAAAATAATAACATAAAGCATTATTTTCTTTTAATTAAAAAATTAGGGTTTCACCCTTCCAAAAATAATATAATTTTTTCCTTATTTTTTAGGGTTTAAATTAAATCATTTTATCATACAAAAAACAAATACCAAAACATTTTTTACATAAATACATTGCATTGCATTTTAAATATTTGTATATTTATTTAATTCGCACAATATTTGATTTGGTTGTAATAATATATTTAGGTTTATATTTGTGCAAAATCCCTAAAATTAGGGTTTGCATGACAAGAATAAAAACAAAACAAATAGAAAAAACCTAATGCAAGACAAAAGCATGAAAATGACACACTTTGCACACAAGCACCCTTAGGGTTTCTCCCACTTGGTTGCCTAAAATAAATTGCCATGTTACGCATGCGAAGTATCTTGGCAAAACAAAACAAAAATAAGATCATAGTCCCTCGATGACGCTATACAAAGGTTGCCTAAACAAAATGATCTTGGTCCCTCAAAAATGCTAAGATACTTGGCAACATTGCTATCATGGTCATACGATGACCCACGCTCGTCCCGTTTACATCCAAAGATAGGGTTTCTTACTAAATCAATGGTAAGTCAACAATTTCAAAGGAATAAAAATGCACAAGAAATACATTTGAGTAGGTAGATAGCTTCTAAGTTACTTGCTTCATTCTCAAACAATCCTTGCTATTTTCAAAAACAAACACATACACATTTTGAAACATCTTACAAAACATTGAAAAACATTTTCAAAAGACAAACATCTTTGTATACATTCTTACGAATGAGAATCATTACAAAGAATGCCTAAACAAATGGCCTCTTTTACAAAATACTTTCAAAACCACACCAAACACCATTTCAAACAAAGCAAAGCAAGTGATCTAAGCAAGTAACTAAGAGCCCATGGAAAACCATGGATGAAAAGGGTGCTAGCACCTTCCCTTTTCATAATCTACCCCCTGAACTCAAGAAAACATCTCAATGGTCTTTCCTGTGCTTTTTAACTTTCCTTTTGGATAAAATAAAAGTCGGTGGTGACTCTTGCTAACCGCGACATTTGCGACAAAACGCAAAACCTCAAGTCAGTTCTCCCACTGTATCACAATAAGCATAACTCAACTTCAGTTTAGTTCCCATCAATTACTGTAAACTCTCCCACAACCTCGATGTGAACCTCAGATCTCTATCTAAAATAATAATCGAAGGAATACCACGCAAACTGGCAATCTTCTCAACATAAATTTATGGTATCTTTTGCAAAGGATAACTAATCTTTATCAAAATAAAATGAGTCGGCTTAGTAAATTTATTCACAACAAACCAAATTGAATTACTATCTTTAGAAGTCATAGGAAAACTCATCACAAAATCCATCGGAATGATATCCCACTTCCACTCGGGAATACTCAACAGTTGCATCAATCCATACGGCATCTGATGCTCAATCTACGACTTTTAGCAAATCAAACAAGAATATACAAACTCTGTAATATCTTTCTTCATACCTAGCCACCAAAACATCTTCTTAAAGTCTTGATACGTTTTAGTAGCTACAAGATGAATACTCAAACTGCTTTTGTGACCTTCTTTGAGAATTCTCTTCTTAAGCTCTGGTAAATCTTGCACACAAACCCTGTCTCGGAATTTCACAATCCCACTCTCATATGCTATGAAGTCCACTTCTTTACTCTGATTTATAAACACTAGCTGATCAATCAATCCTAATTCTAATTTCTAACCTTCTCTAATTTCTTCAAGAATACCGCTAGTCAACCTCAGCACACCCAACTTAACACCCTGCAATGTCATCTCACACACCAAGTAAAGATCTCTAAACTATACAACCAAATCCAATTCTCGAACCATAATCATTGACATAGGTAGGGACTTTCAACTCAAAGCATTTACCACAAAATTTTCTTTAACTGAATGGTAACTCAACCCAAATTCGTAGTCCTTCAAAAATTCAAGCCATCTCCTTTGCCTCATATACAACTCTTTCTGATCAAACAGATAGCTCAAGCTCTTATGATCACTGAACACCTTAAACCTCGAACCATACAGATAGTGCCTCCAAAATTTAAGCACAAACACCATAGCTTCCAACTCTAAATCATAGGTAGGATAATTCCTCTCATGAACCTTCAATTTCCTTGAAGCATAAGCTACCACCTGACTAATCTGCATAAGCACACCACATAAGCTTATATTGGACGCATAATAATACACAACAAAAGATTCATTCACATTTGGAAAATCAAAATTGGCACCAACGTCAACCTTTTCTTCAACTATTGTAAACTTTCCTCGCACTGAACGCTCCACACAAAAGCTTGATCCTTTTGAGTCAACTGAGTCAAAGGCAAATCCAGCTTCGAAAAACCTCCAATGAATCTTCTGTAATAACTAGTTAAACCCAGAAAACTTATTATTTCATTAACTAACTTCGGAGTCTCCAACTATAATATCGTGTCTACCTTAGAATGATCAACCATTATACCACCACTAGAGATCACATGACTGTTATACTCCAATTTTCGCCCCTAAGATCCTCTAGCTTCCTATATCATTAGAATGCATCAAGATCAAAAATGAGGATTGGTTATTTCTTCTACTCTCTCTTATCTTTAAGTTTGTCTTTGACGGATCACCAAGCACCATAATTGTGTGTCTTGTATATATGTGTTTTATATTTTTATTAACCTCTAATCAAAATACCTAAAATATATGCTTTGTTTTTCTTGTATATTTGTGTTTTGTAGGTATCGGGCCAAAGCATCAAACCAACATAAATTTTTATCCATTTTTCCCTGAAAAAATTGATTTCCCATTTACATGAAATCGATTTCCTTCATTGATTTTGCACATGGATTTCAGTTTTTCGCAATAGAAATCGATTCCCCTATATGGAGAAATCGATTTTCTGTGTGAAATGGTAAAAAGAGAGCAATTTTCAAGTTTGTGGCATGTAGCTCCAATTTCTTTTTTGAGAATATTCTTGATTATCAAAAATAATTCCCTTACCTCATAATAATTAAATTCCATCATACACCTTCATTTGATAACATGTGCACCACTTGATTTAATTTTGGCTCCAAAATCAATTACCAAGCCTAATTTTGTTTCCAAACCAAACTCCAAACCACTAATACCAAGCCTAAAGTCTATAAATAGAGCCCTCATTTCATTCATTCAACAAGCCTAATTCTCTCAACTTTCTTCATCTATCCAAAATCACTCAAAGCTCATTTTCCATTAAAGTTAGTAAGCCTTTCAATGAAGCTTACTAATCTTTGAGTTAAACCTTCATCCAAACACTTTCTCTTAATTTTTCTTTGGATCAAATTTTGGGAGATTGATTCTTGAAGCTAATTTGAAGTAATTTTTGAAGTTGTTTTTGATAATTTTCTAGATCTACCTTTGGTAAGTTGGATCTTCATTTTTCACAATATGATCTCTTGTTGATCTTTGTGGTTTGATTCTTTGAACAAATTTTTTTGATTCCATTGATGCTAATTTCTCATAATTAAAAAGTTTGATCAAGATTTGTCTCTTTAAAATACTATTTTTCTGAAAATTTTACAGCAAAAATTGATTCCCCATATTCAGGAATTCAATTTCTCTCACTGTTTTTGCACCAAATTTGAAAAACCAGCACAAGAAATTGATTCCCTTATTTGGAGAAATTGATTTCCTGATGGCATAATGTTGTTTTTGGCTCTGTTTTGGGGCTGTTTTGATTTCTTTCTTTTTTTCTACTCCTTTCTTTTGATACTTTACTTTGGATCACAATTTTGAATGTCCAATTTCTCTTCAAATTCAATGGACTTAGGATGTAGATGAAGTTGGATAAACATTCATTAATTCAAATCTATCTTAGAATGAATTATTTAATTCATTCTTGGTGCTTTAAATTAGTGATATGTTTAGTGCTTTAATCCATCAATTATGAGTGATTGAACTTGAAGATGAAATAATTTTGAGGATGTTATCCAAAGTGACTTCTCACTCCCTCCATCTTCATCTCATCCCCTTCTTCTTTTACTTTAAGTGATCATTAGTGGCCCAAGCTTTATGCTTGAAATTGTCCAAGTATGATTTATTATTGAACCATAGCCCAAGACCTTTGAAGCTTATTGTTAGGAGGCTTTGATTTTATCAATCCTCTAATAAGTCTTCATCAACCTTTGCCCAAGTTCAATCTTCAATCATCATTGATCATTTATTATGGATTTCCTATTTTTCTTCTTTAATTTTGTTTTTACTTGTGCTACATGTTTTAGGAGCTTGGTTTTTACCATGTCTCTAACATGTATGGTACATATGTTGCTATTTACAGGCCTTAAAATAGGTGTGACTTCTACATAAGTTCACTTACGATTGTGTTGTACCCCAAAATTGTCCCTCTCATTTCTCAAAGGATCATCCTGGACCCTCAGGTTTGCTTCTATCAAGTTTTAAGTCTTGAATTACAACTTTTCAAGAAAATCATTCACAAGGGCAAAATGGTCAAAAGCATACTGAAAAGTCAAAATTTGACTTTTAGATCAAAAATCAAGTTTCAACAATTATATTTCATCAAGACATGAAATTGGTTCATCAAAAAAATCAGAAGTCAGAAATTACTTTGAAAAAGTTAAATTTCTAAACATTTAGAAAATTTTCTAAGTGTTAAGAGAATATGATACTTCAGAACTTCTGAGCCAGCCTCCACGCAAGTGCAGTCAGAAGTTGCAAACATGGTTCAGAACATAGTTCTTCAATCAGAACATGACTCTTCAGCATATGCTTCTATCAGAGTATCACCCTTCGAGTTTCATTCTGGTCTTCTTCGATCAGAACATCACAAAGCCCCAAAACCTTATTTGAACAGCCTATTGCACTGCTATAGCACAGTCCTGCAACCAGCTGCCATAACACTCCAGATTGTTGTTGATCTAGTCTACGCCTGCATTTTTCTCAAACCCTATATTTGCACCAAATTAGCATACAAAAACTGTGATTAAAAAAGCAATGGAACAGTATACCAAAAGGGTTTAAATCCCATTTGTTTTTCCCCCAAAAACCACAGCAAACTTATCTATAAATAATTGGCTTTATCACACGTTCAAGGGGGTTGGCTTTTGGAGAGAGAGAATTGTCAAAAGAGAGAAAATAAAACGGTGAAACCTTCGTAAAAATCCAAAATTCTCAAACAGAAAACCAAAACCTTTGTTTTCCCTTTGAGTCAAAGAACTTGGCATTTTCTCTTCCATTGCTCTTGCTGACTCCAGAACATCTGAAGGCAGCAGTTCAGGTTCCAAGCACACGCTCCAGGTTCAAGGTAAGTCTTTCTGACTTTGCATCTTTTCATTCAGAACATCATTAAAATATATAAATATCACAGTATTAATGTTGTCCATATCATTGCATAAGTAGGAAAACTGTGGATCAGAACTTCTTGATTAGGGCTAGACTCAGATTAGGGATTTGAACTTCTATAAATTGTTGTGCTTTTATCCTTCTGATCTGCTGTTTGCTAAGAACTGAATAAATTGCTGATGTGCTGATTAATATGATGAAAGAGTTGAAATGCGGCACAGAACCTCTGATTTTCACTCACTGTTTTAACACAACACAAAACTTTTGAGTTCTCCTTACATGTTAAACACGCAGAACTTCTAGGCTTTCTTACTGTTTTAACACACACAAAATTTCTAGGTTTTCTTACAGTTTTAACGCACAGAACTTCTGATTTTCACTCATTGTGTTAACACAACACAGAACTTCTGAGTTCTCCTTACATGTTAAACACGCAGAACTTCTAGGCTTTCTTACTGTTTTAACACACATATAACTTCTAGGTTTTCTTACTATTTTAACACACAGAACTTCTGATTTTCACTCACTGCTTAGCACAACACAGAACTTCTGACTTATGGCTCATTGTCTGAATACCACCCAGAACCTCTATTTCCTTTCCCTCTAACGATTCTTGCAGGACCTCAGAGTGTACCAATCCAGAACTTCTTATTCTCACTGATGTTTCATTCTGAGTCACAACACGCCTGGCATCATAACTTCTAATCCCTTTTGTTATGCTTGCATCAGCACACTGATTCTATCTCTCATTATTTTCCCCTTTTTTATCATTTTCAATATTAATACCATTTTTATTAATATAAAAAATCCATACAAACATTTTTCTTTTTTTAATTAATTTATTTCTTTTTTAAATTCATTAAGACAAAAAACCACTTTCAAAATAAGTCCATTTTACATTTCTATGTACTATTTCAATATGTTTGTAATAGATAATTAGGGCTTTAATTTCTCGCAAATCCACATTCTGTAAATTTGTACACCCCATCCCCCTAATGATTCTAATAGCGTAGAATCTTTACTTTCCGCACTTTTATTACTCTCATATATCGTTAGTAATTAGGGTGTGTATGGCAATATGAAATCAAAAAGTAGATAACCCTAATCAAGACTAAAAATGCATGCAATCAAACACACTTGCACACTAGCACCTGTGATACGGTAGGAGAACTGACTTGAAGGTTTTGTGTTTGATCACAAATATTGCAGTTAGCAAGAGTCGCCACTGGCTTTTCTTTTATTCAAAAGGAAAGGTGAAAAAGTACAGGAAAGACCTTTGGGATTATTTCTTGAGTTCGGGGGGTAGATTATGAAAAGGGAAGGTATTAGCACCCTTTTCATCTATGGTTTTCCATGGGCTCTTAGTTACTTTCTAGATCACTTTCTTTTGTTTGAAATTGTGCTTTGTGTGGTTTTTGAAAGTATTTTTTAAAGAGGCCATTGTTTAGGAAAACTTTGTAATAATTCTCGTTCGTAAGAATGTATACAAAGATGTTGATCTTTTGAAAATGTTTTCAAGTTTGAAAGATGTTTTTGAAAATGTTGGTGTTTGTTTTGAAAATAGCAAGGATGTTTTTGTTTTGAAATGGAGCAAGTAATTAGGAGCATTCCACCTACTCAAAAGTCTTTCATATTCATTTCCTCGTTCCTTTGACATTGTTATCTTACCATTGATTTTGTAAGTAACCCTATCTTTGGATGTAAACGGGACGGGCGTGGGTCATCATATAACCATGATTAGCAATGTTGCAAGGTATCTTATCATTCTCTTTTAGGAACTAAGATCATTTGAAAGGTAACATAGATAGCGTCATCGAGGGACTATGATCTTTGTATTTTGCTTGTTTTTGCTAAGATACCTCACATACGTAATATGGCCATTTTGTATGGCAACCAAGTGGATTTACCCTAGGGGTGCTTGTGTGCAAGTGTATTACTTTTTCATGCTTGGTTTTGTCTTAAATTAGGGTTTTCTAATTGATTGATTTTAGTCTTACCATACAAACCCTAATTACTAGCATTTGTATATAAAGCGATAAATTACGGAATTTAAAATTACTACGCTATTACAATACTTGTTTGAGGGGGTGTACAAATTACATATGGGGATTGCAAGAAAATAAAGCCTAATTATCTATTACAACCATATTGAATTTGAATAAATAATGTACAAAAATGAATAAATATACAAGAATGTAAATGTAAAGAAAATGGATGTTTATTTGGATTTTTAGGGAAAAGGGGTTTTGTTTTAACCTAATTAACTAAAAGAAAAAATAATTAAGTAAATTAGTAAAAAGTAAAACCTAAATTTACTAGTAAAAGAATTTAAATAAAACTCTAATCTATTAATTGATTAAAAAACAAATTAAGTTTATAAGAAGAATATTTTTGGTATTTTTGTCTTAAAAATAATTTATAGTATTATAAAATAATTTTGGTCTTTTTATATTAAAATGATATATTTTAATTGTGTGGAAGAAAATAACTAAAAAAAACTAGTTTCTAAATTAAATTTACAAACCTATTAGTAAAATAAATAAAGTAATGATTAAATAAAATAATTTTTTTGTGTAAAAAATAAATAAACTATGTCAAAATATAAATCTAATGTTTTTATATTTTTTCTAATTTTTTAATATTAGATAAAATATTTAAGAAAAAAACAAATAAAAAAAATTTGAGAAAAATAAAATAAAATGGGTCAGGGTGTGAATAGCCAGCAGGGGGGTTAGAAGTGAAAAAAAACATAAGGCCCAAGGATGATTTCCAGCGTTGCCAAAAAAGTCATAATGTGTGAAAAAATATGAAAAATCCAAAAGGGTACCACTGGGGCTCGAACCCTGGTCCTTATGGTCACAGGCTTGCGCTTCTATCACTAGGGTGGCTGTACATCCGTTTATATAAATAAAACCATAAAGATATATGGTAAACACGTTCCTGAGGCCATCTTCATCTTCAACCTCACGCCCAACTTGCACCTTTGTATCTCATTCAATTCTCAACAAAAATGAAAAATGTAAACAGGAAACTTGTAGCAAATTTCCTCACGATTTCAGAAATGCAAAGCAATAAAATTATAGATCAAAGACAAGCATGAATTTTAATGTCCCTAATCTAAACCCAAAAAATTTCAGAAACTTCAATCTTAAAATTCTCTAAGCACAAGCAAAATAAATAAAAACTATGGACATGGTTAGCTTCAGGGCAATGATATCTACATTTTTCATTCACAAATAAACCATTAATGATGTTTGTATGAAGAGTTCAAAAGTCGGAAAAATCACCTTATAAGAGGGTATCGTGTTTGGAGTTTGAGTAGATTTTAGTAAGTTCCAATTATTGGATTATCTTCCTCAAGTTCCCAGGAAGCTAATATTATACTTAGCTTGAGCTGAAAGTGCCTGAGGAGTTCTGGAGAAGTCAAGGTGCAAGGTGTTGTTTTTGAAAATGGTGGATGATGATGGAGGTGTTACAGTGATGTTGCAGGTGTTGGGATTGTTTGTGTATGTTGCTTAGAAGCTTTTGAAAGTAAAAGGCCAAGAAACGTACGAGCAAATTTGGAGATTGGGTTCAAAACTCAGAAATGGCAAGTTTTGAAGTATTTTTGGTGATTTTGTGTTCTTGGTATTTTCAGGGCTTAAGAATGCATGGGGTTTGTGGCAAACAACTTGTGTATGTATATCCAAAAATCTTGAGTGCTTTGGAGAGTCATAAGTACAAGTTATAAGCTAATTGCTAGGTTACTTGATTTTGAAGAAAAGTGGGAAAACAAGTTTCAATGTGTAGTACAAGTATGGGATGGGTGATTGTAAGTGTTGATATCAACTTCTCTTGAGTTATAAGACATGTATGACCAGAAAAGAACAAGTGCAAGGCTCAAGAACAAGTTTTATTCAAAAAGCTACTTTATCAAAATGGCATTGTGCACTTTCTTCCCAAAATGGATATAAAGCATGGCCTTGCATTGAATGCTTGAATTGAGACCTCTAACAGTTGTGCAATTAATTAATTATGGAGTGCCTAACAAGTTTGAGGCCTGCAAAGTAGATGTTGTGCAGCATAAGTTTGAATTTTGAATCTTGTTCATCACAAAATGACTTGTAATTCAAGTGTGAAAATCCTAACTTCATCTTTTCGATTATCCCTACTCAAAAATGATATCAAGGAGTTCTTGGATATTTTGGAAAGCTTGTAATGTACTCTACAACACCTCCTCGAATCACTTTTGAAAATTCCCCTTGGAACTATATGAAAAAGTGCCATGAAGTTAGGTCAAAATCCTGACCAAATTAGGGTAAATATTTCACTAAGTGTTTTGTTTCATGACCATGTGTTCTTCAAATTATAACTTGAGATCCAAGAACTTTTGGAAGGAGTTGTGTAAAGCAATGTTGTAGATTTCATGGATATCTACAACTTTCATGTTGAAAGTTTCTTTTGAATCAGTTTGCATCATGGTGAAAATTTTGCTCAAAGTTGTGAAAAAATAAGAAATTTTCAACATTTAGAAAAATTTCTAAGTTTAGAAATTTCAACTTTTCAAAATGAAATCTTGAATTTTTGATTTCATGAAGAATATGTTTCATATTTTGGCATGCTTTGATGAATTGTGATCTTTGACATTTGATTTTGACCAAAAAGTTAAACTTTGACTTTTCAGTATACAGTTGACGTTTGATCAGTTGACTGAAAATTCATCTGTCAACCCATTGGACTTGAGAAATGTTTTGAGCCATGTCATTAGGTAAAAATGATGCAATTTGACTCTTGAGATCATGCCTTAAACCAATTGATCATTTGATAGGTCAAAAATCAGAAATTGCCCTTTCCCAGTCAAAACCCTAATTTTGACCATTTTGCCCTTTTGAAGATTTGATCAAATTTCTTGAGGAATTATGGTCCAAACTTGATAAAATGATACATATGAGTTTAAAATGTTGATGTGGATCAAAATTTATGAAGTTTGACTGTAAATTGGCCATAGTTGACTTTTTCCCCAATACAGCTGATTTTTAGGTCAACTACTCAATTGACTGAGCAAAAATGTGATCCAAAGCTTGAAACTTAACATGAGTAATCTTGAGGGTCCATAATGATCCATGAAAGTCATATGGGCTATTGGAAGTTCAAATATCCTTGTGTAATCTCAAACCCTAATTTTGGTCATCAGTGCTTAAGGAGGTGTCTTGAGCTGATCAACCCTAGTGCAGTCTTGAGCCAAAGGAGATCTTCTGAGCAAATTATTTATAAATGAGAGGGAAAATTTTGGGGTACAACAACTTCCCCTGTTCAATGCTCTTAAGCCTGAAGAGTTAGATTGGCGAGTTTTTCCATTCGTGACTCGAAGGTGGAAGATGATTGGACTAGAGTGCCCAGAAATTTGCACTCGGTAATGTGATGATTGATGGTATAGGGAATGGGCTTAAAGATGCCATTTGGAGGGGTGATGGAAAGTTGTTGGAGATGGGCTTGTAGATTCCATCCAGAAATGATTGTTGAACCATATCTGTAAGCTAAAACTGAATGAGTATCTGAATGGCGTCCATGTCTGGAGCATATCTGAACTATATCTGAAATCCGAATCTGAATGAGTCTCAGGATGGCATCCGTGTATGGAGCGTATCTGAACTGTATTTTAAAGTTAAATTTGAATGAGTATCAGGATGGCATCTATGTTTGGAGCGTATCTGAACTGTATCTGAAAGTTGAATCTGAATGAGTATCAAGATGGCATCCGTGTCTAGAGCGTATCTGAACTGTATTTGAAAGAGTATCAGGATGGCATCTGTATCTGGAGCGTATATGAACTATATATGAGAGTTGAATCTGAATGAGTATCAGGATGGCATCCGTGTCTGGAGCATATCTGAACTGTATCTGAAAACTGAATCTGAATGAGTATCAGAATAGCATCTGTGTCTGGAGCATATCTGAACTGTATCTGAAAGATTGAATCTGAATGAGTATCAGTATGGCATCCGTATTTGGAGTGTATCTGAACTGTATCTGAAAAAGATTTGAACATTGTTAATGGTAGCTGTTGATTAACCTTATCCTGAAAAGGGTAAAATGTTAACTAATATGCAAAGTCATGTTGTATGAAATGCATGGTATAATGAGATTGCAACACATGCATTCGTGTTATCGATGTTTATGATATATGGATGCGATGTATGCGTATGTGACCTAATCTACTGCATTGCTCGTTGGATTGGGAAAATAAATCCCCGACTGCTGCTGAGGATACGGAGTGTAAGTCTTCATGTTTTGAAGTGTTGATGAATTTCCACTTAGAGAAATAAACTTTGTTGTAAGGGAAATGTCGTCTACTACTTGTAAAATCCTGTTGGGGAATCCTGAGAAATTTGGTGATTTCTACTGGGGAGTGATAACTGGAAGTTTTGTTCCGCTGGGGATTAAACTGCACACTGCAGGGGTTTTTATGGAAATAGCTTAGAGAGATTTCCCTATTTCTTAAAGCCATTAGTGATTGTCTTTCTATTTTGTTTATTTGTAAATGGTAGTTACGTTAAAATGCATATGTTCAAAAATAAATCGATGGACGTTTTCATAAACAAAACACAAGAGTAAAGAAAAACAGACATTTTTGGCACTTTCAAAGGGATATCTTTGTATTGACTTTGAGTAAGTATTTTTGTACAATGAGACAAACATTCTAGTAAGAGAATGCCGTCGTAAAAAATGAAAATTTGATACAAAGAAAAGATATCTATGTGAAATAATCCCATGGGGTTCCCATTCTGCTATAGCCTTCGTGTCTCTGAGCATCTTATCTATTTGTTGCCTTGTCCGAAGCTGATTGAATTGATCAGAACCATCAATCTTGCAGGTTGTCCGTAAGGTAATCCAACGAGACATAGTCATACGCTTTAATTCCCTAACTTTTTCCTGGACCACCCTTTTGGGTTTTCAGTCCATCGGGATACCCTTTTTACCCAATCCGCCCTTTCGGGTTTTCAGCTTGTCGGGTGTACAGATTTTTTTGTTTTATCCCTAATTTTTGCCCGAACCTTTTTGGTTCTCCAGGATGCCCTTGTTTTGTCTAGGTGTGTCAACCTAGCGGGTCTCTTATGTGTAGAATCTTTTGACAATGCATGTGTTCACGGGGTGCGGCAGGTCGTCGCCATCCATGGTGGTCAAGATCATTGCTCCACCGGAGAATATGTTTTTTATCACAAATGGTCCTTCGTATGTAGGAGTCCATTTGCCCCTGGGATCACCCTACGGTAGTATGATACATTTGATCACCAAATCCCCGACTTGATACACTTGGCGTCTGACCTTTTTGTTGAAAGCCTTGATCATCCGTTTTTGATACATTTGACCATGACAGACAGCAGTAAGCCTTTTCTCATAAATCAAGTTCAGTTGATCAAGTTGAGTCTGGATCCAATCGTCTTTGTTCAGACCTGCATCCTTCATGATTCTCAGAGAGGGGATCTGGACCTCAATAGGCAAGACAACCTCCATGTCGTATACCAGAGAGTAGGGTGTTGCCCCAGTTGATGTGCGTGACGTGGAACGATAACTGTCGAGAGAGAACGGTAGCATCTCATGCCAGTCTTTGTACATGACTGTCATTTTCTGTATGATCTTTTTGATGTTCTTATTTGCGTTTTCGACAACACCATTCATCTTTGGCCGGTAAGGGGAAGAATTGTGATGCTGGATTTTAAATTGCTTTCACAGGGAGATGATCATAGTATTGTTTAGATTCGTACCATTTTCTGTAATGATCCTCTCTAGGATACCATACCGACAGATGAGATTTTGTTTAATGAACCGGGCTACAACATTCTTGGTAACAGAAGCGAAAGAGTCTGCCTCAATCCACTTTGTGAAATAGTCAATGTCCACCAAGATGAAGCGGTGTCCATTAGAGGCTGTTGGTTTGATTTCCCTAATCATATCGATATCCCACATAGAAAAAGGCCAAGGAGTCGTCAAGATATTCAGAGGAACCGGAGGTACGTGCACTTTGTCAGCATAGATCTGACACTTGTGGCAGGTTCGAGAGTGTTGATAGAAATCTGCTTCCATGGTAGACCAGTAATAACCTGCCCGTAAGATCTTCTTTGCCATCGTATGCCCACTAGAATGGGTGCCAAAAGTGCCTTCATGTAGATCAGCCATGATCTTTTCCGCTTCAACCTTGTCTACACACCGAAGTAACACAGAGTCGTGGTTGCGTTTGTAGAGAATGCCATTACTAAGGAAGAATTTAGCAGAGAATCTCCTTAAGAACTTCTTATCATTGACTGAAGCTCCTTCCGGGTATTCTTGAGCCTCGAGATACCTCTTGACTTCGTGAAACCAAGGCTGGTCCACTACTTCTTCAGTATTAATCTCGTGACAGTGAGTTGGTTCATTCATTCGCTCAATGGTGATCTAGGGAGCCTCGTTATCCCATTTAAGTTTAAACATGGATAACATTGTGGCTAGTAAGTCTGCTAGCTGATTTTCTTCTCGCGGGAAATGCTCGAAGGTAATCTTCTCAAAATGTGGGATCAATGTCAACACATGTTCTTTGTAGGGGATAAGGTTAGGGTGTTTGGTATCCCATTCCCCTTTGATCTGGCTGATGACCAAAGCTGAATCTCCGAATACACTTAAGGATTTGATTCCCAAATTTATGGCAGCTTTGAGACCAAAAATGCACGCTTCATATTTTGCCATGTTATTTGTACAATTGAAGCAGAGTCTTATAGTAAAGGGAGTATGACATCCTTCAGGAGATATGAGTACAACACCTATACCATTGTCGAGTGCGTTGGATGCCCCATCAAAAACTAGGGTCCATCGAGATCCTTGTTCAGGTCTGTCATATGGTCTGAACTCTTCATGGTTGTTTACCATCATGATGCCTTCATCTGGGAATTCGAACTTCATGGACTGGTATTCATCCACAGCTTGATGAGCAAGGTGATTAGCTAGTACACTGCCCTTTATTGATTTCTAGGTAATATAATGTATGTCATATTCTGTCAGGATCATCTTCCTTCTCGCTATTCTCCTAGAGAGGGTAGGTTTCTTGAAGATGTACTTTATTGGATCCATCTTGGATATCAATAAGGTAGTATGGGTCAGCATATATTGTCTTAGCCGGCGAGCAGCCCATGCCAGAGCGCAGCAATTTTTCTCGAGCAGTGAATATCTGGTTTCACAGTCGATAAACTTTTTGCTCAGGTAATTAATAGCATGCTCTTTTCGGCCAGACTCGTCATGCTGCCCCAGCACACACCCCATTGAATTTTCTAAAACAGTTAGATACATGATCAAGGGTCTTCCCTCGACTGGTGGCATCAAAATCGGAGGCTCATACAGGTACTCTTTGATCTTGTCAAAGGCAGTTTGACACTCATCATTCCATTTGACTACTTGATCTTTCTTTAGTAATTTGAAGATTGGTTCACAAGTAGCCCTCAGGTGAGAAATGAATCTGGCAATGTAGTTTAACCGTCCCAAGAATCCTCTGACTTCCTTCTCAGTAGGAGGAACAAGCATTTCTTGTATTGCTTTTACCTTGGCAAGATCTACTTCAATACCTTTACCGCTGACGACAAAGCCTAGGAGTTTACCAGACCTTACCCCAAATGTGCATTTATTCGGGTTCAACCTCAGCTTTTACTTCTTTAACCTCTTAAACAGTTTTAGTAAATGATCAATATGCTCTTCTTCTGTTTGAGATCTAGCTATCATGTCATCCACATAGACCTTTATTTCGTGATGTATCATGTCGTGAAATAGAGCTACCATGGCACGCTGATAGGTTACCCCAGTGTTCTTCAGCCCGAATGGCATAACCTTGTAACACCATGTGCTTCATTGTGTGACAAAGGTTGTTTTCTCCATGTCCTCAGGCGCCATTTTGATTTGGTTGTAGCCTGAGAAACCATCCATGAAGGAAAACACTTTATGTTGTCCCGTATTGTCAACTAGAATATCAATATAGGGAAGTGGGAAATCATCCTTAGGGCTTACCCTATTCAAATCTCGGTAGTCCACGCACATTCGCACTTTTCCGTCCTTTTTAGGCACGGGAACAACATTGGCAACCCATTGTGGATAGGAAGTGACGGCCAAGAACCTGGCGTTGAATTGTTTCATGACTTCAGTTTTAATCTTCTCTGACATGTCTGGCCGCATACGATAGACCTTTTGTTTTACCGGAGGGTTGTCCTCTTTTATAGGTAGACAATGTACTATGATATCTGAATCAAGTCTTGGCATGTCTTCATACGACCAGGCAAAGACCTCAACATAATCGTGTAGCAACTGAATCAGACGCTCTTTGACATTGGGTTCCATTTCGCACCCACCTTGACTTCTCTCTTGTCTTCTTCGGTACCTAGGTTAATTGTGTCCACTGGTTCTTTGTGGGGATGTATGGTCCTTTCTTCTTGTTGTAGTAACCTGGAGAGTTCCCCTGGTACTTCACAATCTTCCTCGCCTTCGTATTCAGCTTGGTAGATTATATTTTTAGAGTTACAAAAGGCCATAGCAGAACCGTTACCCATGGGATCCCGAATGGATGTAGATCTGCATTTTGAATGTGAGTGTGTGTAAGAGTATAGCTATCTTTGAAAGAAATGAAAATGGAAAAAGAAAAACAATGAGAACAAAGTTTGTATGCAAAAACGTCCATGATTCATTGATGTCATATGGAAATGAGATAATAACCCTTACAAATGGACCATTATGCCTCAGGTAAGACACAAGGTTTTAAAAGTCTGAATTATTTAATATTACAGATCTGACAAAATTTAAAGACAAATTACTGTTGGATAAAAGTGAATGGGACAAAATCTCTAGCTTCCCAGTTGTTGAGCCCTCCATTGACATCTGGAAAATCCAATCCTCCAGGTTATAGCTGTCTTCATCATCCTCCACTGTGTTGACTTCGCGGTTGCGGATCTTCAAGGGTGGTCCTCTGGCACAAGCGCGGCATACAGCTTTCTGGGCTCCTGAAGTGAAACCCAAACCAAATTTGTCAGATTTGTATGGGATATCTGGGAGTTGGCCCCAAATAATGCACCTACCTTCTTCTATCACTGCCTTGGCATCTTTCAAAGACGACATCTTGAGCGGAGGCTTTGTAATCTTTGGGACTTGAGAAACAGCCTTGGTAATCTCCACAGTTTGTGGGACTTATTCAAAGTGCTGGAATGGATTTTCAATAAATTCACCATCTAATTCCATATATTTGAAGGAATTAGATGACTGACCATATACTCTTCTTCTCCATGAACAGTGATGATTTTCCCTTGAATTAGATATTTCAGCATTTGATGCAACGTTGAGGTAACAACACCAGCATTGTGAATCCATGATTGGCCTAATAAGAAGGAATATGAAGGGTGAATATCCATTACATAAAAAATTGAATCAAATGTTTGGGTTCCAACTTTTATGGGGATGTCCACTTCCCCATGCACCATCCTTTTTAAGCCGTCGAAGGCCTTCACTACTATGTTTCTAGGTTTCAAGGTCAATCCTTCACAGTCAAGCCTATCAAGAGCTTTTTTAGGCAACACATTTAGAGACGAACCGGTATCCACCAAGATATGAGGCAAGGTCGTGCCCCTGCATTCGACTGAGAAATGCAATGCCTCGTTATGCTTCCTCCCCGTTGGCGTTAAATCAGCATCCGAAAAACCTAAACCATTATCTGCAGTCAAGCTGGCTATGCAGTCTTGGAACTGATCAGCAGATGTTTCTTGGGGTACATGGGCAGTTTTAAGGAATTTTACCAAGGCCTTTGCATGAGCCTCAGAACATAAAAATAAAGCCAGCATGGAAATTTTTGATGGAGTTTGCCCCAGTTGCTCGACTATGTTGTAGTCGCTTCTTTTTATCATTTTTAGAATTTCATCCATCTCTTTTCGGGAGGTCTCATGGATAGCTATTGATTTTGCCTTCGTCCGGACAAGCTCAACCATACTACCTTTGTCTCGAGTCTCGATTGACTCGGTAGTAGGAATGTCAGTAGGGGTGATAACAGGAACTGCAACAGTTTTTTCAACAGGAGTATTAGCAGAGATGATTGCAGGACTGGGAATAGCCTTTGGAGGAGTAACAACAACAGGAATGATTACAGGTCCAGAAATAGCTTTTGGAGGAGCAATTTCTGGAGAAAATACCTTTCCACTTTGGGTTATCTTGCTAGTCCCTGCGATGTTACTGACATCGGAGTCAACTTTCTCAGAACTTGAATTTTCAGTAGCTGGCCAATCTTGCTTGATACCGTGATAGTAGACATCACCTTCATAATTCCATGGGATGGTTTTGTCTGACGAATACGGGATTGGTCCGGGTATTATAATTATCAACGGAGCTACTTTAGGAACTGATGTAATTATAACGGGTCTTTTGGTGGAGACCCTGGAAGAATTGGCGGAAATGGTCAATATGGAAACATCATTATAAGAAACAGTTGGAATAGAAGTTTTCTCGAACAAAATCTTCTTGTCATCTATTAGGCATTGAACGCCTGCTTTTAACAAATGACAAGTGGTTGGTGAGGACAAATAGAAATGACAGCTTTCATCACAGCCTGGGAATACATCGGCATTCAACAAGTTCTTTTTGATAGTCATGAGTGGGGTCACAAGTTCATCAACCAAAGTAACAAATATATCTTCCTCAACGGTGTTGACATCACGACCGTGCTTGGGCATAGGGGCGATGATAACATTGGGAATTTCTGGCGCATCGAATTCAATCTCTTTGGCTTCAAGAAGGTCTTGTACCTTGTTTTTCAGAGCCCAACAGTTGTTAGTATCATGGCCGGGACTCTCAGAATGGTATGCACAGCGGGCATTAGGATGATAATAAGGAGAGGTCGGCAATACTTGAGATAGTGTCTGTGATACGGTGGGAGAACTGACTTGGGTGTTTTGTGTTTTATCGCAAATGTTTCAGTTAGCAAGAGTCACCACCGACTTTTCTTTTATCCAAAAGGAAAGGTGAAAAAGCACAGGAAAGACCTTTGAGATTATTCCTTGAGTTCGGAGGGTAGATTATGAAAAGGGAAGGTATTAGCACCCTTTTCATCCATGGTCTTCCATGGGCTCTTAGTTACTTGCTAGATCACTTGCTTTTGTTTGAAATTGTGATTTGTGTGGTTTTTGAAAGTATTTTGTAAAGAGGCTATTGTTTAGACAAACTTTGTAATGATTCTCGTTCGTAATAATGTATACAAAGATGTTGATCTTTTGAAAATATTTTCAAGTTTGTAAGATGTTTTGAAAGTTTAGGTGTTTGTTTTTTAAAATAGCAAGGATGTTTTGTTTTGAAATGGAGCAAGTAATTAGGAGCATTCTACCTACTCAAAAGTCTTTCATGTTCATTTCCTCTTTCCTTTGACATTGTTATCTTACCATTGATTTGGTAAGTAACCCTATCTTTGGATGTAAACGGGACGGGCGTGGGTCATCATATAACCATGATTAGAAATGTTGCAAGGTATCTTAGCATTCTCTTTTAGGGACTAAGATCATTTGAAAGGCAACATAGATAGCGTCATCGAGGGACTATAATCTTTTATTTTGCTTGTTTTTGCTAAGATACCTCACATGCATAATATGTCCATTTTGTAAGGGAACCAAGTGGATTTTACCCTAAGGGTACTTGTGTGCAAGTGTATTGTTTTTCATGCTTGTTTTTGTCTTTAATTAGGGTTTTCAAATTGATTGGTTTTAGTCTTTCCATACAAACCCTAATTACTAGCATTTGTATATAAAGCGATAAATTACGAACTTTAAAATTACTACACTATTACAATTCTTGTGGGAGGGGGTGTACAAATTATAAATGGGGATCTCAAGAAAATAAAGCCTAATTATCTATTACAACCATATTGAATTTGTACAAGAATTGAAATAAATAATGTAAATAATGAATAAATATACAAGAATGTAAATGTGAAGAAAATGGATATTTTGTTTGGATTTTTTAGAGAAAAGGTTTTTTTTAGTTATAAACTAATTAATTAAAAGAAAAATAATTAAGTAAATTAGTAAAAGTAAAAACTAAATTTACTAGGAAAAGGAATTAAATAAAACCCTAATCTATTGATTAAAAGAAATTAAGTTTAGAAGAAGAATATTTTTGGTATTTTTGGCTTAAAAATAAATTATAGTATTATAAAATATTTTTGGTCTCTTTATATTTTAAAATAATATATTTAAATAGTGTAAAAGAAAATAACTAAAACCCTAGTTTTTTTTATTAAATTTATAAACCAATTAATAAATAAATGAAGTATGATAAAATAATTTTTGTGTAAAAAATAAATAAATAAACTATATTAAAATATAAATCTAATATTTTATATTTTTTTCATGTTTTTTTAATATAAGATAAAATATTTAAGAAAATAAATAAATAAAAATAAGAAAAAAGAAATAAAAATGGGTCAGGGTGTAAACAGCCAATAGGGGGTCAGAAGTGAGAAAAAAAACATAAGCCCAAGGAGATTAGGCCTAGGCGCCTGTCCAAAAAAGAAAAGTCAGAATGTGAAAAATATGAAAAATCTAAAAGGGTACCACTGGGGCTCGAACCCAGGTCCCTCTAGTCACAGGCGCGCGCTTCTACCACTGGGGTGGCTATACATCCATTTGTATAATCAAAACAATAAATATATGATAGTAAACAAGTCCATGGCCTGAACTTCATCTTCAACCTCACGCCCAGCCAGAGCCTCTGTATCTTATTCAAATCTCAACAAAAATGAAAACTGCAAACAGAAAACTTGTAGCAAATTTCCTCACGATTTCAGAAATGCAAAGCAATAAAATTATAGATCAAAGATAAGCATGACTTTTAATGGCCCTAATATGAACTCTAAAAATTTTAGAAACTTCAATATTAAAATTCTCTAAGCTCAAGAAAAATTAATGAAAACTATGGACATGGTTAGCTTTAGGGCAATGATATCTATATTAATCATTCACAAATAAACCATTAATGATGATTGTATGAAAAGTTCGAAAGTCAAAAAACTTACCTTGCAAGAGGGTATCGGGTTTGGAGTTTGAGTATCTTTCAGTGAGTTCCAATGATTGGATTAGCTTCCTCAAGATCCCAGGAAGCTAATGGGATACTCAGCTTGAGCTGAAAGTGCCTGAGGAGTTCTAGAGAAGTCAAGGTGCAAGTTGTTGTTTTTGAAAATGGTGGATGATGATGGAGGTGTTACAGTGGTGCTGCAGGTGTTGGGAATGTTTGTGTATGTTGTTTAGAAGCTTTTGAAAGTAAAAGTACAAGAAACGCACGAGCAAATTTGGAGATTGGATTCAAAATTGAGAAATGACAAGTTTTGAAGTGTTTTTGGTGATTATGTGTTCTTGGTGTTTTCAGGGCTTAAGCATGCGTGGAATTTGTGGCAAATCACTTGTGTATGTATAATCAAAGAGGTTTGAGTGCTTTGGAAAGTCAGAAGTACAAGTTACAAGTTATTTGCTATGTTACTTGATTTTCGAGAAAAGTAGGAAAAACAAGTTTCAAGAGGAAGTACAAGCATGGGCTGAGTGATTGTAAGTGTCTAACAAGTTTCTCTTGAGTTATGGGACTTGTATGATCATAAGAAAGAAATTGCAAGGCTCAAAAACAAGTTTTGTGCAAAAAGCTACTTTATCAAAATGGCAATGTGCACTTTCTTCCCAAAATGGATATAAAGCATGGCCTTGCATTGAATGCTTGAAACGAGACCTCTAACGGTTGCGCAAGAAATTAATTATGGAGTGCCTAACAAATTTGAGGCCATCAAAGTAGAGTTTATGCAGTATAAGTTTGAATTTTGAATTTTGAATTTGTTCATCACAAAATGACTTGTAATTCAAGTGATAAAACCCTAACTTCATCTCTTTGATTCTCCCTACTTAAAAATGATCTCAAGGAGTTATTGGACATTTTGGAAAGATTGTAATGTGATATACAACCAATCTTTGAATTACTTTTAAAAATTCCCCTTGGAACTATTTGAAAAAGTGCCATGAAGTTGGGTCAAAATCCTGACCAAATCAGGGCAAAATTTCACTAAGTGTTTCGTTTCATGACCATGTGTTCTTAAAATTATAACTTGAGATCCAAGCACTTTCGGAAGGAGTTGTGTAAAGAAAAGTTGTATATTTCATGGGGATCTACAACTTTCATGTTGAAAGTTTCTTCAGAATCCTCTTCCATCATGGTGAAAATTTTGCTCAAAGTTGTGAAAAAATAAGAAATTTCCAACACTTGGAAAATTTCTAAGTTTAGAAATTTTCTTTTCAAAATGAAATCTTGAATTTTTTATTTCTTGATGAATAAGTTTCATATTTTGACATTCTTTGATTAATTGTGATCTTTGGCATTTGATTTTGACCAAAAAGTCAAAGTTTGACTTTTTAATATACAGTTGACTTTTGATCAGTTGACTAAAAATCCATTTGTCAATCCATTGAACTTGAGCAATGTTTTGAGCCATGTCATTATGTCAAAATTATTCAATTGGACTCTTGAGATCATGTCTTAAACCAATTGATCATTTTCTAGATCAAAAATCAGAAATTGCCCTTTCCCAGTCAAAATCCTAATTTTGACCATTTTTCCTTTTTGAAGATTTGATCAAATTGCTTGAGGAATTATGGTCCAAACTTGATCAAATGATACATGTGAGTTTAAAATGTTGATGTGGATCAAAATTTATGAAGTTTGACTGTAAATTGGCCATAGTTGACTTTTTTCCCCAATACAACTGATTTTTAGGTCAACTGCTCAATTAACTGAGCAAAAGTGTGATCCAAAGCTTGAAACTTGACATGAGTAATCTTAAGGTTCCATAATGATCCATGAAAGTCATATGGGGCATTGGAAGTTAAAATATCCTTGTGCAATCTCAAACCCTAATTTTGGTCATCAGTGCTTAAGGAGGTGTCTTGAGTTGATCAACCTTAGTGCAGTCTTGAGCCAAAGGAGATCTTGTGAGAAAATTCTTGATAAGTGAGAGGGAAAATTCTGGGGTACAACAGCTGCCCCTGTTCAATCTTCTTAAGCCTAGAGAGTTAGATTGGCGAGTTTTGCCATTCGTGACTCGAAGGTAGAAGATGATTGGACATTAGAGTGCCCAGAAATTTGCACTCGGTGATTTGATGGTAGAGGGAATGGGCTTAAAGATGCCATTTGGAGAGATGATGGAAAGTTGTTGGAGATGGGCTTGTAGATGCCATCCAAAAATGATTGTTGAACTGAATCTGAAAGAGAACCTGAATGAGTATCAGAATGGCGTCTGTGTCTAGAGTGTATTTGTATTGTATTTGAAAGTTGAATCTGAATGAGTATCAGAATGACGTCCGTGTCTGGAGTGTATCTAAACTGTATCTGAGAGTTGAATCTGAATAAGTATCAGAATGGTGTCCGTGTCTGGAGCGTATCTGAATTGTATCTGAGAGCTAAATCTGAATGAGTATCAGAATGGCATTCGAGTCTGAAGCGTATCCAAACTGTATCTGAGAGTTGAATCTGAATGAGCATCAAAATGGCGTCCGTGTCTGGAGCGTATCTGAAATGTATCTGAAGGTTGAGTCTGAATGAGTATCAGGATGGCATCCGTATCTGAAGCTTATCTGAATTATATCTGAAAGTTGAATCCGAATGAGTATCAGGATGGCATCTGTATCTGGAGCGTATCTGAATTGTATCTGAGAGTTGAATCTGAATGAGTATTAGAATGGCATCCGTATCTGGAGCGTATATGAACTGTATCTGAAATTTGAATCTGAATGAGTATCATAATGGCGTTTGTGTCTGAATCGGATCTGAACTATATCTGAGAGTTGAATCTGAATGAGCATCAGAATGGCGTCCATGTCTGGAGCGTATATGAACTGTATCTGAAGATTGAGTCTGAATGAGTGTCAGGATGGCATCCGTATCTGGCGCGTATCTGAACTGTATCTGAAAGTTGAATCCGAATGAATATGAGGATGGCATCTGTATATGTAGCGTATCTGAACTGTATCTGAGAGTTGAATCTGAATGAGTATCAGAATGGCGTTCGTATCTAGAGTGTATCTGAATTGTGTCTAAAAGTTAAATCTGAATGAGTATTAGAATGGCGGCTGTGTCTGGAGCGTATCTGAACTGTATCTGAGAGTTGAATCGAAGTGAGCATCAGAATGGCGTCCGTGTCTAGAGCGTATATGAACTGTATCTGAAGGTTGAATCTAAATGAGTATCAGAATGGTGTTCGTGTCTGAAGCGTATCTGAACTGTATCTAACAACCTTTGAACATTGTTAATGGTAGCTGTTGATCAAACTTTATCCTGAAAAGGGTAAAATGTTAGCTAATATATGTTGTACCCCAAAATTTTCCCTCTCATTTCTCAAGGAATCACCCTGGACCCTCAGGTTTGCTTCTATCCAATTCCAAGCTTTGAATTACAAATTTTTCAAGAAAGTCGCCTACAAGGGCAAAATGGTCATTTGCACACTGAAAAGTCAAACTTTGACTTTTAGACCAAAACCAAGTTTCAAAAATCATGTTTCGTCAAGACATGTTGAAATATGAAGTTTGTTTCATCAAGAAAATCAAAAGTCAATTTACTTTGGGAAAAGTCAAAATTTTAAATACTTAGAACTTTTCTAAGTGTTTAAGAAGCATGACGAAACTCAAAACTTCTGGGCCAGTTTTCACAAAGGTCCAGTCAGAACTTGCAAGAGCAGTTCAAGGAAGGTTTGCAAAGCGTGTTACAAACTTCCTTGAAATTCTAGGAGTTCCTTCAGAACATGCTGGAGCCAGAAGATAAAAGGATCAGAAGATTGGATGTTACGCTGAAGCAGAACTTCTGATCCAAGCAATGATGCAAAATCTCACATTGCAAGATTTCTGGGTTGATAAATCTCATCATAATTTAATGCTCATTTAATGCTCACAACCACTTTTGAGTCTTTATCCAAAGGATTTTCCCACGTGTGGCATAGAAGTACCTTTGTTGTCCTTAAAAGCAACTTTTGTACAGAAATATGTCAGGGCCCATGCGTTGCTTTTTTTTCTTTTGGGCTTACTTTTCCTTAATCCCTGCTTGCTAATCCAGCTTAGGCATGGCTAAAAAACTGTCAACTACCACACCTATTTGAACTAGCTTCAAGAACAACTCAGCGCCTAGCACATGATAGTTGTACCCTTGATCTCTCCAAGCTATAAGATCCTTGCCTATAAATTGGAAACCATTGGCAACGGTAAAGGGGTCGAAAAAACTTGAGAAAGAAAAGCCTTGAACCCCTACAAAAAAAATTCCAAGAGTCCAAAAAGACTGTAAGCACAAAAATACAAAACCTTAGCATTTGATTCCTACATCAAAACTCCATTTTTCCTCCTGTGTTTCTTGACCAAAACTACCCAAACAGTTTCTTATATATATATATATATATATATATATATATATTCAAAAACCATCCTAACTTCTGTAGCAAAGCTGTAATACCCTCTCCATCGGTATCCACCTCAAAGCGTCAGAACTTTGTCCCTTGGTTGTTCCAGAATTTTCTAATCATTCACAGCCCAAGTTGAAAGTCTCCAGCCTGCTAAACACGTGAGAAAGCTGTTCAGAACACCATAAGTGGTCAGAACCAAGTTCTAGCTCCCAGAAGTATTTTCCAGCTGCAAGGTAAGTTTCTGCTGACTCTCATCATATTACTTAGGCATTGTCAGATTTTGCATATTTAATACAATGTAGATATTCTTATTCTGATGATGTATATATTATGAGATTTCATGCATCTACCTGTCTAAAAAGAGAGAATCCTAGTTCAGAGTTTCATGAAGAAATTGGGACTCAGAATTAGGATTAGACAATTCATGTTTGCTTCTGATTTGTGTTGTTGATATCTCTTGTTTCTAAAACATTATGAAACTTGTCATAACTATTATATGCGTAACTTCTGTTCTTTTAAGAAATGACTAAGTTGTAGATGTTCTGACTACCATGGAGAAGAGAGGCAAAGTTCTGTCAGTAGCATCAGAACTTCTGAAAACTTCTGAGTTCTCAGAAGATCCAGAACTTCTGAACTTCCATATTCCTATTAACGTTTGTTTCTGTTTGTGCAGCACGTCAGAGTCAGAATTTCTGACCTCTTCTATTTCAGCATTTACGTTGATTCTGTCTTCTTTCCTTTATTATTTTTTTTGCCATCGCTTTTATTTTTTTCATTAATCAAAAAGACAAAAAAATATTTTCTTAAGCAAAACTTATTTCCCTTTTTTAAACGAAACAAACATTTTACATTTTTTGTACATTCTTATCCATTCAATGTGGTTGTAATAGTAACTTAGGATTTGATTTGCAATCCCCATTTGAAAAATTTGTACACCCCATCTCCCTAATGATTGTAATAGCGTAGAATCTTTATTTTCTGCACTTTTATGGATTTCATATATTGTTAGTAATTAGGGTGAGTATGGCAAGATTAAAACAAATGTTTAGAAAACCCTAAATTCAAGACAAAATCATGCATGCAATCAAACACACTCGCACACTAACACCCTTAGGGAAATCCCACTTTGTGGCCTATCGGAAAAAAATGGTCATGTCCCTTGAGCATGGGCGTTTTAGAAAAGACCCTCGATAAAAGATCATAGTCCCTCGATGACCCGTGATGTTGCCTTCGATAAACGATCTAGTCCCTAAAATGACATTGCTAAAACGTCCCATGGGTTGCCTTCTATGACTATATAAACATCTTGCGCCCGTCCCTTCACATCCAACGATGGGGCTTCTTAACAAAACAATGGTAAGATAGCAACATCTAAAGGAGGAGGAAAAACACATCTAAGACCTTATGAGTAGGTAGGTTCGCTCTTAGTTACTCGCTTGCTCACAACAAAAACATTTTATGCACCAACACTCTCACTTTGAAACATTTTCAAAAGACAAACACTTTGTACGCGTTCTTATAGAAACGAGAACCATTACAAAGAACACACCTTTTCAAAATCACTTTCAAAAACACATCTCACAAACGCATCTTTGAACTATTTTTCAAACAAACACTTTGTACGCATTCTTATAGAGACGAGAACCATTACAAAGACGTTTTCAAAAAAATTTCAAAACCCACACCACAAGCACATTCAAACAAAAGTAAGTGATCTAGCGAGTAACTAAGAGCCCATGGAAAACCATGGATCAAAAGGGTGCTAACACCTTCCCTTTTCATAATCTACCCCCCGAACTCAAGAAAACATCTCTAAAGGTCTTTCCTGTGCTTTTTCACCTTTCCTTTTGGATGAAAGAAAAGTCGGCGGCGACTCTTGCTAAACCGCGACATTTGCGAATACAAATGCAAAACCTCAAGTCAGTTCTCCCACCACATCACAATATGCAATGTCATATTGTATGAAATGTATGGCATAATGTATTCGTGTTATCGATGTTTATGATATATGGATGCGATGTATGCGTATGTGAGCTAATCTGCTGCACTGCTTGTTGGATTGGGGAAAATAAATCCAAGATTGTTGCTGAGGATATGGAATGTAAGTCTTCATGTTTTGAAGTGTTGATGAATTTCCACTTAGAGAGATAAACCTTGTTGTAAAGGAAATGTCGTGTACTACTTGTAAAATCCCGTTGGGGAATCCTGAGAAATTTGGCGACTTCTACCAGGGAGTGATAACTGGAAGTTTGTTCTGTTGGGGATTAAACAACATACTGCGGGGGATTTTATGAAAATAGCTTAGAGAGTTTTCCCTATTTCTTAAAGCCATTAGTGATTATCTTTCTATTTTTTTTATTTGTAAACGGTAGTTACGTTCAAATGCACATGTTCAAAAATAAATCATTGGACGTTTTCGTAAACAAAACACAAGAGTAAAGAAAAACAGATAGTTTTGCACTTTCAAAGGGATATCTTTATATTGACTTTGAGTAAGTATTTTTGTACAATGAGACAAACATTCTAGTAAGAGAATGCCGTCGTAAGAAAATGAAAATTTGATACAAATAAAAGATAGTTATGTGAAATAGTCCCATGGGGTTCCCATTCTACTATAGCCTTCGTGTCTCTGAGCATCTTATCTATTTGTTGCCTTGTCCAAAGCTGATTGAATTGATCAGAACCTTCGAGTTTGCAGGTTTTCCGTAAGGTGATCCAACGGGGACATAGTCATACGCTTTTATTCCCTAACTTTTGCCTTGCCCGCCCTTTCGGGTTTTCAGTCCACCGGGATACCCTTTTTTTCCCAAGCCTCCCTTTCGGATTTTCAGCTTGTCGGGTGTACAGATTTTTCTTATTCCTAATTTTTGCCCGAACCTTTTTAGTTCGTCGGGATTCCCTTGTTTTAGCTAGGTGTGTCAACCTAGCGGGTCTCTTATGCGTAGTATCTTTTGACTATGTCTGTGTTTACAGGGTGCAGCAGGTCGACGCATCCATGGTGGCCAAGATCATTGCTCCACCAGAGAATATGCTTTTGATTACAAATGGTCCTTCTTATGTAGGAGTCCATTTTCCCCTGGGATCACCTTGCGGCAGTATGATACGTTTGATCACCAGATCCACGACTTGATATACTTGGCGTCTGACCTTTTGTTGAAAGCCTTGATCATCCGTTTTTCATACATTTGACCATGACAGATAGTAGTAAGCCTTTTCTCATCGATCAAGTTTAGTTGATCAAGTCCTGTCTGGATCCAGTCATCTTCATTCAAACTTGTATCCTTCATAATTCTCAGAGAGGGGGTCTGGACCTCAATAGGCAAGACAGCCTCCATGTCGTATACCAGAGAGTAGGGTGTTACCCCAGTTGATGTGCATTATATGGTACGATGCCCGTGGAGAGCGAACGGTAGCATCTCATGCCAGTCTTTGTAGGTGACTGTCATTTTCTGTATGATCTTTTTAATGTTCTTATTTGCAACTTTGACAACACCATTCATCTTCGATCGGTAAGGGGAAGAATTATGATGCTGGATTTTGAATTGCTCGTACAGGGCGATGATCATAGTATTGTTTAGATTCGTACCATTGTCTGTGATGATCCTCTCTGGGATACCATACTGTGATACGGTGGGAGAACTGACTTGAGGGTTTTGCGTTTTATCGTAAATTTTGCGGTTAGCAAGAGTCGTCACCGACTTTTCTTTTATCCAAAAGGAAAGGTGAAAAAGCATAGGAAAGACCTTTGAGATTATTTCTTGAGTTTGGAGGGTAGATTATGAAAAGGGAAGGTATTATCACCCTTTTCATCCATGGTTTTCCATGGGCTCTTATTTACTTGCTAGATCACTTGCTTTTGTTTTGAAATTGTGCTTTGTGTGGTTTTAAAAGTATTTTGTAAAAGAGGACATTGTTTAGGCAATCTTTGTAATGATTCTTGTTCGTAAGAATGTATACAAAGATGTTTGTCTTTTTGAAAAAATTTTCAATGTTTGTAAGATGTTTGGAAACGTGTGTGTTTGTTTTTGAAAATAGCAAGGATAGTTGTTTTGAAATGGAGCAAGTAACTAGAAGTAATCTACCTACTCAATTGTATTTCTTGTTCATTTCCTTTTCTCTTGATATTGTTGTCTTACCATTGATTTGGTAAGCAACCCTATCTTTGGATATAAACGGGACGGGCGCGGGTCATCGTATAACCATGATAGCAATGTTGCAAAGTATCTTAGCATTTTTGAGGGACCAAGATCATTTTGTAAGGCAACTTTGAATAGCGTCATCGAGGGACTATGATCTTATACTTGTTTTTTTAGCTAAGATATTTCGCATGCGTAATATGGCCATTTTTGTGTAAGGCAACCAAGTGGAGTAACCCTAAGGGTGATCGTGTGTAAGTGTGTTATTTTCATGCTTGATTTTGTCTTGGATTAGGGTTTTCTATTTGATAGTTTTTATCTTGCCATACAAACCCTAATTACTAGCTTGTTATGTAAAAAGCGATAAATTGCGTAATTTAAAGATTACTACACTATTACAACATTTTATGGGAGGGGGGGTATACAAATAATGAATGGGGATTTGCAATAATGTAAACCTAATTTAATCTATTACAACCAAATTGAATTTGTACGAATACTTGAATAAATAAATACAATATAAATTAAATATGCAATAGTATGTATATGCAAGAAAAAAGATTTTTATTTTGTTTTTTTATATGAAAAAGAGTTTTTAAACTAAACCTAATAATTTAAGAAAAGGAAGTTATTTTTAGAAATTGGTTAATCCTAATTCTAGTTTATTAAAAGAAAATAAGGTTCTTTAAATATTATTTTTGTGTATTTTTGTCTTAAAAAATAATAAGATAATATTTTATGAAATATTTAGTCCTTTTATGTATTAAAATAAATATATAAAAGTGTGAAAGAAAAGAAATAAAAATTAACCTAAATCTATTTTATTTTACAAGTTTATTTAAGAAAAATAGTTGATATATAATTTAATAAAAATATTTTTTATATAAAAATAAAATAAAATAAACAAAATGCAATATTTATCATGTTTTATATTTTTTATGATTTTTTATGTTAAGGAAAATATATTTATAAAAATGAAAATGAAAATAAAAATAAATAATAAAATGGTTGGGCCAGGGGTGTCCTGAGAAATCAGGAGGTAAGCATTAGAAAAAAATGAAGCCCAATGGAAAAAAAGCCCAACACTGCAAAAAAATGACAAAAACGAAGTTGAAAAATATGAAAAATGCAAAAGGCAGCGCCAAGGTTCGAACCCATGACCTATGTAATTTCAGTGCGATGCCTTGCCACTGGGGTAGTTGTACATCTGTTAGTTCAAATGAAACAAAAAACACATAACACATAACACCTCCTTGCCCTGTACTTCATCTTCTTCCTCTAGCCAGCCGGACCCCCGGTATCTCTCTCATTTCTCCATGAAAATGGAAACTTCAAACATGAAAATGGTAGTACTCTTTCCCACAATTTCAACCATGTAACTCATGAAAACTAACAGTCAAAGATCAAAGTTTATTTCAATGTCCCTAATTTTAAACCTAATTTTTACAGAAATTTGAAATCTAAAATTCTCTATACACAATGAATATAAATGAAATCTATGAACATGGTTGGTTTTAGCACAAAGATATCTACATTTTATCTTCACAAATCGAGACCAAAGGATGCCTGTATGAAGAGATAGAAGTTAGAGTTCTTACCTCTTTCAGCTGTGATCGTGAATGGAGTTTAAGTGAGTTTTGAGAAGGCCTGAGGATCCCTTTAGCTTGCCTAGACCTCCCTGAGTATGTTCCAATCCTTACCTTGTCTTGAAATTGCCTGAATCTCCCTATCCAAGTAAATCTGCAAGCTTGAAATTCAAAAATGGTAGATGGAGAAGGAGGAGTTATAGTGAAGGAATGATGGTCTGGAACACTTAGATATGATGTAGGTTAAGTGTTTAAGTGATTAGAACTTGAAACGCACGAGTAGATTTTGGGATTGCTATGCTTGATGCAAAACTGCAAGTTATGGCAGGTTTTTGGTGATGGAGAGTTTCTGGCCTCTAGCAATCGTGTCTTAGGTTGTAATGTGTTTGTGTATAAGTATAGAGAAGGTTTAAAATCAACTCAACACCAGGTTTCTCAGTTATAGGCTTTTTGCACTATTGCTTGCCTTTTAAGAAAAGTGAGGAGACAACTCTCTACATGCTTGTACAGGCCTGGTTTGAGTTGGTATAAGTCCTAGACACTTTTATTTTGGTTTATAGGACTTGTGTGTGCAGAGAGAACAGGTGCAAAGCTCAAGGAGTTGACAAATGCAAAAGTTGTGCTTTTCTAAAATGGAAATGGCCATTTTGTGCCATTTATGGAATTAAAGCTTGGACAAAAGATCTTATGCTTGGATCAAGGATTTATTAACTATGTAAGCATTAAATTATGGAGTAAGAAACAAGTTTGAGACCTGTAAAACATGGATTATGCAGCCTAGGTTTGGATTTGAATTTTGTTCTTCATGAAATGGCTTGAAATCAAAGTGAGAAATTGCCAACTTCATCTCTTCGATTCTCCATACTCAAGAATGATCTCAAGAAGTTATTGGACATTTTGGAAATCTTGAAATGTGATCTATAACTCATTTTTGAAATTCTTTTCAATATTCCTCTTGGAACTAGGTGAAAAGTTGCCATGAAGTTAGGTCAAAAACCTGCCTAAATTAGGGCAAAATTTCACTAAGTTATTTAATTCATGAGCATGTATTCACAAAATTATATCTTGAGATACAAGCATATTTAGGAGAAAATATGTGAATAAAATTTTTAGATTTCATGGAGATCTACAACTTTCATGTTGGGAACTTTCTTTGAATCATCTTGTATCATGGTGAGAATTTGGCTTAAAGTTGAGAAAAAATAAGCAATTTTCTATACTTGGAAAAATTTCTAAGTTAAGAAAATTTCAAATTTCAAAACAAAATCTTCAATCTTTGATTTCTTGATGAACAAGTTTCACATTTTGACATGTTTGGATGAATTGTGATCCTTGGCATTGGATTTTGACCAAAAAGTCAAAGTTTGACTTTCCAGTATACAGTTGCCTTTTGATTAGTTGACTGCAAAATTTATCTGTCAATCCAATGGAATTGCAATGTTTTGAACCATGTCATTAGGTAAAGTTGATGCAATTGAACCCTTGAAATCATGCTTCAAACCAATTGGTCATTTGCTAAGTCAAATATCAGAAATTGCCCTTTCTCAGTCAAAACCCTAATTTTGACCATTTTGCCCTTTTGATGATTTGATCAAATTTCTTGAGGAATCATGGTCCAAACTTGATCAAATGATACGTGTGTGTCTAAAATGTTGATGTGGATCAAAAATTATGAATTTTGACTGTAAATTGGCCATGGTTGACTTTTTCCCCAATATGGTTGATTTTTAGGTCAACTGTCCAATTGGCTGATCAAAAATGTGATTCAAGGCTTGAAACTTGACATGAGTAATCTTAGGGGTCCATGATGATACTTGAAAGTCATATGAAGTATTGATAGTCCAAAAATCCTTGTGCAAACTTAAACCCTAAATTTGGGTCATCAGTGCATGAGGAGGTATCTTGAGCTAATCAAACCCTAATCCAGTCTTGAGTCAAAGAGATCTTGTGAGAAAAATCTTGATAAGTGAGAGGGAAAATTTTGGGGCACAACACATACCGAAAGACGAGATTCTGTTTAATGAACCGGGCTACAACATTCTTGGTAACGGAAGCGAAAGAGGTCGCCTCAACCCACTTTGTAAAATAGACAATGGCCACCAAGATGAAGCGGTGTCCATTAGATTCTGTTGGTTTGATTTCCCAAATCATGTCGATGCCCCACATAGCAAAGGGCCAAGAAGCTATCAAGACATTCAGAGGAACCTGAGGTACGTGCACCTTGTCAGTATAGATTTGACACTTGTGGCAAGTTCGAGAGTGTTGATAGCAATTTGCTTCCATGGTAGACCAGTAATACCCTGCCCGTAGGATCTTCTTTTCCATCGTATGTCCACTGGAATGGGTGCCAAAAGGGCCTTCATGTAACTCAGCCAAGATCTTTTCCGCCTCAGTCTTGTCTATGCACCGAAGTAACACAGAGTCATGGTTGCGTTTGTAGAGAATGTCGTTACTAAGGAAGAACTTAGCAGAGAATCTCCTTAAGAACTTCTTATCATTAACTGAAGCTACTTCCGGATATTCTTGAGCCTCGAGATACCTCTTGACTTCGTGAAACCAAGGCTGGTCCACTACTTCTTCAGTATTAATCTCGTGACAGTGAGCTGGTTCATCCATTCGTTTAATGGTGATCTGGGGAGCCTCGCTATCCCATTTAAGTTTAAACATAGATGACATTGTGGCTAGTGTGTCTGCTACCTGAGTTTCTTCTCGTGGGAAATGCTCGAAGGTAATCTTCTCAAAATGTGGGATCAATGTCAACACATGTTCTTTGTAAGGGATAAGGTTAGGGTGTTTGGTGTCCCATTCCCCTTTGATATGGCTGATGACCAAAGCTGAATCTCTGAATACATTTAAGGATTTGATCCCCAAATCTATAGCAGCTTTGAGACCAAAAACGCACGCTTCGTATTCTGCCATGTTATTTGTACAATTGAAGCAGAGTCTTGCTGTAAAGGGGGTATGACATCCTTCAGGAGATATGAGTACAACACCTATACCATTGCTGAGTGCGTTGGACGCCCCATCAAAAACCAGGGTCCATCGGGATCCTTGTTCAGGTCCATCACATGGCCTGAATTCTTCACAGTTGTTTACCATCATGATGTCTTCATCTGGGAATTCGAACTTAATGGACTGTTAGTCATCCACAGCTTGATGAGCAAGGTGATCAGCTAGTACACTGCCCTTTATTGCTTTCTGGGTAGTATATTGTGTGTCATATACTGTCAGGATCATCTGCCATCTCGCTATTCTCCCAGAGAGGGCAGGTTTCTCGAAGATGTATTTTATTGGATCCATTTTAGATATCAATAAGGTAGTATGGGTCAGCATATACTGTCTTAGCCGGCAAGCAGCCCATGCCAGAGCGCGGCAAGTTTTCTCGAGCAGTGAATATCTTGTTTCACAGTCGGTAAAATTTTTGCTCAGGTAATAAATATCATGCTCTTTTCGGCCAGACTCGTCATGCTGCCCCAGCACACACCCCAATGAATTTTCCAAAACAGTTAGATACATGATCAATGGTCTTCTCTCGACTGGTGGCATCAAAACAGGAGGCTCTTGTAAGTACTCTTTGATCTTGTCGAAGGAAGTTTGGCACTCATCATTCCATTTAACTACTTGATCTTTCTTCAGTAATTTGAAGATTGGTTCACAAGTAATTGTTAGGTGAGAAATGAATCTGACAATGTAGTTTAATCGTCCCAAGAATCCTCTGACTTCCTTCTCAGTACGAGGAGCAGACATTTCTTGTATTGCTTTCACCTTGGCAGGATCTACTTCGATACCTTTACTGCTGACGACAAAGCCTAGGAGTTTACCAGACCTCACCCTAAATATGCATTTATTCGGGTTCAACCTCAGCTTGTATTTCTTTAGTCTCTCAAACAGTTTCTGTAAATGATCAAGATGCTCTTCTTCTTTTTGAGATCTAGCTATCATGTCGTCCATATAGACCTCTATTTCATGATGTATCATGTCGTGAAATAGAGCTACCATGGCACGCTGATAGGTTGCCCCAGCGTTTTTCAAACCGAATGGCATAACCTTGTAGCAGAATATGCCCCATTGTGTGACAAAGGTTGTTTTCTCCATGTCCTCAAGCGCCATTTTGATTTAGTTGTAGCCTGAGAAACTGCCCATGAAGGAAAACACTTTGTGTTGTGCTATATTGTCAACTAGAATATCAATGTGGGGAAGTGGGAAATCATCCTTAGGGCTTGCCCTATTCAAATCTCTGTAGTCCATGCACATTCGTACTTTGTCATCCTTATTAGGTACAGGAACAACATTGGCAACCCACTGCGGATAGGAGGTGACGGCCAAGAATCTGACGTTGAATTATTTCATGACTTCCGCTTTGATCTTCTCCGACATGTCTGGTCGCATGCGATGGACTTTTTGTTTTACCGGTGGGCAGTCTTCTTTCATTGGTAGATGATGTACCACGATATCTACATCAAGTCCTGGCATGTATTCGTACGACCAGGAAAAGACCTTAACATAATCGTGTAACAACTGAATCAGACGTTCTTTGACACTGGGTTCCAGATTGGCACCCACCTTGACTTCTCTCTTGTCTTCTTCGGTTCCTAGGTTAATTGTGTCCACTGGTTCTTCGTGGGGCTGAATGGTCCTCTCTTCTTGTTGTAGTAACCTGGAGAGTTCCCCTGGTACTTCACAATCTTCCTCACCTTCGTCCTCGGCTTGGTAGATTAGATTTTCAGAGTCACAGAAGGCCATAGCAGAATTGTTACCCATGGGATCCCGAATGGATGTAGATCTGCATTTTGAATGTGAGTGTGTGTAAGAGTATAGCTATCTTTGAAAGAAATGAAAATGGAAAAAGAAAAACAATGAGCACAAAGTTTGTATGCAAAAACGTCCATGATTCATTGATGTCATATGGAAATGAGATGATAACCCTTACAAAATGGACCATTGTGCCTCGGGTAAGACACAAGGTTTTAAGAGTCTGAATTGTTTTAATATTACTGATCCGACAAAATTTAAAGACAAATTACTGTTGGATAAATGTGATCGGGACAAAATCTCTAGCCTCCCAGTTGCTGAGCCCTCCACTGACAGTTGGGAAAATCCAATCCTCCATGTTATAGTTGTCTTCATCATCCTCCAATGCATTGACTTCGCGGTTGCTGGTCTTCAAGGGCGATCCTCTGACACGAGCGCGTCGTACAACTTTCTGGGCTCCTGAAGTGAAACCCAAACCAAATTTTTCAGATTTGTATGGGATATCTGGGAGTTGGCCCCAAATAGTGCACCCACCTTCTTCTATCACTGCCTTGGCATCTTTAAAAGATGACATCTTGAGCGGAGGCCTTGTAAGCTTTGGGACTTGAGAAATAGCCTTGGTTACGGCCACAGTTTGTGGGACTTCTTCAAAGTGCTGGAATGGAGTTTCAATAAATCCACCATCTAATTCCACATATCTGAAGGAATTTAGATGACTGGCCATATACTCTTCTTCTCCATGGACAGTGATGAGTTTCCCTTGAATTGGATATTTCAGCATTTGATGCAACGTAGAAGTAACAACACCAGCATTGTGAATCCACGGTCGGCCTAATAAGCAGGAATATGATGGGAGAACATCCATTACATAAAAAGTTGAATTAAAAGTTTGTGTTCCAACTTTTATGGGGATGTCCACTTCCCCATGCACCATCCTTTTTGAGCCGTCAAAGGCCCTCACTACTATGTTGCTATGTTTTAGGGTCAATCCTTCACCGTCAAGCCTATCGAAAGCCTTTTTAGGCAACACATTCAGATACGAACCGGTGTCAACCAAGACATGAGCCAAAGTCGTGCCCCTACATTTGACTGGGACATACAACGCCTCGTTATGCTTCCTCCCCCTTGGCGTTAAATCAGCATCTGAAAAACCTAAACCATTATCTGTGGTCAAGCTGGCTACGTAATCTTGGAACTGATCGGCAGATGTTTCTTGGGGGTACATGGGAAGTTTTAAGGAATTTTACTAAGGCCTTTGCATGAGCCTCGAAACATAACAATAAATCCAGCATGGAAATTTTTGATGGAGTTTGCCCCAGTTGCTCGACTACATCGTAGTCGCTTCTTTTTATGATCTTTAGAATTTCCTCTATCTCTTTTCGGTAGGTCTCAGGGATAGCTACTGATTGTGCCTTCGTCCGGACAGGCTTAACCAGAATACCTTTACCTCGAGTCTCGGTTGACTCGGCAGCAGGAATGTCAGTAGGGGTGGTAACAGGGACTGTAATAGTTTTGTCAACAGGAGTATTAGCGGATATGATTGCAGGACTGGGAATAGCCTTTGGAGGAGAAACAACAACAGGAATGATTACGGGTCCAGAAATAACTTTTGGAGGAGCAATTTCTGGAGAGAATACCCTTCTGCTTCGGGTTATCTTACTAGTCCCTGTGATGTTACAGATATCAGAGTCAACTTTCTCAGAACTTGAATCTTCAGCAGCTGGCCAATCTTGCTTGATACCGTGATAGTAGACATCACCTCTATATATTCCATGGGATGGTTTTGTCTGACTAATACGGGATTGGTCCAGGCATTGTAATTATCAATGGAGCTACTTTAGGAGCTGGTGTAATTCTAACGGGTCTTTTGGTGGAGACCCTGGAAGAATTGGCGGAAATGGTCACGATGGAAACATATTTATAAGAAACAGTTGGAATAGAAGTCTTCTCTAACAAGATCTCCTTGTCATCTATTAGGCATAGAATGCCTGCTTTTAACAAATGACAGCTGGTTTGTAAGGACAAACAAAAATGACAACATTCATCACAGCCTGGGAATACGCCGGTATTCAACAAGTTTTTTTTTATAGTCAGGAGTGGGGTCACAAGTTCATCAACCAAAGTAACAAACATATCTTCCTCAACGGCGTTGACATCACGTTCGTGCTTGGGCATAGGGGCAGTAATAACATTGGGAATTTCTGGCGCATCGAATTCAATCTCTTTGGCTTCAAGAAGGTCTTGTATCTTATTTTTCAGAGTCCAACAGTTGTTAGTGTCATGGACGGGACTCTCAGAATGGTATGCACAACGGGCATTAGGATGATAGTGAGGAGAGGTTGTGTTAGGGTTCTTTGGAGCTTCTTTCAAAGTCACTAGATTGGATCTTAACAAATGCAGAAATACTTGAGAGAGTGTCATATTAATTCGGGTGAACTGTCTGACTGGACTTTTCATTCTTGGCTGGTTGTTTCTTTCTAGAGCAGGCGCAGGTTTAGGAATCATGACAGCCCCCACCATTGGGCGGCGTTCATCCATATCTTGATTTCTCTGAGGATATACAACAACAACTTCTTTTTTTCCAATGAATGGTTTGCTTACAGCAACAGAGGATGCATCTTTTTGAATTTTCCCTTTCTTTATCCCGACTTCCACCCTTTCTCCGGTCAATATCAATTCGGTAAAACTTGCCGATGAACTCCAAATTAAGTGATTAAAGAAGGGACTAGACAGGGTGCCCAAAAACATATCTACCAACTCTCTTTTAGATAGGGGAGGCTGGACTCTTCCTGCTAAGTCCCTCCATTTTTGTGCGTAATCTTTAAAGCCTTCACTTGAAACCATGGCCATACTCTGGAGTTGAGTATGGGTGGGAGCAAGATCTGCATTGTATTGGTATTGTTTGTAAAAGGCGGCAGCCACATATTCCCAATTATGAACATTGAAACTTTCTAGCTGGTAAAACCAATCAAGTTGAGTTCTGGACAGGCTGTCTTGAAAGAAGTGTACACATAAATCATTGTCAGCAGTGTGAGGTTGTATTTTCCTCACATAGGACCTGAGATGCATTTCGGGACATGAAACTCCATCATATTTGGTGAATATCGGTGCTTTGAATTTTGGAAGAATGATAATCCCAGATACTAACCCCAACTCCTCAAAGTCCAGTCCAGGCACTTTTTGGATTTCCATTGCACTTAACCGTTCTTCCAGATTCTTATACTTGTCACCGGCCGGAAGATATTGTTCTTCAGAATAATCTTCTTCTTCCTCTTCCTCTTCTAAATCTGGCTCGACAACTACTTCCTTGACTTTCTCATCTTGATTGTCTTTCTCACCATATGATGTTGCAAAGTCTAGGGTCCTTCTTGCTTGTCCTTGGAACCTTCTTCCCATATTTAGAACTCCGATTATTTTCTTTGTTTTCTTTTTCTTCTCTTCAACCAGCAATGTCTTTAACTTTTCTTGTCCTTTGGCTAGAGTTAGGAACATCTATTGAAACTGAGCATTTTGTGCTTGGAGGTCCTTCACCGTTTGCTCGAGATCCATCTTACTGAAATAAACAGTAGAAAGATGAGGAGACTTGTTGCAAGAAACCTGCTTATGTTATGATGAATGGTAAATGCATATGCAATGATTTCAAGGATTTTAAAGATTCAAATTTGTTTTAGACAAAAAGGAAACACACGTTATATTAATAAATTAAAGCTTGAGTACATCAATGCCTCTTTGGGAAAAATAATACAAAAACTCTAAGATAAAAAGGTTGTACGCATCCTCTTTGGTGTGATGTAGGCATTCAAGGTCCGCTCCTCATGAAGCTGCTTAATGAGCTCCAAAACCTTCTTCTCGCTAGCGTAGAATTGGGCTTCGAAAGTGTCTCGCTCCCCCTTGAGTTGTATCCAATCTCTTTGTAAGTCTTTAAGAGAGGATGGCATGTCAGGATGCAGGATAGTGTATGGAACATCTCCTTCCATAACAGGCTCAATGATTACCGGGAGAATGGAAGGATAAGGCATCATAAGACTTTGAACACGAGTTCGTACCCATTTGAGGTAAGGCTCAAGAGGGATGGAATTATTATGCCCCAATGTCTTGCTATCTACCTTGTTCAACATCCTCCAAGCTCGGATAAATCTTTGGCGAAGACCTTGATCGTTGTTCTCGTAGTCAAATACCAAACCTTGGATGAGCATCTCATGTGGGCCATCCCTTCGGGCGTAACCAAATTGTCTTAAGGCTAAGCAGGGGTTGTAAGTGATACCTCCTCTAATGCCAAGTAAAGGGACATTAGGGAATTCTCCATAATGGTCGACAATAGTAACATTCTCTATGGATCGGGAACACCAATGAATGTCTGAATGTTTAAGTGTCATCAACCTTTGTGACCACCTTGAACCTTGCTCGTTCTTTAATATAGATTGGAGAAGATGTAAAATAAACCATATTTCCAAAAAAGGAGTACAACACATAAGGACACCTCTTTTCCTCATAGTGTGAGTTAAAATAATGTAGGATATCTCCTAGCAAAGTAGGCACCGGGTTGCGGGACATGAAGATTTTGACGGCGTTTACATCTACGAGTTGGTCAGGATTTGGAAACAAAACCACCCCATAGATGAGGAGAGTCACAATTTCCTCAAAAGCTTGCAGATCCAAAGAGTTCCAACAGTTTTGGGCTTTCTCAAACAAGAACTTTGCTAGGAAACCCTTGACACCACTCCTTGTTTCCCAATTGGTTGTGACATCAGATGATTGCAAGTGTAGAGCTTGAGCAATATCTTATGGCTTTTGATCTCTTTCTGTACCGTTGAAAGGTAGTTGATTGAGAATGGGAATCCTCAAGAGTTGGGAGAATTCTTCCAAAGTTGGCACAAGTTGATAATCGGGAAATGTGAAGCAATGGTGTGTTGTACCCCAAAATTTGTCCTCCCATATTCCTCAAGATTTCTCAAAGGTTGCACAGTCAAATCACCTCCTAAGGCAGTCAAGTCAAAATTAGGGTTTTGTGTTGCATCAAGGTCCTTACATCCAAATGACCTCAAGTGCTCCTTAATGTCCTAACTTATGCTCAAATTCAGGTTCGGCTCAAGAGTCAATTCTTTAAAGAAGGTATCCGACTGTGTGAGTTTTCTCGAAGAAATATGGTGAAAAAAGTGTGCTGAAAGTGCAGTTTTTACGCGCTAAAAAATTCATAACTTGAAGATCGTGGCTCGTTTTGAACCCGTTCCGGTGGCCAAAATTCCGTCTTGACATTATCTACGCTTTCATCTCTCACGGCTGGAAGCCAATTTCAATCAGAAAGTCTTCAAAAATGTGGATTTATCAAGTATTTTCATACAGAAAATTTGTGATAGAAGTTTATTTGCGTCATGTTCAAAAAATCATAACTTGGTCGATTTTCATCGTATCGAGCTGGTTCCGACGCCAAAATTTCACAAATTGAGTTGGCTACATTTTCACAGAAGGTATTGAGGTCAAACGGTATTCAAAAGGCCTTCGTTTTTTGCTCAGAGTGCGTGACACGCTGAAAATCTTGAATGCTGAATATTATTTCATCTGGGCCGAAACTTCGAAAATTCATAACTCGGTCAATTTTTATCGGATTGGACTCATATTTTTACACAAGGTCACTGACTAATAGATCTACAACTTTGCTTCAAAAGTCGAGACCAAATTATGCACCGATCAATACCAGTTTTTTATTGAAGAACGTGTCAGAGTCGACACTGGAGCCCAAAATAAGTTTGTCTGAGCTGAAACTTCAAAAATTCATAACTAATTCACCGTTTATCCGATTGAGCCGATTTTCAGACAGGAGTTAGTTATCGATGTCGGCTACATTTTGTTTTCACATTTCAACTTCAAAAATTGCACTTAAGTCCCTGCGATTTAAACTGGAAAGTGACGAACTCAAGTGAACATTGGAGGCCCAATTGCACATTCAAAGCCCATTTTCTTTACCCTAATTTCCATTATATAATCACCTTCTTTTCACACAAATCAAGAAAAAAAAAGAGAGAAAAAAAACCTTGCCACAACACTGTTAGAATATCAAATTCTTTCAAGAACCCTAAAACCTTGAAATCCTTATTACAAATCCCTCTCTCGCTACAAACAAGCCATCACAGTTACAAACCAACACCTCACTACTTCTTCAGTAAGGATAAGGCTGGCTTGATCTCCATGATCCAAAGGGCATAAAAGCATTCAGGTCACTAATATTCAGGTCACTAATTTTCCAGTAAGGGTTCATTAAGGAACGTTGAGGCCAAAACACAAATGGCCAAAAGCCAAAAGCCAAATGGCCAAAAGAACAACTTATGCATGATGAGGCCAGAACACAAATGGCCAACAGCCAGAACACAAATGGCCATGAAACCCAATCCAATGGCCAAAGAATGCAGACCATGGTACTCAGGAGTCAATGAACACACACGCAAGCACTGAAAGTCAACAAAGACCTTGATTCAATGGGCCAAATTTCTCACAAAAAACCTCCCTTTGGGTCTGAATACCCCCCATGGTTTGAACATTTTTATTTTTTTATTTAATTTTCCTTTTTATTCTTTTAATTGTTTTTAATTGTTTTCTTTAAATTAATTTTCATAATATAAAATACTGAAAAATTAAAATATGTTTAATTATATTTAATTCCTATTAATTTATTTTGTAAATAAACTTTAATAATTAGTTTAGTAAATTAGGTTTTAAAATTTTAATCTTTTTCTCAATAAATTAAAATATGTAGAAATTGGGGTTTTTAACTTTTTATCACTTTTCTTAATAAATAATTTTTTCTTATTATCATTATTATTAATTACTAATTTATTTTGTAAATAAACATGTACATTAAATATTTAGTAAATTAGGTTAAAACTTTAATATTTTTCTTTAATAATTAAAAACAATTTAGAATTAGGATTTCTCTTGAATTTTAATTTTCTTTATTTCATAAATACAAAAACCATAAAAAAAAAACATTTCTTTTCTTTAATTTAATAATTAATTAATTTTTCATTCAATTTATTACAAAAGGGTCTAACGCCCTCGAACGTTCTATTTTCTATTCTTTTCGCGCATTTATTCTTATTTTTCTTGTAAATATTATGTAATTGTTCAAGCCTTGTAATAGTAACTAGGTTTTACCTTCCACATTTTTATTCAAAACGGGTCTTTGTAATTTGGCGATGTATAGACCCGCGCCTTGTAATAGCGTAGGATTTTACTTTCCGCATTTAAATTTCCGCACTCTTAAAACTGTTAAACTTTGCATGAAAGAATGTATGACCTAAAATAAAAACAAGCGTAGATCACCATAATACATGTCCAAGATAAAACATAACTGAAAATAACACACAAATTCACACACCACTCTTAGGGTACGCCTCACTGTTGCCTTGCCTTCGAAACGTGGTCGTCGAGTATAGGACGTTTTAGTAAGTCCTTATATCCATGACATGATCCAGTTGCCTCGAAACGGTTGCCTCGGAATTAAAAAGGATCAATGGCATAAGGGTAGCTTCTAAGGTGTCCTACTGTTGCTCTGGTGACCACACTGTCCCTAACAAACGAATTGACCCGAACACCTCCAACGGTGGTGCTACCTATCTCTCAATGGTGGGATGGCACTACCTTAAGGATATTTACACAGCCTAATTCCTTAGGGTAGGTAGATGACTCATAGATACTTGCTCTATTTCAAAAACAAATCAAAAACTCTTTTCACACCGACACTTTTCAAAAAGCTTTCAAAACAATTTTTCAAACACTCTTGAGGACTGATACAAGAGTCGATCTGAAATCTTTAAACGAAACTTTTTTCAAACTCACTCACACTTGAAAAGCAAACACTTTTGAAAACACAATGAGCAAGTATCTAAGAGCCCATGGATAACCATGGATAGAAAGGGTGCTAACACCTTTCCTTTCTATAAATCTACCTCCCGAACCGAGAAACTATCTCATAAGGAATTTTACTGTGCTTTTGTCCTGTCCATGTTGGAGAAAATAAAAGACGGTGGCGACTCTTGCTTCCACGATATTTCACGAACCAGCGTTAAATAGTCAGTTCCAGATCCACCGATCACAGAACTGGCGACTCTGCTGGGGAAATACTTAAAGTGAGGTGTACCTTAGGATAGCTCAGATTTGTGTTTTCAATTTTTGTGTTTGTTTGCTTTATTATTGTGGGCTGCATCGGAGTTACATAGATCCTAACCCGGATCTGGGGATACCCTGTTAGGTAGTATAAGTTGTGAGGGACCTGTCCGGCGTAGACCGACATGGGTGAAACAGTGGCTACATTAGTGTGGCACCTTGGTCTGTACCGATATCCCTTGTGTCGCAGCGAGGAGAATATGGGTCTTCTGAGGAGTCATTAAGCACCAACCGACCTTAGAACCTTAAATGACCCAACTTGGCCAATAGAACAGTAGCAGTATGCTACGCCCATTGAGGCTAAACTCTCGTGATGGTTCTGGCCGCAAGAAAAGATTGCGATGTTGGAGTTATGACCGGTTGAGGGTAGTTAGTGATATTGGGATCCTCTAGAACCCGGTTACTTCTGATAGGACAGGTCTTAACCAACAAACTGAAAGAGGGTAATACCTAGACCCCATGCTGGCCTAAACTCTAAGGGCTCTTTTGTGTGACTTGTGTGCCTTAAAAGTTAACTATTTGCATACTTGTTATCTGACACTTGAGTTTCTTGCAGGTTTTGTTTATAGTCCTTAATCGGGACTCATAACAGGGTTTACCTACATTACCCCATGCATAGCATAACATCATACCATTGCATGTATCCTACATAAAGACTAACCCATTTCAAGGATCTCAAAGGCTTGTGATGCAGGTCACGATGAACCAAAATGTCTAGCAAGGGGCAAAGGGGATTTATTTTCCTCTAGCCAGGTTGATGATCGGAATCAGGGGCTATGACCCACTGGATAAGGTGAGCCTTTGACTCTTGAAGAAGGACTCTCAACAACATGAAGTTCCTTCAATCAAGCTACAAAATTCTAACCAATTTCTCTGTTTACCCCGCGAGATCCTTGAAAACATCGCATGCATATCATACATATCATTGCATAACAGGTACCCTTTCTATACAGGTTGCTTACCTTCTTTGTTGTTTATTTCAGCAGTCTCATCATGAATCCTGAAAAATCTACTGAGCAATCCATCCAGGCCCTCCAGGCCCAGAATGCCCAGTTCCAGGAGTTGATTAAGAGTCTAGCCCAGGGCCAACAGGATTTGAAGACTCTGCTCTCGAAGAGGAAGAAGAAGAGGACAATGTTGTTCATCCCGAGACGCAAATCTGGGAATGGATCACTAAATGAAGTTGAGCAGACTACCCCATCTATTGGAAAGGACAGCCCCCATGAGAGAGAGGTTCCTAGTCTTGTGGTCTCCGACAACGAGACTGATTACAATGATGAGCAGTACCCTCCAGCTGAGGACAGGTACAAACAGCTAGAAGACAGGCTAAGTGCTATGGAAATACAAAAAGTGCCCGGCCTGGACTTCGAAGATCTAGGTCTGTCTTCTGGGGTAGTAATCCCGCACAAATTCAAGGCACCTGCCTTTGCCAAGTACGACGGGGTATCCTGTCCTAAGCTGCATCTCAGGTCTTACACAAGGAGGATCCAGCCCTACACGGCTGACAAGAATTTGTGGATTCACTTTTTTCAGGATAGTCTGTCGGGAACTCAACTCGACTGGTTCTATCAACTGAATGGAGACAACATCCGCAGCTGGGAGGACTTGGCCACTGCATTCTACAAGCAATACCAGTATAATGCCGACCTTGCTCCCACGCGTACTCAGCTTCAGGGGATGTCTATGGGTACAGGCGAAGGCTTCAAAGAATATGCTCAAAAATGGAGGGACCTTGCTGGAAGGGTACAACCACCTCTGACTGGCCGCGAACTCGTCGACATGTTCTTGGGGACCCTGTCTGGTCCATTCTTCAACCACCTGATTGGGAATTCTGTTGCTGGGTTTACAGATTTGGTCTTGACCGGGGAAAGAATAGAGGCTGGCATCAAGTCAGGGAAAATACAGAATGGTGACTCCTCGAACACTGAGAAGAAACCATCCAAGAGATAATCTAGTGTTGTCTATGGCTCAAGAGGGCAGAATAGGTCCGAACACCGCCAAGATGTCAATGCGGTGCTTATTGCAAAACTGGCCGGCGCCCCTCAGCGTCACAATCAGCAAAGGGAAGAGAGACCCAAAAGGCAATTCACTCCCCTCGGCATGACCTTGTCACAGATATTGCCACAGTTGCTGGAAACCAAGTTGGTAACTCTCATGGACCCTCCAAAGAATCCCAACAGGACGCCGTCAAGGTATAACCCCAACGTTCGCTGCGCTTACCATTCTGACAGCTCGGGGCATGCTACAGATGACTGTTGGATTTTGAGAAATAAGGTCCAGGATCTGATTGACGCAAAGGAAGTCCAGCTCGACTCTCGAGAGACTCCCAATGTGATCACTGCTCCCTTTCCAAAATATGGCTAGGACTGGATTTTTTGTTCATTCGAATGTTCAATTTGTAATTTTCTTTTGATTGTTCAAACAGTTATTCATGTTAAACATTGTTATTTCATTAATGCACTACACATGTCTGTTTTGAAGTAATTATTTCGTATTCACTATATGCAAATTGTTTTCATTTTTTTATGATGATCAATTCTCGGTTAATAATTCTAAGCCTCTTGAGGGAGGATGATGAAAACGATACCGCGATCATTATAGTATGCTTTTGAACAGACCCCGCTGATGAGGTACAGGCATTGTTTCAATCCCTAAACACTGGAGTTATAAGGAAGATAATCCCTCGTCAACCCCTCTGAGCCAAAGAAGTAGGAGTTTTTCTTTTCAAAAATTAAAACCCTTAATCATAACCTGGGGCAGGGTAGTTCTCTCAGTTGATCCAAGTGCATAACAAACGGCACCAAAGAGGTCCTTACAAAACAAAACAAAAACAGTGATGGTTCCCTATAATCGTCAAGACAGGCAGTCATTATCTTTCAAAAAAAAAAACAAAAGCCCAATAAGTCAAAACCTATGAAGGAGACTTACAAAATTGGGGCATCCCGCTGACTGTAATCACAAAAGAAACAGTTCAGGCAAAAAACAGGGATAACGAAATCAAAAAAAAAAAGGGAAAGAGGTCACACAAACCCTCAATAACAAAAAGGAATAACTGCCTATTCAAAATAAACTATCAACATCCGAACCATCACGGGAATATCAGGACAAAAACTCAAATAAGGTCTAACGCACGATCAGCTGAGTTTAGGATTGAAGAACATCACGAAGAGCGGGTGGGTACAAATAAAATTTGAGCCTTTATCCTTTGTTTCTTAAACCGTGAACCAGGCCACGTTACAACCCTAAAAAGTCCTAGCTGAAGCATGGGTTAGTTCGAAAGCATACTGTTACCAAAGGTATCCTGACTCCTTAAGGCTTGCTATAAAATATTGAGTTGACATCACATTTTACAAAATTTGCTGGTTTTACTGAAAAATGCATTTTTCAAAAACTTCAAGACATACATAAGCTTTGCATTTTTAACATAACTTTGTTTGCATGTGACTTTTTGTTTGAACAGCATAGAAGCTCGCACGACGAATATCGGATGAACAAAAGCACTCCAATCAAGGGGCAGACATGATCATGGCCCGGCATCAGGGGCAGTTAAGTCAAGATTCGAAGAATCTCTCAAAAGGCCAATTAGCCTGGGGCAAATCTCCGCCTGAGTCACCTGGGGCATTGGATGTGAGTTCCAGCCACGAATCTTGCCTGATCAAGATCTTCTGATGGCATGGCAACACAACAACAGGGGCAACTCCCTACACTCTGAGAGCGTGGACATAGTCGAAAAAATACTAGGCAAAATCAAAGACCCGCTAGGTTGACGCACCTAGGCAAAAATAAGGGCTTCCCGGTGAACCAAAAGGGTTCGGGCAAAATAAGGGATGAAAATGAAAAATTTGTACACCCGGCAAGTCGAAAACCTGAAAAGGCGGCTTGGGCAAAAATGGGTATCCCGGTGGGCTGAAAACCCGAAAGGGCGGTCCAGGCAAAAGTTAGGAATCAAAGCGTATGACTATGTCCCGGCATCTCGTCACTTGCCTACCAGAAGAAGATTTGTCAATCGGCAGTCATCAAACACCTTCATATGTACCTTCTTCTCCAACAGAAACTGGGGCAATAATGAGTTGTCTAAATGATCCGGTTGCCCTGTCCACCGAGGTGCCAAGGTAAGTTCAGCTGAAGAATGCGACCAAGATACCTTCACTCCCTGCAGAGCGAACGCGTTTCCCCGGTTTTATTAAAAGGTTATTTCTCCACCAGAGCTTATAACTGGGTTATCCTCAGCCAAAAGCCACGGAAAGATCGTCCTCGACAAAGTTCTTCTTATTCCCCATCGGAGTTCATCAAAACTTCCAACAGAGCACAACAACGGTATCTCCAGCGGAGTTATCCTCATCAACCTCAGCAAAGTACCTCTCTTTCCCCACAGAGTTACCTCCCCGTAGAGTAATCTATTCGCCAAGTTTATTCCCCAACGGAGTCATCTTCTCATACCGGTATTCTTGAAATCATCATCCCCAACGGAAACGAAGAATCTCACTCTTCAACATCAGCCCAGGATTTGACTTCCCGGCATCCGTCAAGGATCTATTTTCCCAGACGAAGATACATTCATAAACATCACATTGTTATACATCATGATACATGCATATACGCATCATATCATACAATCTCATGTGTTGAGAACATCATTGCTTGATTCATATCATGCATTGCATATGACTGACCTTTACCTTTCAGGAAGGATACAGTTAAATGATCAGCTATGTAGACGAATACAGTCAAAAGAGACCAACCCAGTCAAAGAATACAAATCCAGTTAAATCAATGCCTAAAGATTTCTCTGATCCAACTCGTCGTTATAGACACTCGTCGTTATAAACACTCGTCGTTATAGACACTCGTTGTTATAGACACTCCTCGTCATAGACACTCGTCGTCATAGACACTCATCGTCATAGACACTCGTCGTTATAGACACTCATCGTTATAGACACTCGTCGTTATAGACACTCGTCGTTATAGACACTCGTCGTTATAGACACTCGTCGTTATAGACACTCGTCGTTATAGACACTCGTCGTTATAGACACTCGTCGTTATTGTTTACCGTGGGAATTGGTAAACAACCACTGATCTTCCAAAAGGTTACTTATTTGGTGACTCGCAGGATCGATCAGATTGATCCTAAGACATGGTTGATTTTGGGGTTTTGACTAAGTTTGATAATGGTTAAATGACAAGAAAATAAAGAAGCTTTAAGTAAATTGCATGAAGAATAAAAGGAAGGCTTAAAATGAAGGCTTCGACTGGAAAAGTAAAGGAGAAAGCAAGTAAAGTTTCTGGAAAATAAATGACTTTGATTAATAAAGTGGTGTTTCACACATACATTCTCAACAATTCTTTCTCTCACGCTGGGTACTCGAATCTATATGAGTGACTTGTATATAATTGTGAACACACGCGAAAAACTGCGTGAACTACTAATATTTATACTAAACATATCCCAAGTAACCGTCGGGCAGTTACGCTGCTTCGAGATGACTCCACTTGGCACATTCACAGTGTTCGACGCTCCAGATCTTGGCACGTTGCACTTGGTAACCGCTGGGAACCGTTTTCCCTCCAAACATTTGAATCTCAAACCGTTCCACTCTGAACAATTGAACACCTTCGTCGAGAAGCACCTTCGACGAGAAACACCTTCGACGTTGAAGGCAACCAAATTCTCCCTTGGAAGAAATTCTCTAAGTACATTGCCATTTTCTGACGAGCACTTCGACAGAACCAGCTGGTCAAAACCATCCTTCAGCTTTAATGGCTTATATTAATAAAAACGAGGGTGTCGAATTTAGGAGCCAACAAATTTCCCCCCAAGAATGCCTTCGACTTCTGAAAAGAAAAAGGCATTCTTTGAAATTCCATTCGACACCTGTCTTTTCATTCTTAGCCACAAATTAAACTGTGCACTTTTTGTCTTCTACCAACCACTGACAATCCCAAGAAAAAGCCATCATTTCATCTGTACCTAAGACGTCACCTCAGTACGGCGTGCAGCGTGCCCAATGTCTTTTCACAAATTATCATCATGACAATTTCCCAAAAACGAGGGCGCACACTTCACCCTTTCATTTCTGCAGAATGGCTATGTCAACAGGGGGACGCCACGTGTCCCACTATCTTCTGCAACATTAAATGGCCTCGAATTTGGGGATTTCCCAACCACTATAAATAGCGCCAAGTACCCATTGTGGGACTTTTTCACGCTATCCTGCCTTCAACTTCCTTGAACACAAAATCTCTGCAAACTTGCAAACACCTTGTTCTTCACTTCATCTTCAACCTTAACATCAACAATGGCCTCAGGTTCCTCTACCGCTCCTAGTTCTAACATCCCTTCCAGAAATGCTAAACCCAAGATCTTCTCAACTGTCCCCATAGTTACCCCTACAGGCCAACGAAGGGTTCCTGAACCCCTAGAAACTGCTGAACGTGAAGCTTATTCACACCAACTCATGATTCCGGTTGGATACTCCAACCAAATCTTCGCCATGTCTGGCCCACTAGCCCCATGCATCGCTGAAGCCATGAAGATCAAAAGCTTCTTTCCAGTGCTTGAAAAGCTCAAACCTATTGGATGCTCTAAAAAAGATGCAGAGGATAACGAAGATCCCGCTAAGGAGAAAATTGATCTTCGCTTCTTCAATAGGGGTGTTAGGGCTTTCAGGTCTAGCCCTAGCCTCACTCCTGACTACAGTGCTTGGCTGGAAAAAATGGAAAAAAGCCAGGCTCCGATCTAGAAGGACCTGGGGATATTCGACCTAGTTATGTTGTCGAAGACGGGTCTCAACTATTCCCCTGATATGTTGATAGCCTCCTTACTTTTCTGGGATTACACTCATTTCACCTTCCACCTTCCTTGTGGAATGCTAACACCCACGCTTTTCGACGTGGCTGCCATCACTGGCCTTCGACCCACTAGGGATTATTTCGACCCAGAGGAAATGTCGGAGGATCAGATTGGATTCTCAGCTACGAAACCCACCTACACCACCTATATCAACCATTACCATGATAAGTCGACGGCCACTGTGTCGGATGTAGAGCATATCGCGTTTCTAGCCCTATGGCTGTCACGCTTTGTGTTCTGCACAAAGTCTTTACAGGTGACAAAGAAGATGGTCACCCTCGCCACCCAACTCCACCATGGCCAAAATATTTATTTGGCAGAATTAATCTTGGCGAATCTGTACGAGTCGATTAGCAGCGGAGCGACTCTGTTGAAGATCATCGAGAATAGAGCCAGTCTGCTGCTTGCAGGACCTTTTTGGCTACTTCAGCTGTGGCTCAATGCCACCTTCGAGTCTTTCTTACCTCAGAAGACTCAAATAAATGAGCAAGCTCCGGAGATAGCAAATAGGCGCATCGAAGGCACCAGATTGGCTCTACTGACCCCGACTGAAGATGGGCTGGAGCTTCAACAAACTTTTGCAAAGTTCGTCTTGATGTTTGCAAGAAGGAAAGAATTTGTTTCGACCATGGCTCCCTTTGCTCGACGAAAGGTTGGTCCAGAATGGTTCACGAGGCCCCATCCTAAGTCGTCAAGTGACCCTCAGGTCGAAGAATATACAATAATGTGGGAAGCATTTCTCACACCAAGAATAATGCCCCTGCGCTTTAAAAGCTCCAAGACTCACTTGAGCTTGATCGCGTATCAACCAAACTTGGTCTCTCGCCAGTTTGGTATCATTCAAACACTTCCTTCTCCTATTTTTCCTAGGGAGAAATCCATGTTATATTTTTGCAACGACTATACTGAAGATGCTGCCACCAAGCATATCGGCAGGTATGCTGGTCGAACAGTCCTTTCACTGTTCGATTATCAGCTTAACTTTCTCTGTTCACCATCCTTCGAAGACTGGTGGAAGAGTTACTACGCTGAAGAGTTCTTCGACGAGAAGGACTTTGTGGACGAACTTCATAAGTCTTTTGTTCTAGTTCTGGACAAAATAAAGAAATGTAAGTTCACTCTTCCAAACTATTTTGTCTTTCCATTTCAACTGGTAGCCTGTTAATTATAACTTGTCTTCTTTCAGTTGTTCGAAAGCCTGCAGCCAAGAAAGCTGCAGAAGGCCATCAGGGAGGAGGTCCCTTGACAAAACCTCCACCACCGGCGAAAACTATAGCACCGGCGAAAACTACAACAAGCCATCAGGGGGAAGGTCCTTCGAAAAAACCTTCAGCACCGGTAACCAGACTTTTATTATTTTCTTCTGGTTTTAACATTCTGACTTTCGATGTAGCATCTAAATCAAACTCCAATTGGTTTTTAGGCACCTTCACCCTAGAAACGACCTGCACTGACGGTCGAATCTGGGAGTGACGAAGAAGACGACTCTCCCCCTGCTCCTCTCAAAAGGCGAAAACTGAAGAAAGATGTTCCCTCTCCTGAGACTCGATCCACAATCAGAATAAAGGTTACTGGGAGAAAACCCAGGCCACCTCCAGTAATTATTGAAGAGCCAACGGAGGAGGAACTAAATGTTTTGCTCAATAAACCCGTCGAAAGCGACAATTCCAGCCCTGGGGCTGAAGTTCCTCTGCAGGTAATTTCTTTGACCTTTTTTAACTCAGGTGTCGATGCTCGCGTTCGATTATGTCTCTTTCTAACCTAGAAGATTCTTCTTCTTCTTTTTCCAGGAAACCACTGAAAGCTCAGCGCCAAAGACTTTTGAAACACTAGATTCTGCTGAACTCAGTAGGCCACAAGAGAAAGAATTGGCGAACGATGAAGCCAATGCTGAAACAGATGAAGCCAATGCTGAGACAGAAGAACAACAAACAGAAGATCAACAACCAAAAGAGATTCAAGTGGTTGATCTGTCGGAGGAACAACATGATGAAGGGGATCACGCTGACGCTGGCACTGCTGAACTTCAAGTCGAAGAGAGTCAAGTCGAGGCAAACGCTGCTCAACAGCTTCAACCCCAAGACAACGCTGCTGCAAAGGTTACCACCTCAACAAAGCATAGGTCCAAAGAAGACTTAGCACTCTTGAAGCAAACTGATCCCGTTGGCTATCTGAATGCCATTATCGAGAGCAAGGGAAGTTCGTCTGATATTAGTCAGGAGGCTTCTACTCAGTCGGGGAAGTCCACTGAGACTTCTCCTCTCGATGAGGCTTTGACGAAGGTCAAGGCCCAGTTCTTCAAGAAAGATTTGATGAAAGCTTTGAAGGGGGACCCTACTGCTCCGTCGTGTTTGGGAGCTGTTTTGAATGCGGTTGACTTGCTCGCTGTGACTCCAGAGGTTTCGAGCTTTATCATGGAGTTATACTCCATTATTGATCAAGTCTCAGCAGACTATCGACGACAGAGGGGCTTCAACAGCCAGCTCGAAGTGTTATATGGCAAAAGCTCTTCTGCATGGACTGCTGTAGCAGAGACGACTTCTCGAATTGCAGAGTTGTCGAAGCAAAAGGCATCTAAGCAAGAAGAAATTGATGCCATAGATCGAGACAATGCTTCCATAAAGGCGCAAATCGAAGAGCTGGAGGCCAAGATGAATGCCAATACTAAGCGCAAGGAGGAGCTTCTCTCAACTGTTTCAGACACCGAGAGTCAAGCTGAAATCACACAAGGCCTAGAGTTTGCTGAGAAAGCTCAAGCCTTCGACGACCAAATTGCCAAGCTTGCCCAGGCGAATGCCTTGTGCAACAAAAGACTGGAGTTGCAGCAGGCGAAGTACCTTCGACTCAAAGATTCCATCCCCTTCTGATTGACTCAGCCCTTTAACCATGTATTGTAATGTGTATTTGACAATATTGCCATTTTGGCTAATTTATAAAATTTTCCATTTTGGCTTATTTATGGTTAATTTAGTCATTACTTGCTATTTATTTTGATCTCTTGGAGCATAGGTTTATACTTTTTCAAATATTTGCCATTTACTCTCAAGAGCCTTTTATCTTCACCTAACTCTTCGACTTCATAAGCTCCACCAGAAAAGGTTTGGATAATTCTGAATGGTCCTTCCCATTTGGGTGACCATTTTCCCATGCTTCGATCCCTTCGATCCATGGGAAGAATCACCTTCCAAACTAATTCTCCAGGCGAGAATGCCTTAGGTTTCACTTTTTTATTGTAAGAGTCTTCCACTCTTTTCTTCTGAAGCCTTAGTAAGTCGAGAGCGCGCATTCTTTCTTCGTCTAAATCTACTAGTTTGTCTAACATCATATCCCAATAAACTTCAGAGGGGATATCATGGTGTCTCTGAACCCTTGCAGATTGAAGACAAATTTCTGCTGGCAACACTGCGTCATGACCAAAAGTTAGCCTATATGGTGTTGTACCTATGGATTCTTTTGGGGACGTTCGACAGGCCCACAAGATCTGGTCTAACGTCTTATGCCAATTTTTTGGCTTCTTCCCAACATGCTTTTTTATCAAGCCAATCACTACTTTGTTCGCTGCTTCGACTTGACCGTTTGCCTGTGCATAATAAGGCGTTGATGTTAGGAGTTTAAAGCCTATTTCCTGAGCGAATTCCTGCATCTTTCGACCGGTGAAAACTGATACTTGATTAGTAGTTATAGTTTCAGGGATTCCATATCTAAAGATAATGTTCTTTTGAATAAATTCAATGATATTTTCTTGGTCTACATTGACTAAAGGAATAGCTTCGATCCACTTAGTAAAATAATCAATGCCTACCAATATATACTTCTGGCTCTTTGATGATGCTGGTCGAATCTCTCCAATAAGGTCCAACGCCATCCTCTAAAGGGCCAAGGTTTCACTATCGAGTGAAGCTCGCTTGCTGGTACATGCTGGATGCTTGTATGGACCTGACATTCTTGGCAACCTTTGGCGAACTCGACACAATCTTTCAACATGGTGGGCCAGTATAGTCCTTGTCGAAACAACAACCATTTCATCTTATGGCCTACTTGGTGAGCCCCACATGCTCCAGCGTGCATAGTCGAAAGGGCTATGTATGCTTCAGTTTCACTTAAGCACTTTAGCAACACCCCTTCAGGCGTCTTTTTAAATAACTCATTACCCATGAGTACGTAACTTAACGCCCTATATTTTGTTTTTCGTTCTGTCGAAGCTACTGGATTTTGAAGATAATCCACAATGGGTTTCCTCCAATCTTGCTCTGACAAATTGTCTATGAACGAAATTTCAAAGTTACTTTGATCAGCATACCCTAGTCTTGTCGATTCCAAGTCTGTTGGTGACAAACAAGTTGCTTTTATCTTTTCTCGAACTTCGATTGCTCTTTGTAATCTCGTTTTTGAAATTTTGTACCCAGATGCAATTTGTGCCAAATCATTGGCTATTTGGTTTTCCAATCTGGATATGTGTCGAATGTTGACCATTTCAAATTTTTTCAACAAACGATTTGCTATCACAAAGTACATAATGAGATTTTCTCTTATGCATTTATATTCTTTTGTGACTTGCTTAATGACTAACTCTGAGTCTCCCATTATTTCGACTCGAGTTGCCCCCAATTCCAACAATATCTCAAGGCCAGTAATTAGAGCTTCATACTCAGCCTCATTGTTCGAACAAGAACCTGATATCTTGTACTTGAATGTTGTTGGAATTTTTTCTGGAGAAATAATCAAGACTCCTACTCCTGTTCCATCTTTATGGCTGGAACCATCGAAGTAGAATTTCCAAGGCTCTATCTCCACATAATTAATACTCCCAACTTGAATTGAGTGGTCGACTATAAAGTCTGCCACCACTTGTCCTTTCACTGCCTTAAGAGGCATAAAGGTCAAGGAGTATTCAGTTAATGCTAGTGCCCACTTGCCTATTCGACTGTGCAAGATGGGTTTCGACAACATGTACTTGAAAACATCAAAATGAGACGAAACATACACATCAACTGGTTTTATATATTGTTTGAGCTTTGTACAAGAGAAATACAGACATAGACACAATTTTTCAACTTCGCTATATCTAGTTTCTGCATCGTTCAAAACTCTACTAAGATAGTAAATGGGTCTTTCGACTCCATTTTCATCTTCTTGGGCTAACATGCTTCCCAAAGTTTTGTCGGATGCAGCTATGTACAATCTCATACTCCTATTGCTACAAGGAGGCACCAAAATAGGTGGCTTTGTGAGGTACCCTTTTATTTTGTCGAAGGCTTCTTGTTGCTCCTGCCCCCATTCGAATCCCTCTTTGTTCAATCGAAGTAAGGGTGAAAAGGCTTGAGCTTTCCCACTTAGGTTAGATATGAATCTCCTTAAGAAATTTATCTTGCCTAACAGAGATTGCAGTTCCTTTTTGTTTGCTGGCGCTTTCGCTTCCAGAATTGCCTTCGTCTTGTTCTGGTTGATTTCGATTCCTTTCTTATGGACAACGAAGCCCAAGAAATCTCCAGCTTTCACACAGAATGCACACTTCAAAGGGTTCATCTTCAGACCATGTTCTCTCATTCTTTCGAATGATTGTCGAAGGTGGTCTATATGGTTCTTCCTGGAAACAGATTTTATAACAATGTCATCAATATATACTTGCATAAAGGTGTTAATAAAATCATGGAAGATAGAATTCATTGCTCGCTGATATGTTTCCCCAGCGTTCTTTAGGCCAAATGGCATCACTACCCATTCGTAAGTGCCTAAAGCCCCAGGGCATCGAAAAGCTGTTTTCGACACATCTTCTTCAGCAATGAATATTTGATTATATCCTGGATAACCATCGAGCATACTCAGGTACTCGTAGCCAGCGGCAGAATCGACTAGCATTTCCGCCACAGGCATAGGATATTCATCTTTGGGTGTAGCAGCATTCAAATCTCTGAAATCTATGCACACCCTCAATGTACCATTTTTCTTAATTACTGGCACAATGTTTGCAATCCATTCGACATACCTCGTAACGCGTATGAATTTGCACTTCAGCAGTCTTTCGACTTCCGTTTTGATCTTCGACAGTATTTTTGGAGCGAAGCATCTTGGACTTTGCTTGATTGGCTTCTTCCCAGGTTTGATTGGCAACTGAAGTTCTACCAATCCTCTGTCGAGACCAGGCATTTCGTCGTAATCCCATGCAAAACAGTCCTTGAACTCTTTTAACAAATGGATTACTTCCAACCTGAGTTCTGGGTCAATTTTTGCGCTAATGTAAGTTGGCTTTTCCTCTAACCCTTCGCCCAAGTTGATTTCTTCTAAAGGATCCTGCGTTAGCATCTTGATGTTATTCGCTAAGGGGTCCTTTTCGAATCCCAAAGGCTCATCGTCATAGATGGCGTCGAGCCTTTGTTCCTGCATCCCTTCTGGCATGATATCAGGAGGTTCTGGATCGAAGTCCTTTCCAGGACCTGTAGAAGATAACTGTTGATCATTGGCCTGTGTGGCCATATATTTTACTTCGGCTTCGAGAGCCGTTATCATCTTTGTTTCGGCTACGTAAGCCGAAATTCGTTGCAATGATTGTGACTCAGTCATTGTCACTGAATTCACTTCCCCAACCAGTTGGTTGGATATCAGTTAACCCACTAAAGTCAATGTGGGACAAGTCTTCTCTGTCCCATTGAAAACCATGCTCAGGGTGCAGGTATAGGGAACAAAAGTATTTGGCGCTGGCGCCAAGTCGAAGTCAGGTGTTGGGCATGGCCCAATGTGAGCTAGGTTCTTGTCGAAGTCTGCCAGCCCTAAGTGATTTACTTCGCCCAGGTAATAGCTTTGGTCCGCTTCTATGTTTTCGACCATTCCATCAGGACGCCATAGTAGTAACCTCTGGTGCATTGATGATGGTACAGCTCCAACACCATGAATCCATTCACGGCCCAACAAAAGATTATAGTTAGGTTTGGCCGATATGACCATAAACATAGTTGGTCGAAGGATAGATCCCACCTTGATGTCCAGTTGGATCACACCCATAGTGGTCCCTATGCCGCCTTCATAATTCGACAGGACCATGTTGTGAGGCTTGATGTTCTCATCACTTTTGCCTATTTTTCTTAGCATAAAGTGAGGGATGATGTTGATGGTTGCCCCACAATCCACCAAGATCTTATTTACTGTGGTTTCTTCGAGTTTAGCCCTTATAAATAAAGGCTTAAGGTGATTTTTCATCGCCTCCGTAGGTGGTTCGAAGAACCCATTCTGCTCTTCAGTAGCGCCATTATCCATGACGAAATAGCACACTGGCCTATGCTTGGCCATTTCTTGCTCCACTTCCCAATCGCTTGTTTCGACCTCCACCTGGCGGTTGAACTCTCTGGGCAGAACTGAGACTATGTTCACCATGATATCTAAGGTGTCATCCGACTCAGAACCATCATCGTTATCAACTTCACCCTGGTTAGGCCAAACTATCTTATTGGTTACTGGTTGTCTTTCCAGAGGTTTCCTTTGCTTTCTCTGAGGAACATTTGAACTGGATTCTGCCTTTGGTTCATTAGCAGCTTCCCTCTCAGCTTTTCGTCGCCTCTGGTATCTCCTCCATTGAGATCGAGACATGGGATTTTTCCCTTTGTAGTTGCTTGATACCTGTGTCACTTTAGGGGTAGCAACCTGAGGCTCTTTCTTATGTGTTAAAGACGAACCTCTTGGCACTTCGAAGGAGTGCCATCTTTCCTCGCTTGGCCTCTTTCGACCAGATGTTTTGTACCACGTATCAACTGGCACATTAGTTGGAGGCCTGAAAGTCAGTGGCCTCTTTTCTTGATTTGAACCCCTTTGGGAGGCTCTTCTGGGGTCATGTCGAGTATCAACACTTTCCCTTTTCCTATTTGCTGCTCTTACACCTTGAATATGTTCAGCAGCTTTTTTGTCGAAGATTGAACTGCATCGAGGACACAGCATCACTTCTGACTTCTATTTCTGGCATCTTTGCAGGAAATCTGCCAGACTTTCATTTTCCCGAGGGAAAGCAGTTTTGTTGGCTTGTTCTTGCCTCATGGCCTCCTCTGATGCTTTTGGTTCAGAGACTTCGACCATGTTGACATTCATGGTGTCTTTGTTGGCAAGAGTCAACTGCTTCATCTGAATCTCCAAGTCCTCTGTCTGGCCTTGAACTGCAGCCAAGTGAGAACTGGGTCTTGTTCCAGATTTTTGGGCTCCAACTTTCTCCAGCTTTGGGCTTTCGACCGCCTTTTGGACCGCCTCAATTGTCTTTTTGGATAGATTCCCAGAAAAACTGCCAAAGATTGGCATGTTGACATGGTCCTTTAAGACTTCGACCATTGTGATTCCTGGCCTCTTCGACTGGCTTCTGGATGCCTCGATCACGTTCACCTCTGAAGGTTCAGCATAATGGGCTTCAGCCTGCAACAGATTAGAGTCCACAGTCATGGGGGTCTTGTCAGCAAACTTCAACCTCCCTTCTTCGATAGCGTCTTGCACAAGATTCCTGAAAAGAAAACATTGAGACGTTTTATGGCCCAGAAAATTATGATATTTACAAAAACCTCTCTTCTTTCTTTGATCAAGAGGAGGCACTTTTACCCCTGGGGGTACTATCATTTGGCCATCTTTTACAAGCAAGTCAAAGATTTCATCACATTTTGTAATGTCAAAACTATAAGTCTTTTTGGGGAACCTATCGTTGGTCCTTTCTGGACCAGTGGGATTTTTCCCACTTGAGGGGACTAACAGTTTGCAAGAGTATGGTGGCCCTTGTTTTAGTTCCGCTAAATCGACCTCGCCTTCTTCGACGGTTATAGTTTCGTCGAAGGTTTCTGGATCTTCGTCATCCATCTCGACATACGCTATCCTCTCTCTTTTATGAGTCTTCGTTGCCTTGGCTTTCTCAGCTTTAAGGCGTTCTACCTGTCGAACTCTATCGGCCAATTGGGCCATGTCTCTCAGGTATTGAGTGTCTAACTTCTTCCTAATGGAATAATCTAAACCGCCTGCGGCTATTTCGACTAACTCATGTTCTGGCACTTGTGTAAAGCATCTTGCTTTGAGCAACCTAAACCTATTTAGATATTCGTCTATAGGTTCAGTGAAACGTCTCTTTACACTTGCCAATTCTTTCAGGCTTATCTTGGTTTGTCCCATGTAAAATTGCTCATGGAACAATCTCTCCAACTGGGTCCAATGATGGATCGAATTGGGGGGGAGAGTTGTAAACCAAGTGAATGTGTTCTTTGTTAAAGAACTTGGGAAGTACTTAATCCTCAGGTTTTCGTTGTTTGAAATATCTCCTGCTTCGATCAAGTATCTCGCCACATGTTCGACAGTAGATTCTGTCGTGTCCCCAGAGAATTTAGTGAACTTAGGGACTTTACATCTAGGAGGTAAGTCTGTTTGTAACACGTATTCTGACAGTGGGGATGTGAAATTGGGCCTACGAAAGCCCATGTTCATCCCATTTTGCGTCATGATTCTTTCGATCATGGCTGCCAGATTATTTTCCAAACCCATATTCTGGTATTGGATATGCTGGACTACTTCGTCAGCATTTTGGTTTCTGTTAACTAACCTTACCTCTGGGGCTATAACCCTAGGTTCTTTGACAGGCTGCTCCAATCGTGCCCTAAGGTTTTCTTCGACAGGCTGCTGGACTTGGTTGGTAGTGGTTTCTTCCTCTAAGAGTATACCTTGGTTTCCCCTTATTTGCGCCCTTTGGGGCTGTCGAATAGGTTGGGGTACTCCAAAGAAATCAGCCAAACGCGTCATTTGCGATGTCATCTGCTGATTCGATTGGGTGGTGTTTTGTATTAGAGGGTTCAGCACTGTACTTAAAGTTTGTGCCAACATTTGAACCATATCATGGTTGCTTTCGTCCATTTGTTGCCTCAAGACTGCTGTCGAGGCATTTGTAAGGCCATGTGCTACTTGGGACGTTCCTCCTAAGAGTTGGGTCCTATTTCTGTTCGCCATACCTACTCCAGAACCTTGGAGTGGCGAAGAGGCACTCACTAAAGGGTCTGAAAAAGTGGACGCAGCGTTCGTCAGGCTAGCCAATTCAGAAGTTGGCATGCCATAGAGTGGTTCTCGATTTTGACCGCCTGTCATAAATCCTGGGGGAACATAAGGCCTTGTTCCTGGATTTCCCCTTGGTGGGGGAGTTCCTAAAGGCACTCTGGGGCCTGTGAACGGAGGTAATGGCCCCGTTGTTGTGACCGTTACTGCTGGTGTTGAACCAGCGGTTATCGCTTCACTTACGGTTGGGATAACCGTTGTTCCCACATTCGTTTGTGGGATTTCGTTATTGTTTGGCGGATTCGCCATCGCTTCTCTTCTTCTGGCAGTATTGGTATTGTTAGTGTATATTCTACCACTTCTCAATAACATGCAATACTTCTCGAAAAACATGATAATCTGTGTAAAAAGGGTAAACTTCAAAATCAACACACAGTCCCACCGGGTGTGCCAATTTGTTTACCGTGGGAATTGGTAAACAACCGCTGATCTTCCAAAAGGTTACTTATTTGGTGACTCGCAGGATCGATCAGATTGATCCTAAGACATGGTTGATTTTGGGGTTTTGACTAAGTTTGATAATGGTTAAATGACAAGAAAATAAAGAAGCTTTAAGTAAATTGCATGAAGAATAAAAGGAAGGCTTAAAATTCGACTGGAAAAGTAAAGGAGAAAGCAAGTAAAGTTTCTGGAAAATAAATGACTTTGATTAATAAAGTGGTGTTTCACACATACATTCTCAACAATTCTTTCTCTCACGCTGGGTACTCGAATCTATATGAGTGACTTGTATATAATTGTGAACACACGCGAAAAACTACGTGAACTACTAATATTTATACTAAACATATCCCAAGTAACCGTCGGGCAGTTACGCTGCTTCGAGATGACTCCACTTGGCACGTTCACAGCGTTCGACGCTCCAGATCTTGGCACGTTGCACTTGGTAACCGCTGGGAACCGTTTTCCCTCCAAACGTTTGAATCTCAAACCGTTCCACTCTGAACAATCGAACACCTTCGTCGAGAAGCACCTTCGACGAGAAACACCTTCGACGTCGAAGGCAACCAAATTCTCCCTTGGAAGAAATTCTCTAAGTACATTGCCATTTTCTGACGAGCACTTCGACAGAACCAGCTGGTCGAAACCATCCTTCAGCTTTAATGGCTTATATTAATAAAAACGAGGGTGTCGAATTTAGGAGCCAACAGTTATAGACACCCGTTGTTATAGACACCCGTCGTTATAGACACTCGTCGTTATAGACACCCGTCGTTATAGACACCCGTCGTTATAGACACTCGTCGTTATAGACACTCGTCGTCATAGACACTCGTCGTCATAGACGCTCGTCGTCATAGACACTCGTCGTCATAGACACTCGTCGTTATAGACACTCGTCGTTATAGACACTCTTCGTTATAGACACTCTTCGTTATAGACACTCGTCGTTATAGACATTCGTCGTTATAGACACTCGTCGTTATAGACACTCGTCGTTATAGACACTCGTCGTTATAGACACTCGTCGTTATAGACACTCGTCGTTATAGACACTCGTCGTTATAGACACTCATCGTTATAGACACCCGTTGTTATAGACACCCGTCGTTATAGACACCCGTCGTCATAGACACCCATCGTCATAGACACCCGTCGTCATAGACGCTCGTCGTTATAGACGCTCGTCGTTATAGACACTCGTCGTCATAGACACTCGTCGTTATAGACACTCGTCGTTATAGACACTCGTCGTCATAGACACTCGTCGTCATAGACACTCGTTGTCATAGACACTCGTCGTCATAGACACTCGTCGTTATAGACACTCGTCGTTATAGACACTCGTCGTCATAGACACTCGTCGTTATAGACACTCGTCGTTATAGACACTCGTCGTTATAGACACTTGTCGTTATAGACCACCCGTCCATGGAAATAACCTGTTAGTAGAGACAACTCACCAACCCTTATGAATTCCAGACTCGATTCCTGTATCTCGCCAGGGCACGTCTGAAGAGTTCGAAGATCCGATTCCTCTATCTTGTCAGGGTGTATCTGTTGACGACTAACGTTACCAGGCTCGATTCCTGTATCTTGCCAGGGCACGTCTGAAGAGTCTGAAGATCCGATTCCTGTATCTCGCCAGGGTGTATCTGTTGACGACTATATTCTCCGGACTCGATTCCTGTATCTTGCCAGGGAACGTCTGAAGAGTTTTAAGATTCGATACCTGTATCCAGCCAGGGCACATCTACATAAAGAATTTAAAGATCAACTCCTGTAACAGGCCAGGTAATTATCTTTCTTTCTCAGGTACGCAAGTTCTCGCTAAGGAATCTCTTACGTGATCGACACCTAGATGGCATCTGTAAGCCCATACACATACCTACAGTCTCCAAATGGCGTCTATAAGTCCATTCCCGACAAAGTTCTGTCATACCTCCAGATGGCATCTATAAGCCCATCCTCCTACCCATCATCCTCTCCAAATGGCATCTGTAAGCCCATTCCCGCCATCACGCTGCTGATACTTTACTATGTGAGCGCAAATTTCTGGGCACTCTAGTGTTCAATCATCTCCCATCTTCGGATCACGAAAGGCACGCAAGCCAATCTACATCCTCAGGTCTAAGAAGATTGAACAGGGGCAACTGTTGTACCCCAAAATTTGCCCTCCCATATTCCTCAAGATTTCTCAAAGGTTGCACAGTCAAATCACCTCCTAAGGCAGTCAAGTCAAAATTAGGGTTTTGTGTTGCATCAAGGTCCTTACATCCAAATGACCTCAAGTGCTCCTTAATGTCCTAATTTATGCTCAAATTCAGGTTCGGCTCAAGAGTCAATTCTTTAAAGAAGGTATCCGACTGTGTGAGTTTTCTCGAAGAAATATGGTGAAAAAAATGTGTTGAAAGTGTAGTTTTTACGCGCTAAAAAATTCATAACTTGAAGATCGTGGCTCGTTTTGAACCCGTTCCGGTGGCCAAAATTCCGTCTTGACATTATCTACGTTTTCATCTCTCACGGCTGGAAGCCAATTTCAATCAGAAAGTCTTCAAAAATGTAGATTTATCAAGTATTTTCATACATAAAATTTGTGACAGAAGTTTATTTGCGTCATGTTCAAAAAATCATAACTTGGTCGATTTTCATCGTATCGAGCTGGTTCTGGCGCCAAAATTTCACAAATTGAGTTGGATACATTTTCACAGAAGGTATTGAGGTCAAACAGTATTCAAAAGGCCTTCGTTTTTTGCTCAGAGTGCGTGACACGCTGAAAATCTTGAATGCTGAATATTATTTCATCTGGGCCGAAACTTCGAAAATTCATAACTCGGACAATTTTTATCGGATTAGACTCATATTTTTACACAAGGTCACTGACTCATAGATCTACAACTTTGCTTCAAAAGTCGAGACCAAATTATGCACCGATCAATACCAGTTTTTTATTGAAGAACGTGTCAGAGTCGACACTGGAGCCCAAAATAAGTTTGTCTGAGCTGAAACTTCAAAAATTCATAACTAATTCACCGTTTATCCGATTGAGTCGATTTTTGGACAGGAGTTAGTTATCGATGTCGGCTACATTTTGTTTACACATTTCAACTTCAAAAATTACACTTAAGTCCCTGCGATTTAGCCTGGAAAGTGACGAACTCAAGTGAATATTGGAGGCCCAATTGCACATTCAAAGCCCATTTTCTTTACCCTAATTTCCATTATATAATCACCTTCTTTTCACACAAACCAAGAAAAAAAAGAGAGGAAAAAAACCTTGCCACAACACTGTTAGAATATCAAATTCTTTCAAGAACCCTAAAACCTTGAAATCCTTATTATAAATCCCTCTCTCGCTACAAACAAGCCATCACAGTTACAAACCAACACCTCACTACTTCTTCAGTAAGGATAAGGCTGGCTTGATCTCCATGATCCAAAGGGCATAAAAGCATTCAGGTCACTAATATTCAGGTCACTAATTTTCCAGTAAGGGTTCATTAAGGAACGTTGAGGCCAAAACACAAATGGCCAAAAGCCAAAAGCCAAATGGCCAAAAGAACAACTTATGCATGATGAGGCCAGAACACAAATGACCAACAGCCAGAACACAAATGGCCATGAAACCCAATCCAATGGCCAAAGAATGCAGATCACGGTACTCAGGAGTCAATGAACACACACGCAAGCACTGAAAGTCAACAAAGACCTTGATTCAATGGGCCAAATTTCTCACAAAAAACCTCCATTTGGGTCTGAATACCCCCCATGGTTTGCACATTTTTATTTTTTTATTTAATTTTCCTTTTTATTCTTTTAATTGTTTTTAATTGTTTTCTTTAAATTAATTTTCACAATATAAAATACAGAAAAATTAAAATATGTTTAATTATATTTAATTCCTATTAATTTATTTTGTAAATAAACTTTAATAATTAGTTTAGTAAATTAGGTTTTAAAACTTTAATCTTTTTCTCAATAAATTAAAATATGTAGAAATTGGGGTTTTTAGCTTTTTATCACTTTTCTTAATAAATAATTTTTTCTTATTATCATTATTATTAATTACTAATTTATTTTGTAAATAAACATGTACATTAAATATTTAGTAAATTAGGTTAAAACTTTAATATTTTTCTTTAATAATTAAAAACAACTTAGAATTAGGATTTTTCTTGAATTTTAATTTTCTTTATTTCATAAATACAAAAACCATCAAAAAAACATTTCTTTTCTTTAATTTAATAATTAATTAACTTTTCATTCAATTTAATTACAAAAGGGTCCAACGCCCTCGAACGTTCTATTTTCTATTCTTTTCGCGCATTTATTCTTATTTTTCTTGTAAATATTATGTAATTGTTCAAGCCTTGTAATAGTAACTAGGTTTTACCTTCCGCATTTTTATTCAAAACAGGTCTTTGTAATTTGGCGATGTATAGACCCGCGCCTTGTAATAGCGTAGGATTTTACTTTCCGCATTTAAATTTCCGCACTCTTAAAACTGTTAAACTTTGCATGAAAGAATGTATGGCCTAAAATAAAAACAAGCGTAGATCACCATGATACATGTCCAAGATAAAACATAACTGAAAATAACACACAAATTCACACACCACTCTTAGGGTACGCCTCACTGTTGCCTTGCCTTCGAAACGTGGTCATCGAGTATAGGACGTTTTAGTAAGTCCTTATGTCCATGACATGATCCAGTTGCCTCGAAACGGTTGCCTCGGAATTAAAAAGGATCAATGGCATAAGGGTAGCTTCTAAGGTGTCCTACTGTTGCTCTGGTGACCACATTGTCCCTAACAAACGAATTGACACGAACACCTCCAACAGTGGTGCTACCTATCTCTCAATGGTGGGATGACACTACCTTAAGGACATTTACACAACCTAATTCCTTAGGGTAGGTAGATGACTCATAGATACTTGCTCTATTTCAAAAACAAATCAAAAACTCTTTTCACACCGACACTTTTCAAAAAGCTTTCAAAACAATTTTTCAAACACTCTTGAGGACTGATACAAGAGTCGATCTGAAATCTTTAAACGAAACTTTTTTCAAACTCACTCACACTTGAAAAGCAAACACTTTTGAAAACACAATGAGCAAGTATCTAAGAGCCCATGGATAACCATGGATATAAAGGGTGCTAACACCTTCCCTTTCTATAAATCTACCTCCCGAACCGAGAAACTATCTTATAAGGAATTTTGCTGTGCTTTTGTCCTGTCCATGTTGGAGAAAATAAAAGACGGTGGCGACTCTTGCTTCCGCGACATTTCGCGAACCAGCGTTAAACAGTCAGTTCCAGATCCACCGATCACATGGTGTAAGGGATCAAAGAAATGAAAGAGCACCTTCATCATGTCTACATCAGTGTTGGAGGTGACCAAGTTTAGTAGGCGACCATGTCTCTCGGTAAATGGAGAATTTTCAGGAATCCTTGAAGATAGCTCTTTAAGTTGAGGAGGGATTATTACAAGATTGGCTTGAATGGTTTTCCTACGAATAGAATCCATGTCCTACAAAACAGAAACAAAGATAAATCCCAGAAATCCTTGAAATGGTTAGTGAAAGAGTATGATGTTATGATATTCATGATGTTATGTAAAAGTAAATATACACAAATAAAGCAAACAAGTCCTTAGGTTTAGGCTTGCATGGAGTCTCATAGGTAAGTACCCTCTTGGAGTTTAGTTCGCTCAAACCTGTCCTAGCAATAGTAATTAGGTTCTAAGGAGCTCAATATCACTTGTTTGTTTCCTTGGTCATTGTTTCAGCGTAAGCCTCTTTAATGGCGACCGAAATATCCCAAAAAACCAAACCTCAATGAGTGTAGTATCGAGTATCTACCAACTTCAGAATGCACCAAAGACGTTCATCTCACTACGTCCTAAAGGCTAAGTTAGTCAAGTAAAGGTTATAAAAGTTCATTAGTGCTTCATGATATCACTCAGCGGCCCCGTATTCTCCTTGATTAACTCAAAGGCTATCGGTACCCACAAATATGTCGCACTAATATAGCTATTGCTTAGACCATGTCGATATACCCCGCACAGTTTCCATAATGTATTGCTACTTACCTATAAGGTATCCCAAATCCGGGTAGAGGATTCAAACCCAAACAAAGAACCATAATGTAAAGCAAACAAGTCAAACAATAAAAGCAAGTAAATGTGATCTAGCCCTAAGGTAACCCCACTTTTAGAATATTCCCCAGCAGATTCACCAGTTATGTGATACGGTGGGAGAACTGACTTGGGTGTTTTGCGTTTTATCACAAATGTTGCGGTTAGCAAGAGTCGCCACCGACTTTTCTTTTATCCAAAAGGAAAGGTGAAAAAGCACAGGAAAGACCTTTGAGATTATTTCTTGAGTTCGGGGGGTAGATTATGAAAAGGGAAGGTATTAGCACCCTTTTCATCCATGGTCTTCCATGAGCTCTTAGTTACTTGCTAGATCACTTGCTTTTGTTTGAAATTGTGCTTTGTGTGGTTTTTGAAAGTATTTTGTAAAGAGGCCATTGTTTAGGCAAACTTTGTAATGATTCTCGTTCGTAAGAATGTATACAAAGATGTTAATCTTTTGAAAATGTTTTCAAGTTTGTAAGATGTTTTGAAAGTGTAGGTGTTTGTTTTTGAAAATAGAAAGGATGTTTTGTTTTGAAATGGAGCAAGTAATTAGGAGTATTCTACCTACTCAAAAGTCTTTCGTGTTCATTTCCTTTTTCCTTTGACATTGTTATCTTACCATTGGTTTGGTAAGTAACCCTATCTTTGGATGTAAACGGGACGGGCGTGGGTCATCGTATAGCAATGATTAGCAATGTTGCAAGGTATATTAGCATTCTCTTTTAGGGACTAAGATCATTTGAAAGACAACATAGATAGCGTCATCGAGGGACTATGATCTTGTATTTTTCTTGTTTTTGCTAAGATACCTCACATGCGTAATATGGCCATTTTGTAAGGCAACTAAGTGGATTTTACCCTAAGGGTGCTTGTGTGCAAGTATATTGTTTTTCATGCTTGTTTTTGTCTTTAATTAGGATTTTCTAATTGATTGGTTTTAGTCTTTTCATACAAACCCTAATTACTAGCATTTGTATATAAAGCGATAAATTGCGGAATTTAAAATTACTACACTATTATAATGCTTGTGGGAGGGGTGTACAAATTATAAATGGGGATTGCAAGAAAATAAAGCCTAATTATCTATTACAACCATATTGAATTTGTACAAGAATTGAAATAAATAATGTACATAATGAATAAATATACAAGAATGTAAATGTGAAGAAAATGGATATTTTGTTTGGATTTTTTAGAGAAAAGGTTTTTTTATTGTTATAAACTAATTAATTAAAATAAAAATAATTAAGTAAATTAGTAAAAGTAAAGACTAAATTTACTAGGAAAAGAAATTAAATAAAACCCTAATCTATTGATTAAAAGAAATTAATTTTAGAAGAAGAATATTTTTGGTATTTTTATCTTAAAAATAAATTATAGTATTATAAAATATTTTTGGTCTCTTTATATTTTAAAATAATATATTTAAATAGTATAAAAGAAAATAACTAAAGCCCTAGTTTTTTTTATTAAATTTATAAACCAATTAATAAATAAATGAAGTATGATAAAATAATTTTTGTGTAAAAATAAATAAATAAACTATATTAAAATATAAATCTAATATTTTTATATTTTTTCAGATTTTTTTAATATTAGATAAAATATTTAAGAAAATAAATAAATAAAAATAAGAAAAAAGAAATAAAAATGGGCCAGGGTGTAAACAGCCAACAGGGGGTCATAAGTGAAAAAAAACATAAGCCCAAGGAGATGAGGTTCGGGCGCCTGTCCAAAAAAGAAAAGTCAGAATGTGAAAAATATGAAAAATTCAAAAGGGTACCACTGGGGCTCGAACCCAGATCCCTCTAGTCACAGGCGCGCGCTTCTACCACTAAGGTGGCTATACATCCGTTTATATAATCAAAACAATAAATATATGATAGTAAACAAGTCCATGGCCTGAACTTCATCTTCAACCTCGCGCCCATCTAGAGCCTCTGTATCTTATTCAAATCTCAACAAAAATGAAAACTGTAAACAGGAAACTTGTAGCAAATTTCCTCACGATTTCAGAAATGTAAAGCAATAAAATTATAGATCAAATATAAGCATGAATTTAAATGGCCCTAATTTGAACCCTAAAAATTTCAGAGACTTCAATCTTAAAATTCTCTAAGCTTAAGCAAATGAAAACTATGGACATGGTTAGCTTTAGGGCAATGATATCTACATTTTTCATTCACAAATAAACCATTAATGATGCCTGTATGAAAAGTTCCAAAGTCAGAAAACTTACCTTGCAAGAGGGTATCGGGTTTGGAGTTTGAGTAGCTTTCAGTGAGTTCCAATGATAGGATTAGCTTCCTCAAGTTCCCAGGAAGCTAATGGGAAACTTAGCTTGAGCTGAAAGTGCCTGAGGAGTTCTGGAGAAGTCAGGGTGCAAGGTGTTGTTTTTGAAAATGGTGGTTGATGATGGAGGTGTTACAGTGGTGCTGCAGGTGTTGGGATTGTTTGTGTATGTTGTTTATAAGCTTTTGAAATTAAAAGGCCAAAAAAGGCACGAGCAAATTTGGAGATTAGATTCAAAACTAAGAAATGACAAGTTTTGAAGTGTTTTTGGTGATTCTGTGTTCTTGGTGTTTTTAAGGCTTAAGCATGCGTGGGATTTGTGGCAAATTACTTGTGTGTGTATAAGCAAATAGGTTTGAGTGCTTTGGAAAGTCAGAAGTATAATTTACAAGTTATTTGCTATGTTACTTGATTTTCAAGAAAAGTGGGAAAATAAGTTTCAAGAGGAAGTACAAGCATGGGCTCAGTGATTGTAAGTGTATAACAAGTTTCTCTTGAGTTATGCGACTTGTATGATCAGAAGAAAGCAATTGCAAGGCTCAAGAACAAGTTTTGTGCAAAAAGCTACTTTATCAAAATGGCATTGTGCACTTTCTTCCCAAAATGGATATAAAGCATGGCCTTGCATTGAATGCTTGAAATGAGACCTCTAACAGTTGTGAAAGAAATTAATTATGGAGTGCCTAACAAGTTTGAGGCCTGCAAAGTAGAGGTTATGCAACATAAGTTTGAATTTTGAATTTGTTCATCACAAAATGACTTGTAATTCAAGTGTTAAAACCCTAACTTCATCTCTTCGATTCTCCCTACTCAAAAATGATCTCAAGGAGTTCTTTGAAATTTTGGAAAGCTTGTAATTTTCTCTACAACCTATCTTTGAATCACTTTTGAAAGTTTCCCTTGGAACTATATGAAAAAGTGCCATGAAGTTGGGTCAAAATCCTGACCAAATTATGGCAAAATTTCACTAAGTGTTTTGTTTCATGACCATGTGTTCTTAAAATTATAAATAGAGATCCAAGCACTTTTGGAAGGAGTTGTGTAAAGAAAAGTTGTATATTTCATGGATATATACAACTTTCATGTTGAAAGTTTCTTCAGAATCCTCTTGCATCATGGTGAAAATTTTGCTCAAAGTTGTGAAAAAATAAGAAATTTCCAACACTTAGAAAAATTTCTAAGTTTAGAAATTTTAACTTTTCAAAATGAAATCTTGAATTTTTGATTTCTTGATGAATAAGTTTCATATTTTTACATGATTTGATAAATTGTGATCTTTGGCATTTGATTTTGACCAAAAAGTCACAGTTTGACTTTTTAATATACAGTTGACTTTTGATCAGTTGACTAAAAATTCATCTATTAATCCATTGGACTTGAGCAATGTTTTGAGCCATGTCATTAGGTCAAAATGATTCAATTTGACTCTTGATATCATGTCTTAAACCAATTGATCATTTTCTAGATCAAAAATCAGAAATTGCCCTTTCCCATCAAAACCCTAATTTTGACCATTTTGCCCTTTTGAAGATTTGATCAAATTTCTTGAGGAATTATGGTCCAAACTTGATAAAATGATACATATGAGTTTAAAATGTTGACTTGGATAAAAAATTATGAAGTTTGACTGTAAATTGGCCATAGTTCACTTTTTCCCCAATACAGCTGATTTTTAGGTCAACTGCTCAATTGACTGAGCAAAAGTGTGATCCAAAGCTTGAAACTTGACATGAGTAATCTTGAGGGTCCATAATGATCCATGAAAGTCATATGGGGCATTTGAAGTTCAAATATCCTTGTGCAATCTCAAACTCTAATTTTGGTCATCAGTGCTTAAGGAGGTGTCTTGAGCTGATCAACCCTAGTGCAGTCTTGAGCCAATGGAGATCTTGTGAGCAAATTATTGATAAGTGAGAGGGAAAATTTTGGGGTACAATAGTGTCATATTAATTTGAGTGAACTGTTTGACTGGTCTTTCCGTTCTTGGGTGGTTGTTTCTTCGTTGAGCAGGTGCGGGTTTAGGAATTATGACAGCCCCCACCATTGTACGGCGTTCAGTCCTATCTTAATTTCTCTGAAGATATACAGCAACAACTTCTTTTTTTCCAATAAAGGTTTTTCTTACAGCAGTAGAGGATGCGTCTTTTTGAATCTTCCCATTCTTTATCCCGACTTCCACTCTTTCTCTGGTCAATATCAATTCGGTAAAACCTGTCGAGGAACTCCCAATTAAGTGATTAAAGAATGGACTGGACAAGGTGCCCAAAAACATGTCTACTATATCTCTTTATGATAGGGGAGGATGGACTCTTCCTGCTAATTTCCTCCATTTTTGCGCGTAGTCTTTGAAGCTTTCACTTGAAACCATGGCCATACTATGGAGTTAAGTATGGGTGGGAGCAAGATCTGCGTTGTATTGGTATTGTTTGTAAAAGGCGGTGGCCAGATCTTCCCAATTATGAACATTGGCTCTTTCTAGCTGATAAAACCAATCCAGATGAGTTCCGGACAGGCTGTCTTGAAAGAAGTGTACCCATAAATCCTTGTCAACAGTGTGAGGCTGTATTTTCCTCACATAGGACCGGAGATGCATTTTGGGACATGAAACTCTATCGTACTTGGTGAACATCGGTGCCTTGAGTTTTGGAGGAATGACAATCCTAGACATTAAATCCAATTCCTCAAATTCCAATCCAGGAACTTTTTGAATTTCCATTGCACTTAATCGTTCTTCTAGATGCTTATACTTGTCGTCGGTCGGAGGATATTGTTCTTCAGAATAATCTTCTTCTTCCTCTTCTGAATCTGGCTGGACAACTGCTTCCTTGCCTTTCCCATCTTGATTGTCTTTCTCACCAGATGATGTTGCAAAGTCTAGGGTCCTTCTTGCTTGTCCTTGGAATATTCTTATCATATTTAAAACTCTGGTTATTTTCTTTGTTTTCTTATTTTTCTCTTCAACCAGCAAGGTCTTCAACTCTTCTTGTCTTTTGGCTAGAGTTAAGAACATCTGTTGAAACTGAGCATTTTGTGCTTGGAGGTCTTTCACCGTTTGCTCGAGATCCATCTTACTGAAATAAACAGTAGAAAGATGAGGAGACTTATTGCAAGAAACCTGCTTATGTTATGATGAATGGTAAATGTATATGCAATGATTTCAAGGATTTTAAAGATTCAAATCAGTTTTAGAAAAAAAGTAAACACACGTTATATTAATAAATTAAAGCTTTGAGTACATCAATGCCTCTTTGGAAAAAACAATACAAAAACTCTAAGATAAAAAGGTTGTACGCATCCTCTTTGGTGTGATGTAGGCATTCAGAGTCTGCTCCTCGTGAAGTTGCTCAGTGAGTTCCAAAACCTTCTTCTCGCTAGCATAGAATTGGGCTTCGAAAGTGTCTCGCTCCCCCTTGAGTTGTATCCAATCTCTTTGTAAGTCTTCAAGAGAGGTGGGCATGTTAGTATGTAGGAAAGTGTATGGAACATCTCCTTCCATAACAGGCTCAATGATTACCGGGAGAATGGAGGGATAAGGAATCATAAGACTTTGAGTGCGAGCTTGTACCCGTTTGAGGTAAGGCTCAAGAGGGGTGTAATTCTTGTGCCCCAAAGTCTTGCTATCTACCTTGTTCAACATCCTCCAGGCTCGGATAAACCTCTGGAGGTGACCTTGATCATCGTTCTCGTAGTCAAATACCAAACCTTGAATGAGCTTCTCATGTGGGCCATCCCTTCGAGCATAACCAAACTGTCTTAAGGCTAAGCAAGGGTTATAGGTGATACCTCCTCCAATGCCAAGTAAATGTACATTAGGGAATTCTCCATAATGGTCGACAATAGTAACATTCTCTATGGATCGGGAACACCAATGGATGTCTGAATGTTTGAGCGTCATCAACCTTTGTGGCCACCTTGAACCTTGCTCGTTCTTCAATACAGATTGGGGAAGATGAGAAATAAACCATCTTGCCAAAAGAGTAGTACAACACATAAGGATACCTCTTTTCCTCATAGTGTGAGTGTGAAAAGAATGTAGGATGTCCCCTAGCAAAGTAGGCATCGGGTTACGAGACATGAAGATTTTGACGGTGTTCACATCTATGAGTTGGTCAAGATTTGGAAACAAAACCATCCCATAGATGATGAGAGCCATAATTTCCTCAAAAGCTTGCAAATCCAAAGATTTCAAACAGCTTCTGGCTTTCTCAAACAAGAACTTTGCTAGGAAACCCTTGACAGCACTCCTAGTTCCCCAATTAGTTGTGATATCAAATGGTTGCAAGTGCAGAGCTTAAGCAATCTCTTCTGGCTTTGGATCTCTTTCCGTACCGTTGAAAGGTAGTTGATTGAGAATGGGAATCCTCAAGAGTTGGGAGAATTCTTCTAAAGTTCGCACAAGTTGATAATCAGGAAATATGAAGCAATGGTGTAAAGGATCAAAGAACTGAAAGAGCACCTTCCTCATGTCTTCATCAGTGTTGGAGGTAACCAAGTTTAATAGGCGACCATGTCTTTTGGTGAATTGAGAGTTTTCAGGAATCCTTGAAGCTAGCTCTTTAAGTTGAGGAGGGATCCTTACAAGATTGACTTGAATGTTTTCCTGCGAATAGAATCGATGTCCTACAAAACAGAACAAAGATAAATCCTAAGATCCTTGAAATGGTTAGTATGAATATGATGTTCATGATGTTATGTACAAGTAAATGTACACAAACAAAGCAAATAAGTCCTTAGGTTTAGGCTTGCATGGAGTTTTATAGCTAAGTACCCTCTTGAAGTTTAGTTGGCTCAAACCTGTCCTAGCAATAGTAATCGAGTTCTAAGAAGCTCAATATCACTGGTTTGTTTCCTTGGTCATTGTTTCAGCACAAGCCCCTTTAATGGGGACCGAAATATCCCAAAAAAAACAAACCTCAATGAGTGTAGTATCGAGTATCTACCAACTTTAGACTGCAGCAAAGTCGGTCATCTCACTACGTCCTAAAGGCCAAGTTGGTGAAGTAAAGGTTCTAAAAGTTCATTAGTTCTTAATGACATCATTCAGCGGCCCCGTATTCTCCTTGATTACTTCAAGGGCTACCGGTACCCATAAATATGTCGCACTAACGTAGCTATTGCTTAGACCATGTCGGTATACCCCGCACAGTTTCCACAATGTATTGCTACTTACCTATTAGGTATCCTGAATCCGGGTAGAGGATTCAAACCCAAACAAAGAACCAAAATGTAAAGCATACAAGTCAAACAATGAAGGCAAATAAATATGATCTAACCCTAAGGTAACCCCACTTTTAGAATTTTCCCCAACAGAGTCGTCAGTTCTGTGATACGGTGGGAGAACTGACTTGAAGGTTTTACATTTGATCGCAAATGTTGCGGCTAGCAAGAGTCACCACCGGCTTTTCTTTTATCCAAAAGGAAAGGTGAAAAAGCACAGGAAAGACCTTTGAGATTATTTCTTGAGTTCGGGGGGTAGATTATGAAAAGGGAAGGTATTAGCACCCTTATCATCCATGGTTTTCTATGGGCTCTTAGTTACTTGCTAGATCACTTGCTTTTGTTTAAAATTGTGTTTTGTGTGGTTTTTGAAAGTATTTTGTAAAGAGGCTATTGTTTAGGCAAACTTTGTAATGATTATCGTTCGTAAGAATGTATACAAAGATGTTGATCTTTTGAAAATGTTTTCAAGTTTGAAAGATGTTTTTGAAAATGGTTGTATTTGTTTTGAAAATAGCAAGGATGTTTTTGTTTTGAAATGGAGCAAGTAATTAGGAGCATTCTACCTACTCAAAAGTCTTTCATGTTCATTTCCTCTTTCCTTTGACATTGTTATCTTACCATTGATTTGGTAACTAACCATATCTTTGGATGTAAACGGGACAGGCGTGGGTCATCGTATAACCATGATTAGAAATGTTGCAAGATATCTTAGCATTCTCTTTTAGGGACTAAGATCATTTGAAAGGCAACATAGATAGCATCATCGAGGGACTATGATCTTTGTATTTTGCTTGTTTTTGCTAAGATACCTCACATGCGTAATATGGCTATTTTGTAAGGCAACCAAGTGGATTTACCCTAGGGGTTCTTATGTGGAAGTGTATTATCTTTCATGCTTGGTTTTGTCTTTGATTAGGGTTTTCTAATTGATTGGCTTTAGTCTTACCATACAAACCCTAATTACTAGCATTTGTATATAAAGCGATAAATTGCGGAATTTAAAATTACTATTGTGATACGGTGGGAGAACTGACTTGAGGTTTTGCGTTTGTATTCGCACTTGTTCGGTTTAGCAAGAGTCGCCACCGACTTTTTATTTTATCCTAAGGAAAGGTTAAAAAGCACAGGAAAAACCTTTTGAGATATTTCGTGGGTTCGGGGGGTAGATTATGAAAAGGGAAGGTATTAGCACCCTTTTCATCCATGGTTATCCATGGGCTCTTAGTTACTTGTTTTAGATCACTTGCCTTTGATTTTCAATTGCTTGAAATGGTGGTGTGTGTGTGTATTTTGAAAATGTTTTGAAAAAGAGGCCTTGTCTAGGCAACCGTTGGAACAATTCTTTACTCGAATGTTTTACAAAGGTGTGTATCTTTTCGAAAAGATATTTCAAATGTTTTTGAAAGTTTGTTTTGAAAGTGTTTGTGGAGTGGATTTTGAAAAGTAGGCAAGTGTGTTTTTGAAAGTTTGATCAAGTAACTAAGATTTGTCTACCCCTAAATTTACTCAAAGGTTTTTCTCATGTTTTAACCCTTTTAACAGTGTTGTTCCACCATTGTATTTGGTGGACAATCTTGTGTTAGGATGTTAACGGGACAGGCGCGGGTCATCGTATGGACCATGAATGCAATGGTCCCAAGTGTCTTTGGCAATTTTGCTTGAAGGGACTATGATCATTTTGTAGGCAACTTTCGAAAGCGTCATCGAGGGACTATGATCATTTGATTCATTTTTGTTTTGCCAAAGAAACTCAACGTGCAAGCATGGCCCATTTTGGAAGGTAACAAGCGGGATTACCCTAGGGGTGCAAGTGTGAATGGTGTATTGATTTCATGCATTTGTCTTGTATTGGTTTAACTAGCGTTTGATTTTATTTACATACAAACCCTAGGTCTAACCATGGTATATTTGAAAGCGATAAATTGCGGGAATTTAAAGTCTACGCTATTACAAATAAGTATCTGGGAGTGGGGGTACAAATATTTACAAATGGGGATGGGACTTATTAGGAGAGTAGTGTCCAAATAATTTATAACCAAATCGAATCAATCGTAATGTAAAATGTAGCAATGTACAAAGATAAGCAAATGTATAAGAATAGAGCAATGTAAATGTATCAAATGTATTTGTGTAAGTGATTTATTTACAAGTGATAAAAATGTTTAACTTAATGCAATAATTAAGTATTTATTTATTCTTTTTGTATTTTGTTGATTATGTATAAACAAAAGATTTTAATAAAAGAAAAGAAAATGTGTTTTAAGAAAAATTAATGTTTTATGTATTTTAGTTTATATACAAAAGTTTTTTAATTAAAAAAGGGTTCTAAAGAGAACATTGTTCAAACCTAATGAGAAAAAATCTAATATTTATATTTTTTCAAGTGTAAGAACATAAAAGAAATTTTGTATAAAAGATAATGTATTGTTTTATTTAAAAATAAAATAAAATGCTAAAAGAAATAGTTTGTACAAAAGAAGGGAAAAAAGGAAAAGAAAAAGGTAAACGGGCTGTAAGGGGAAAAGGAGGCCCAAACAAATAATCAGAAGAAAAAAACAAAGGGGGGTGCGTTCGGGTTTTGGGCTTAGGCAGTGAATGGGGCAAGGCCCAGACGCAGGTTTCACAAATATTTTGCAAGGGTTTTCAATGTGTTTGCTCCATTTGGGAAATAGGGTTACGGCGCCGTGCATCTTCGTCTTCGTTCTCCTTCATTTTCTCAAACCAAGCACGGCCTAGTGACGCTCCCCAACTTTAAGCTACCAGGCGCCGCCTCCTCCTCCTCATCTCCAAGGTCACGCAAGTGGTGGTCATGTAAGGTAATGGTTCTGTTTTAGGTCTTAACGCTTTTTAGGTTTTCAAGCCTTGTGCATGTTATTAGCTCTTATGTCTTCTGATTATATGCGTTGTTGTTGTTCTTGTTTGAGGTGCGTGAAAGGAAAAAGGGAAGGGATACTACCTTTGTTGGAGATGGAGGAGGATAGTGGCGTCCTTGGGAAGCCAGGCGGAGGGAAATGGGATGTTGTGCTTGCTCCGGTAACCACGTATCCTGCTTTAGCTTTTATGGTTTTGTGATGAATGTTCTGAAAACCTCTGCTTTGACACTTCTTTCTCTCTTCTGACTGCTTGCTTTTGTATGCTTGTACGCTGATATGCTTGATACGCTTTCAATGATGATTTATCTGAGATGCCTTGTATGCTGATATGCTTGCCCCTGATTGCTTCTTTTCCTCGCTTATGTATGCTTTGTATGCTTGATATGAATCTGAGTGTTGCTTATGTTGTGCCCTGTGATGAGCCTAGCTCTGAGGGCTTCAAGGTTTAGGCTTGCTATTTGTATATTTTGGATACAGGTAATAGGATGGAAGCTTGGGGTTTGTTTTGAAACTTAGGCCTTGAAACAAGTTTTTGTTGTTTCTGGTTTAAGGTTGATGTTTAGTTACAGTTTAAGGCAGGCTTGGCTTAAGGCTTGGAAATATGGTTGTTTGCTTCATGTTTGAAACAGGTCAGGTGTTAGGCTTTTATGCAATAACAGGTTTAAGCAGTTTAGGCTTGAAGCTTGATGTGCTTCTGGTTTAGCTTGCTTTGATGTAGTTGGTTTTGGTTGGAAAGGTTTAGGCTTTCTCTGGTTTGTGGCTTTACTGGTTTAGGCTTGGTGGAGGTTTAAGCTTGTATGGCTTGTTGCAGGTTTGATGCAAGTTTAAGCTTGTATGGCTTTGAGGCTTGATGCAGGTTTAAGCTTATATGGCTTTCTATGTGGTTTGGAGGCAGCTATGTATCTTTGTTGATACAGTTTGTGTTCTTTTAGCTTTGTGTTATTTTTGCCTCCCTTTGTACTGTGTTGTGGTATATTGTTTATATATTAAGCCTAAGCCTCAAGCCTGTAAGCTACTTCCCTCTCTCTTTACAGATTAAAAGCATATTATATTGCTTGCACTGTATTTCTGAAAAGGTGACTGGCCTTGGAAAGTGATGTAACTTTGTTTGCTTGCATTAGTTGACTTCCTCTGCATATTTTCCAGTTTTCCTGCATACTTTGTGTACTTTGTTGACAGCTTTTAGATAGCCTTTGATATCTTTTTGGCAGCTTGTGGACAGTTTTTAGTTTGTTGTCTAGTTTGGACTTTGGTTAGGCCTTATGCAGTTCAGTTTGCCTTTGGACTTTGTTTGGAATTTTTGGAATTATACAGCTTTGCTTGTCATTTTGAACTTGTGCAATTCATACTTTGTGCATTTCATACTTTATTTGTCAGCATATTCTATCCCTCTTTGTGAACCGAGAGTAATCTCGTGATTTGCAGAGAGGGCAAATAAACTGATTCCGGCCAATCACTTTTAATGATGATTTTTGAATTAACTGTCCGCCTTTAATTTCATTTCATCTGCTTTTGACTTTTTCTTTTTCTTTGTTTTGCAGATAAAAATCAATGGAGCAAAAGAGGAGTAGCAGTAGAAGATGAAGATTTAGGAAATTTTAGGATGCAATTTTATTTTCCTTTTAATCATTGTAACATTATTATTGTAAATACTTTGTAAATAATTACTGTATTTAAATAACAATTGTACAAATAATTAAAGATAAATAAAAAGTCTTTTTATTGACATTCCTTTTTAATTCTCCTTCAAATGTTTATTTAATTGTTTATAATTCTTAAATTATAATAAAATGGAAATAAATCCCAATTATTTTAACTTAGAATAAATAAACAATTGATAAACACTGTGGTCTTAGCATCAATCAATAATAAACCCGGCGCTCCAATTATCTGAAGTAATGCACAGTTAATCAAACAAAACGTCCACATGCCTTTTCTTTTAATGATTCAATCAAACACTGCAAGCTCCCAATCAGAAACCTCAGTCCATATCTCAGAGTAAATTGAAAAGAATTGTAGAATTAATTATTTCTGAGAATGCACGCACAAAAACCCTGATTCTTGATTAAATGTCAAAGAGGCGTCCGCCTGATCAAAACCTGAGCCAAAATCAACCAAACCCTAATAATTTGTTTGAACTGTTCCAGAGCCATGAAAAAACCCTAAATTGGATAGACTGATAAGAAAAAGTTTGTTTGACTGATTCTTACGCCATTCTGAAAAAATCAGGAAAAGCCCGAAGCTGTGATTTCTTGTGGAAAAATAGGAGGGCAAATTTTGGGGTACAACAACTACGTTATTACAATACTTGTTGGAGGGGTGTACAAATTACAAATGGGGATTGCAAGAAAATAAAGCCTAATTATCTATTACAACCATATTGAATTTGGATAAATAATGTACAAAAATGAATAAATATACAAGAATGTAAATGTAAAGAAAATGGATGTTTATTTGGATTTTTAGGGAAAAGGGGTTTTGTTTTAACCTAATTAACTAAAAGAAAAAATAATTAATTAAATTAGTAAAAAGTAAAACCTAAATTTACTAGGAAAATAATTTAAATAAAACCCTAATCTATTAATTGATTAAAAAAGAAATTAAGTTTATAAGAAGAATATTTTTGGTATTTTTGTCTTAAAAATAATTTATAGTATTATAAAATAATTTTGGTCTTTTTATATTAAAATGATATATTTTAATTGTGTGGAAGAAAATAACTAAAAAAAACTAGTTTCTAAATTAAATTTACAAACCTATTAGTAAAATAAATAAAGTAATGATTAAATAAAATAATTTTTTGTGTAAAAAATAAATAAACTATGTCAAAATATAAATCTAATGTTTTTATATTTTTTCTGATTTTTTAATATTAGATAAAATATTTAAGAAAAAAAACAAATAAATAAAATTTGAGAAAAAGAAAATAAAATGGGCCAAGGTGTGAATAGCCAGTAGGGGGTTAGAAGTGAAAAAAACATAAGGCCCAAGGATGAGGCCCAGCGCTGCCAAAAAATTCAGAATGTGTGAAAAAATATGAAAAATCCAAAAGGGTACCACTGGGGCTCGAACCCAGGTCCCTATGGTCACAGGCGCGCGCTTCTACCACTGGGGTGGCTACACATCCGTTTATATAAATCAAAACATAAATATATATGGTAAACACGTTCTTGAGGCCAACTTCATCTTCAACCTCACGCCCAGCTTGAACCTCTGTATCTTATTCAATTCTCAACAAAAATGAAAAATGTAAACAGGAAACTTGTAGCAAATATCCTCACGATTTCAGAAATGCAAAACAATAAAATTATAGATCAAAGACAAGCATGAATTTTAATGGCCTTAATCAGAACCCTAAAAATTCCAGAAACTTCAATCTTAAAATTCTCTAAGCTCAAGCAAAATAAATAAAAACTAGGGACATGGTTAGCTTCAAGGTAATGATATCTACATTTTTCATTCACAAATAAACCATTAATGATACTTGTATGAAGAGTTCAAAAGTCAGAAAACTCACCTTGCAAGAGGGTATCGTGTTTGGAGTTTGAGTAGCTTTTAGCGAGTTCCAATGATTGGATTAGCTTCCTCAAGTTCCCAGGAAGCTAATGTGATACTTAGCTTGAGCTGAATGTGCCTGAGGAGTTCTGGAGAAGTCAAGGTGCAAGGTGCTATTTTTGAAAATGGTGGATGATGATGGAGGTGTTACAATGGTGTTGCAGGTGTTGGGATTGTTTGTTTATGTTGTTTAGAAGCTTTTGAAAGTAAAAGGCCAAGAAACGCACGAGCAAATTTGGAGATTGGATTCAAAACTCAGAAATGGCAAGCTTTGAAGTATTTTTGGTGATTTTATGTTCTTGGTGTTTTCAGGGCTTAAGCATGTGTGGGATTTATGGCAAACAACTTGTGTATGTATATGCAAGAAGCTTGAGTGCTTTGGAGAGTCAGAAGTACAAGTTACAAATTAATTGCTAGGTTACTTGATTTTGAATTAAAGTGGGAAAACAAGTTTCAATGTGTAGTACAAGCATGGGATGGGTGATTGTAAGTGTTGTGATCAACTTTTCTTGAGTTATAAGACATGTATGACCAGAAAAGAACAAGTGCATGGCTCAAGAACAAGTTTTATGCAAAAAGCTACTTTATCAAAATGGCATTGTGCACTTTCTTCCCAAAATGGATATAAAGCATGGCCTTGCATTGAATGCTTGAAATGAGACCTCTAATAGTTGTGCAAGCAATTAATTATGGAGTGCCTAACAAAATTGAGGCCTGCAAAGTAGAAGTTATGCAGCATAAGTTTGAATTTTGAATCTTATTCATCACAAAATGACTTGTAATTCAAGTGTGAAAATCCTAACTTCATCTCTTCGATTCTCCCTACTCAAAAATGATCTCAAGGAGTTCTTTGACATTTTGGAAATCTTATAATGTGCTCTATAACAACTGTTTGAATCACTTTTGAAAATTCCCCTTGGAACTATATGAAAAAGTGCCATGAAGTTAGGTCAAAATCCTGACCAAATTAGGGCAAAAATTTCACTAAGTGTTTTGTTTCATGACTATGTGTTCTTTAAATTTTAACTTGATATCCAAGCACTTTTGGAAGGAGTTGTGTAAATAAATTTTGTATATTTCATGTAGATCTACAACTTTCATGTTGAACGTTTCTTTTGAATCAGTTTGCATCATGGTGAAAATTTTGCTGAAAGTTGTGAAAAAATAAGAACTTTTCAACACTTAGAAAAATTTCTAAGTTTAGAAATTTCAACTTTTCAAAATGAAATCTTGAATTTTTTATTTCTTGATGAATAAGTTTCATATTTTGGCATGCTTTAATGAATTGTGATCTTTGACATTTGATTTTGACCAAAAAGTCAAAGTTTGACCTTTCAGTATACAGTTGACTTTTGATCAGTTGACTAAAAATTCATCTATCAATCCATTGGACTTGAGCAATGTTTTGAGCCGTGTCATTAGGTAAAAATAATGAAATTGGACTCTTTAGATCATGCCTTAAACCAATTGTTCATTTTCTAGGTCAAAAATCAGAAATTGCCCTTTCCCAATCAAAACCCTAATTTTGACCATTTTTCCCTTTTGAAGATTTGATCAAATTTCTTGAGAAATTGTGGTCCAAACTTGATAAAATAATACATATGAGTTTAAAATGTTGATTTGGATCAAAAATTATGAAGTTTGACTGTAAATTGGCCATAGTTGACTTTTCCCCAATACAGTTGATTTTTAGGTCAACTACTCAATTGACTGAGCAAAAGTGTGATCCAAAGCTTGAAACTTGACATGAGTAATCATGAGGGTCCATAATGATACATGAAAATCATATGGGGTATTGGAAGTTCAAATATCCTTGTGTTATCTCAAACCCTAATTTTGGTCATCAGTGTTTAAGGAGGTGTCTTGAGCTGATCAACCCTAGTGCAGTCTTGAGCCAAGGGAGATCTTGTGATCAAATTCTTGATAAATGAGAGGGAAAATTTTGGGGTACAACAGAACCCTTAGGGTAATCCCACTTTGTTTCCTTTCGGAAAATAGTCATGTCCCTCGAACATGGGCGTTTTAGCAAAAGACCCTCGATAAAAGATCGTAGTTCCTCGATGACCCTCCATGTTGCCTTCGGTAAATGATTTCGTCCCTAAACGACATTGCTAAAACGTCCATAGGTTGCCTTCTATGACTATACGATGACCCACGCCCGTCCCTTTTACATCCAAAGATAGGGTTACTTACCAAAATCAATGGTAAGATACTAATGTCAAAGGAAAGACGAAATAAACATTTAAGACTTTTGAGTAGGTAGGTTGTTCCTAGTTGCTTGCTCAATTTCAAAACCAAATACATCCTTGCTATTTTCAAAACAAACACCTATAATTTCAAAACACCTTTCAAACTTGAAAACATTTTCAAAGGATCTACACTTTGTATACATTCTTACGAACGAGAATCATTACAAAGTTTGCCTAAACTATGGCACCTTTTCAAAAGACTTTCAAAAACCACACAAAGCACATTTTCAAATAAAGGCAAGTGATCTAGCAAGTAACTAAGAGACTATGGAAACCCATAGAGGAAAAGGGTGTTAATACCTTCCTTTTTCATAATCTACCCCCCGAACTCAAGAAAACATCTCTAAAGGTCTTTCCTGTTCTTTTCAGCCTTTCCTTTTGGATAAATGAAAATTCGGTGGCGACTCTTTCTAACCGCAACATTTGTAATAAAACGCAAAACAACCAAGTCAGTTCTCTCACAGTATCACAGATTGCTTAACATAGCACTAAATTTATCCTGATTCAGAAAATGATCATTCGTGACCCAAACTTTATGTTTGTATGTCCAAGTTTGGTTGATTGTTTATCTTGGGTCCAATACCTTTGAGACTTTTTGTTAGGAGGCTTTGAATATATCTATCCTCTGATGATTTTTCGTTATTCTTGGTCCAAGATCACCATTCAATCATCATTGATCATATTTGTTATCATTAACTTCTAACTTTTAACTTCTAACTTCTAGCTTCTAACTTTTAACTTCTAACTCACTAACAATTAACTTTATTTTATGCCTTTATTTTTATGCATTTACATTTCATACTATTTTCCTTTTGCTCACTTGAGCATTTATTTTTATGTCATTTTATCTTTGATCACGTGAGCATTTACCTTTATGTCATTTTATTTTTGCTCACTTGAGCATTTATTTTTATGTCATTATCTTTGCTCACTTGAGCATTTATTTTCATGTCATTTCACTTTTGCTTACTTGAGCTTTTCTTTTTATTTTTAAATACACTTAATAACCAACTTGAACATTAAAAGACTTAAATCTCTTTATGGACTATTGGTTACTATCCTTGGCATATTGGATTTGTGGACCTATTGGACTTAGGATTAGAAGCCTTGATACTTTGAGAACTTGAGACTTTTGGACCTTGTGTTACTTCATTGTTATATTGTTTGTGTATTTTGGGAAATCTTTTGTGTGCATGTGTTATTCTATTTGCCTTAAGTGATCTATATGGCACATTGAATCAGTACTGAAGACCTTGCTTTGGGTTTTAAAACCTTGGGTTTCTTTGATACTTCTTTTCTAGTGATTTATTTTCACATGGATGATTGATATGCTCTTGGTCTATTCTATGCTTGTGGCTTTAATTCAAAGGAGAGGAAGTCTACATTGACTTCTTAATGTCAAGTGTTGGCTTCTTATTGATTAGACATTTTCTTACCTTAGCTTTTACTTTGTGTATATAGGATAGTCCCTTCATCTCCTCCTATCTTCTTTAATTTCAAAATCATCTCCCTCCTTTTCAAAACTCTTTTTGTTTTTAAAACTTGAACAACTTTCATAATAAACTTGGACTTAGGTCCATGCATTTTCAAAAATTCTTCTTCTTAAACAAACCTTTAATCAATTTAATTATACTTCGACATTTTTATAATACTAAAAGTCATTTAACCTCATTCAAACCCTATTGCCACTTTGGCTTATTTATTTTAAAACCTTTTCCAAAGATTAGATTCTCGTTGATTCTTGTAGTGATGTGAGCTACCATACTTCTATAATATGTAGTGAAGTGAGCTATTTTCCACTTGGGTGTTGAATGATGTCTTGTTGATTTTAAATCCAAGTTATGTCTTCCACTTTGAGACGATACAAATTCTCCTTTCTCGAAGTTGTGGGTAGTAAGTATGTTTTCCACTAGAATACTACGAGGTGTCTCTTCTTCTTAAAATTAACCAACACACAAAAGTTTTCAAAAATTTTGAGAAGAACTACGAGTGCCCTGATCCCCTATTACATGAAAGGTGGTAAGTAGGCACAAAAGTTTTGCAATCGTGGCGGGTGCAAAATTGTAAAAACCACTTATTTTCTCATCCCCCTAATCTCATTTGTAAATATTTCTTTATAGCTAAAACACATAGATTTTTAAAGAGGTTCTTGCAGAGTACCGTAGATGTTTAGGGTGCTAATACATTCTCTTCGCATAACCAACCTGTGATACGGCGGGAGAACTGACTTGAGGTTTTGCGTTTGTGTTCGCAAATGTTTCGGTTTAGCAAGAGTCGCCACCGACTTTTTATTTTATCCAAAGCAAAGGTCAAAAAGCACAGGAAAGACCTTTGAGATGTTTTCTTGGGTTCGGGGGGTAGATTATGAAAAGGGAAGGTGCTAGCACCCTTTTCATCCATGGTTTTCCATGGGCTCTTAGTTACTTGCTTAGATCACTTGCTTTGCTTTTTCAATTGTCTGAAATGGTGCTTTGTGTGGTTTTGAAAGTATTTTGAAAAGAGGCCATTGTTTTGGAAATCTTTGTAATGATTCTTGTTTGAAGAATGTATACAAAGATGTTTGTCTTTTGAAAAATGTTTCAATGTTTGAAAGCTTGTTTAGAAATTTTTTTGAAATTGTGTGTGTGTTTTTTAAATTAGCAAGGATGGTTTGCAAGAGATCAAGTAACTAGGAGTTGTCTACCCTACTCAAAAAATCTTTCTTGCACATTTTTAACCCTTTGACAGTGTTGTTTACCATTGTATTTGGTAAACAACCCTATCTTTAGATGTCAAATGGGACGGGCGTGGGTCATTGTATGACCATGATAACAATATTGCCAAGTATCTTAGCAAGTTTTGAGGGACTTAAGATCATTTTTGTTTAGGCAACCAAGATAGCATCATCGAGGGACTATGATCTTTTGTTTTGTTTGTTTTTGCCAAGATACCTAGCATGCATACCATGGCGATTTTAAGGCAACAAAGTGGATGAAACCCTAGGGGTGCTTGTGTGCATTGTGTTGTTATTTTTCATGCATTTTTATCTTGTGTTAGGTCATGCCATTTGTTTTGATTTTTGCCTTTGCATACAAAACCCTAATTTAGTATCATGGCATATGAAAGCAATAAATGCGTAAAGTAAATCTAGACTATTACAAAATATTATGGGAATGGGGTACAAGTTTGAATAGGGGGATATTGCACAAAAATAAACCCTAAAATATTATTACAACCAAATTGAAATATTGCACAAATAAATAAATAAGCAAATATTTAAATATGCAACAAAATGTAAATATGCAAAAATGTTTTTTTGTATTTATTTTATGTATGTAAAATAAATTTATTTAATGCCTTAAAAAGTAAAAAATAAAAATGATTATTTTTGAAAGGGTGAAAACCCTAATTTTTGCTTAAAAGAAAATATATTGTTTTCTAATTGTTTATTTATTTTATTATGTACAAGAAAAAAAATAAAACTATATACAAAAATGTTAAAAAATAAAATATGCGAGAAAATAATATTTTAAGTATATAAACAATAAAAATAAAAATGTATAATATTTTTGTATTATTTACAAGTTTTTATTTGAAAAATATAAGTATATTAACCTAATAACTATTTTTTGTCATAAAAAATAATAAAAATAATAAAATAAAAATGTAAAAATTGAAAAAATATTTTTTGGAATTTTTTAATGTTCATAAAAAATAAATAAAGTCAGAAAATATAAATATGCAAGAAAATATAGAAAATATAAGAAAATGCAAAAGGGGGTGCAGAAAGTAAAAGGGGGGTGTCAAAAGAAACAAGCCCAAGGCCCAAGCCCAGAACACACTTCATCCCTGTCCTCTTGCCAAACGCGTGCGCGCCCTGCAACTCAAATTTGTTCTTGTTGTTCTTTGCATGAAATCAAAAACTCACAACATGAAATTTATAGAGTTTTAAACCACGATTCTAATGATATAAAAAACTTGATCTAACTCTCAAAGACCAGAGAGAATTTCAGTGGTCCTAAATTCTAACCTAGTTTTTTCAGCAACTTCAACTATCAAATAATCCTAGCTCAGTTAACATAAATGAAATATATGCATATGTACAGCTCAAGCACATTAAAGACTACATTTTTGCTTCACAAACCTAAGCCTAAGGATGTCTAAATAAGGAGATAGAAAGTTGGAAATTACCTTGTTCAATCAAGTTCGAATATGGCAATGTAGGAGTTGTAGGTAAGGCCTGAAGGTCGCGTTAGCTTGCCTGAAGTTCCTTTGACCTTTCCCAATGCTTAGCTTGCTTTGAACTTGTCTGAATCTCCTTGTAGAACTTAACCTGCAAAGCTTCAAAATGAAAATGGTGAGTGTGAAAATGAGGTTACAGTTGTTGAACAATGGCTTGGATAGTTTAGGTGTGATGTATGGAATGTGTCTGAAGTGGTTCAAGACAAAACACACGAGGCAATTTGGTTTTGGCTTGGTGTTTGCAGAGATGGCCCTGTTTTGGGTAGAAGTTGGTGTTTTTGTGCTTAAGGGTGTTTGAGAGGCTTGGCAGTCGTGTTTCTGGCTTGGTACAATATGCTGAGGTTGTTTCAAATGATAGCAAAGCTTGGTTTTAACAGATGCACAAGTTATGGACTTTTTGCAAGCTTACTTGCTTTTGAAGCAAAAGTTGAGTTGACAAAGCCAAAGCCTGTACAGGCTAGCTCAAGGCCTGCACATAGTTGGTGAGCTTCTCCTGAAGTTTTTGGATGTTGTTTGTATCAAGAGATCAGGTCCAATGCTCAAGATAAACAAAAATGCAAAAAGTATGCTTTATGGAAATGGTATTGTCACCTTTATGCCATTTTTGGATTAAACCTTTGTACAAAGCTTCAAAGATCAAAACAATGCCATTTACCATTGTATTTGCATTCAATTTTGGAGTGTATAAACGATTAGAACCTGTAAACCAAGTACAAGCATGATTCAAACTAATTTTCAAGTTGTAACATGATGCAAAATGCCTTGGACAAAAGTGATGATTTTCCATTTTCAATCCTTCGATTATTCCTAACCACAAATGATCTTGGAGAGTTATTGGACATTTTGGAAAGCTTGTAACATGCTCTACAATCCATCTTTGAAATGAATTTTAATATTCCAATTGGAACTAGGTGAAAAGTTACCATGAAGATAGGTCAAAATCCTGCCTAAACTAGGGCAAAATTTCACTAAGTTAAAAGTTTCATGGACCCTTATTCACAAAATAATAACTTGAGATCCAAGCATCTTTTGGGAAAACTTTGTGAATAAAAGTTGTAGATTTTGTGGAGGAATAAAACTTTCATGTTGGAAGTTTTCTTTTAATCCAATTGCATCATGGTGAAAAAGTTGGGAAATGTTGGGAAAAAATAATAAATTTTCATAACTTAGAAAATTTCTAATTTATGAAATTTTTCAATCTTAAACCCTAATTTTCAAAATTAGGTTTCTTGGTCAACAAGTTTCATGTTTTTACACATCTTGATGAAAAATGATCCTTGGCACTTGATTTTGACCAAAAAGTCAAAGTTTAACTTTTCAGTGTACAGTTAATTTTTGATCAGTTGATTGGAAAATTCATCTGTCAATCCAATGCATTTGAGATCTTTTGGACCTTGTGATTAGGTCAAGATGATGCCATTGAGTCCTTGAAACCATGCTTGAACCCAATTTTCCATTGGCTAGGTTAAAAATCAGAAATTGCCCTTCTGCAGTCAAAACCCTAAAAATGACCATTTTGCCCTTTTGATGATCTGATCAAATTTCTTAAGGAGTTGTGGTCCAAACTTGATAAAATGGTTCATATGAGTCTATAATGTTGATTTGGATCAAAAATTATGAGGTTTGACTGTAAATTGGCCAGAATTGACTTTTTCCCCAATACAGCTGATTTTTAGGTCAACTGTCCAATTGACTGAGCAAAAAAGTGATTCAATGCTTGAAACTTGGTATGAGCAATCTTATAGCTCCAATATGAAGTATGAAAGTCACATGAGGCATTGGAAGTCCAAAAATCCTTGAGCAATCTCAAACCCTAATTTCAGGTCAACAGTGCAAGGAGATGTCTTGAGCTGAGCAAACCCTAATCTTGTCTGGAGTCCAAAGAGTCTTGTGAGGGTGAATCTTGATAAAATGAGAGGGAAAATTTTGGGGTACAAAAGCTGCCCCTGTTCAATCTTCTTGAACCTGAAGAGTTAGATTGGCGAGTTTTTATCGTTCGTGACTCGAAGGTAAAAGATGATTGGACACTAGAGTGCCTGTAAATTTGCACTCATCAAAATGTAGTTGAGGGAATGGGCTTAAAGATGCCATTTGGAGAGGTGACAGAATCTTGTCGGAGATGGGTTTAAGGATGCCATCCAAGAATGTTTGTTGAAAATCAGGAGAATGAACATCAGAATGGTATCCGTATTTGGAACATATTTGAGTTGTATCTGGAGATTGGATATGTATGAGCAAAGGAATGGCGTCCGTGTCTGGAGTGTATCCGAGCTGTAACTGTATTTGAATCTGAATGAATGACAGAATGAATGTCGTGTCTGGAGTGTATCTATTATTGTATCTGAAAAAGCGATAGAATGGCATCCGTGTCTGGAGCATCTCTGGGCTGGGGAAAAAGTCAGAATAAGTGACAAAATGGCAACCGTGTCTGGAGCGTATCTGGACTGTATCTTGAATAGGAGACAGAATGACTTCCGTGTCTGGAGTGTATCTGAGCTTGAAATTGATAGTTGAATCTGAATGAGAAATAGAATGGCTTCCGTGTCTGGAGTGTATCTAATCTGTATCTGATTGTTGAAGTCTGAATGAGTGACAGAATGGCATCCGAGTATAGAGCGTATCTGAACTGTATCTTGACTTTAAATTCTGAATGAGTGACAGAATGACTTCCGTGTCTAGAGTGTATCCATACTGTATCTGAAATCTTTAAATATTGTTAATGACAGCTTTTAATCTGATCCTGAAAAGGGTAAATGTTAGTTGAACACAAAGTCATGTTGCATGAAATGTATGATGCAATAAAATGTTTCTTATCAATGTTTATGATATATGAGTGTAATGTATGCGCATGTAAGCTGATTTGTTGTCTTGCTGAGGAAAATAAATCCTTGATAGCTTGGAGATAATAAAATCCTTGACTGCTGTTGGGGAAAATAAATCCTTGACCGCTACTAGAGATTCAAAATCTTTGATTGCTGAGGATGAGAAATCCTTGTTGACTGCTTGGGGATTTAAAGATCCTTGACAACTTCTGTGGGAATGTGAGAATCCTTGACAACTTTCTTGGGGATATAGGGATCCTTCAAGTCCTTGGAGTTGGAGGATGATAAACATTTTGTTGTGAGAATAATGCCAAGTGTTGTTTGAGAAATCTGCTTGGGGAATCCCGATAACTTTGAAGACTTCTACTGGAGGTTAAATAATGGGAATCCTTACTCGGCTGGGAAATAGGGAAAACTCCGGTGATCTCTATCGGGGATCAAACAAAGGAAAACCTTGATCTGCTGGAGAAAAAGGAAGGCTTTGATGGCTTCTGTGGGGAACTGAGAATGAGAATATTCATTCTGCTAGGGGAATTTGAATCCTTGGGGACTTCATGATGGGGAGTCAAGAATGAGAATCTTCATTCTGCAGGGGATTAAAAATTCTGACAAATTCATGCTGGGGAGTAAAGAAGGCTCTGGCAACTTCACTGGGAAATCAAGAATGAGAATCTTCATTCTGCTAGGGGATGAAAAACTTTGTGGGGAGTAGCTATGCTGCTGAGGAGTAGCTATCCTGCTGGAGAGTAAGGAAAACTCTGGGGGAGTAAGCTTATTCCTGTTTGGAAAGAGTTCAGGAGTTAGGGTTGTATGCCAATCTACTGAGGAGTCAAGAATGAGAATCTTCATTCTGTTGGGGATATCAGGAGTTGGGTTGTATTCCAATCTACTAGGGAATCAATAATGAGAATCTTCATTCTGTTGGGGATATCAGGAGTTTGGGTTGTATGTCAATCTACTGGGGAATCAAGAATGAGAATCTTCATTCTGTTGGGGATATCAGGAGTTTGGGTTGTATGCCAATCTACTGGGGAATTATCCTGGGTTGAGGATAAACAAGAGTTAATTGTTATCTGGTTGATTCTCAGAATTTAAGACAACTTGCTGGGGGAATTTGGGGAAAACCGAATGGTTTCTGCTGTGGATTGATAGTTGGAAGTTTGACTCGACTGGGGAAGAAGGTTTCATCCCCGTTGAGGGTCTGTAGTTCAAAGTTTTTGGCTCCGCTGGGGATTGGGAGTTTGAAGTTTTAACTCTGATGGGAATTTTGAAATTTAACTCCGCTGGGGATATGTATTTCAAGGTTTTAGCTCCGCTGGGGACCTTGATGATGTACTGCAGGGCATTTCTCTTGGAATAGCCGAAAGACGTTTTCCTATACTTTCAACCTGTCAGTAATTATTCTTTCTCATTTTTTTTATTTGTAAACAGTGATTATATTCAAATGCATATGCTCATTAATAAATCATTGGATGTTTTCAAATAAAACACAAGTGTAAAAAAGAAGAAAAGGCAAATAGTTTTCTGCACTTTGAAGTATCTTTGTGTAAGTATTTTGTACAAAGGAGACAGACATCCTAGTAAGAGAATGTTGTCATAAAAAATGAGAAAATTTTATACAAAGAAAAGATGGCTATGTGTAAAAATTCCATGGGATTCCCATTCTGCTATAGCCTTCGTAACTTTGAATATCTTGTCCATTCGTTGCTTCGTCCAAAGATGATTGAGTTGATCAGAAGCCCAGAGCTTATCTGTGAAGAGATTGTCCTTAAAGTGATCCGACGAGACAAAGTCATACGCTTTAATTCCCTAACTTTTGCCTGGACCGCCCTTTCGGGTTTTCAATCCACCGGAAACCCTTTTTTGCCCAAGTCGCCCTTTCGGGTTTTCAACTTGCCGGGTGTACAGATTTTTTTTATTTATCCCTAACTTTTTCCTGAACCGCCCTTTCGGGTTTTCGATTCATCGGGATGCCCTTTTTTGCCTAGGTGTGTCAACCTAGTGGTTCGTTTATGCGTAGTATCTTTCGACTATGTCTGTGTTCGCAGGGTGCGGCAAATCATTGCCATCCATGGTGGTTAAGATCATTGCCCCACCAGAAAAGATGTTTTTTATCACAAATGGTCCTTCGTAAGTAGGAGTCCATTTGCCCCTGGGATCACTTTGCGGCAAGATGATCCGCTTGATTATAAGATCCCCGACTTGATATATCTGGCGCCTGACTTTCTTGTTGAATGCCTTGATCATCCGTTTTTGATACGTCTGACCATGACAAACAGCAGTAAGTCGCTTCTCGTCAATCAAGTTAAGTTGATCAAGTCGGGTATGAATCCAATCGTCTTCACTTAAACCGGCATCCTTCATGATTCTCAAGGAGGGAATCTGAACCTCAATAGGCAAAACAGCTTCCATGCCATATACCAGAGAATAAGGTGTTACCCCAATTGATGTGTGCTCCGTGGTACGGTACTCATGAAGAGCAAACGGTAACATCTCATACCAGTCCTTGTAGGTGACTGTCATTTTTTGTATGATCTTCTTGATATTCTTGTTCGCAGCTTCGATAACACCGTTCATCTTTGGCCGATAGGTTGATGAATTATGATGTTGAATCTGGAACTACTCGCACAAGGCGGTGATTATAGTGTTGTTAAGGTTTGTACCGTTGTCGGTGATGATCCTTTCGGGGATGCCGTACCGACAAATTAGGTTCTGCTTAATGAAGCGAGCAACAACATTCTTTATGACGGATGCAAAGGAAGCTGCTTCGACCCATTTGGTAAAGTAATCAATGGCCACCCGGATGAAGCGGTGTCCATTGGATGCTGTAGGCTTGATCTCTCCAATCATGTGGATTCCCCACATAGCGAATGGCCAAGGAGCTGTTAATACATTGAGAGGGCCTGGAGGTATATGTACCTTGTCCGCATAGATTTAACATTTGTGACAAGTGCGGGAATATTGATGGCATTCAGCTTCCATGGTAAACTAGTAATAGCCTGCCCGTAGAATCTTCTTAGCCATCATATGCCCGCTTGAGTGGGTGCCAAAGGTACCATTGTGCAGTTCAACCATGATCTGCTCAGCTTCAACCTTGTCCATACAACGGAGCAGAATGCAATCATGATTGCGCTTGTATAGGATACCATTGCTCAGGAAGAACTTAGCTGAGAATCTCCTTAAGAACTTTTTGTCGTTGACTGAAGCTCCTTCAGGGTATTCTTGAGTCTCGAGATGCCTTTTGACTTCGTGAAACCAAGGTCGGTCCACTACTTCTTCGGTATTAATCTCGTGACAATGTGCAGGTTCGTCCATCCGTTCGATTGTGATTTGGGGAGCCTCATTATCCCAGTTAAGTTTAAACATGGATGACATTGTAGCTAGAGCATCTGCTAACTGATTTTCTTCTCGCGGGAAGTGCTCGAAGGTAATCTGCTAGAAATGTGGTAGCAATGTCAAGACATGTTCTTTGTAAGGGATGAGGTTTGGATGCTTAGTGTCCCACTCTCCTTTGATCTGACTGATGACCAAAGCGGAGTCTCCAAACACAATCAAGGATTTGATTCCCAAGTCTATAGTAGCCTTGAGACCAAAGATACAAGCTTCATACTTGGCCATGTTATTGGTGCAGTTAAAGCAAAGTCTGGCTGTGAAAGGTGTATGGCAACCTTCTGGAGAGATGAGTACCGCGCCGATACCATTGCAAAGTGCATTGGAGGCACAATCAAAGTACAGGGTCCATCGGGATCCTTGTTCAGGTCCGTCATATGGTCTAAAGTCTTCAATGTTGTCCAAGGTCATAATGTCTTTGTCGGGGAAGTCTAACTTCATGGATTGGTAATCTTCGACAGCTTGATGAGCTAGATGGTCATCTAGAATACTCCATTTTATAGCTTTTTGGGTCGTGTACTGGATATCATATTCCGTCAAGATCATCTGCCATCTAGCTATTCTTCCAGATAAAGCAGGCTTTTCGAAGATGTACTTGATCGGATCCATCTTAGATATTAGTAGAGTGGTATGAGTAAACATATACTGCCTTAGCCGGCGAGCAACCCATACCAAAGCGCAGCAAGTTTTCTCGAGCAGTGAGTAGCGGGTCTCACAGTCGGTAAACTTTTTGCTAAGGTAATAAATGGCATGCTCTTTTCGGCCAGACTCGTCATGTTGGCCCAGTACGCACCCCATTGAGTTATCCAAAACAGTCAGATACATGATTAGCGGTCTTCCTTCGATGGGAGGCATTAAGATAGGAGGTTCTAGCAAATACTCCTTAATTTTATCGAAAGCAAATTGACAGTCATCATTCCATTTAACCACCTGATCTTTCTTCAATAGCTTGAAGATTGGCTCACAGGTAGATGTTAGGTGAGAGATGAACCTTGCAATGTAGTTTAGGCGTCCCAAGAAACCTCTGACCTCCTTCTCAGTGCGAGGAGTAGGCATTTCTTGTATAGATTTTACTTTGGTAGGATCAACCTCGATGCCTTTGTTGTTGACTATGAAACCCAAGAGTTTACCGGACCTGACTCCGAAAGTGCACTTGTTAGGGTTCAGTCTGAGCTTGTACTCCTTCAACCTGACAAACAGCTTTTGCAAATGGTCGAGGTGTTCTTCTTCCGTTTGTGATCAGGATATCATGTCATCTACGTAGACCTCTATCTCATGATGTATCATATCATGAAACAAAGCTACCATGGCGCGTTGATAGGTTTCCTCGACATTCTTCAGTCCGAATGGCATCACTTTGTAGCAGAACGTACCCCACTGTGTAACAAAAGTAGTTTTTTCCATGTCTTCAGGTGCCATTTTGATCTGGTTGTAACCTGAAAATCCGTCCATGAAAGAAAATACCTTGTGCTGAGCTGTGTTGTCAACCAAGATGTCAATGTGCGGTAGTGGAAAGTCATCTTTAGGGCTAGCCCTGTTTAAGTCTCTGTAATCCATGCACATTCTCACTTTATCGTCCTTATTAGGCACGGGCACAATGTTAGCAACCCATTATGGATAGGAAGTAACAGCAAGAAACCCAACATTGAACTGCTTCATAACTTCTGCTTTGAACTTTTCTGACATGTCGGGCCTCATGCGGTGGACTTTTTGTTTAACTGGTGGACAGTCTTCTCTTGTAGGGAGACGGTGAACCACAATATTTGTATCGAGTCCCGGCATGTCTTCATATGACCATGCGAAGATTTCAACATATTCATTCAACAGCTGAATTAAGCGCTCTTTGACACTTGGCTCTAGGTTGGCACCCACTCTGACTTCTTTTCTGTCTTCCTCAGTACCCAAGTTGATTGTCTCTAACAGCTCCTCATGAGGTAGAATAGCCCTTTCTTCCTGTTGTAGCAGCCTAGCCAATTCTCCCAGCACTTCACAGTCTTCATCACCTTCGTATTCGGCATGGTAGACCAGATCTTCAGAGTCACTGAAGGCCATAGCATAATTGTTACCCATGGAATCCGGAATGGAAGGGTACCTGCATTTGTGAGTGCGGGTGTGTGTAAGGGATAGCCACCTTTAAACAAATAAAATGTAAAAAGAAAGACAATGAACACAAAAGTTTATATGTGAAAACGTCCATGATTCATTAAAATGACATATGAAGATGAAAAATCAAACCCTTACAAATGGACCTATGTGCCTCGGGTAAGGCACAAGGTTAAAAGTGTACGAATTGTTTGAGAATTATTACAAACCAACAGAAATGTTTGAAAGATAAATTACTGCGGTATGAAAGTAATCGGAACAAAGTCTTTTGCTTCCCAATTGCACAGTCCTCCGCCAACAGTAGGGAAAATCCAGTATTCCAAATTGCTCTCCTCTTCACTATCCTCCAAAGCATTGACTCCATGATAGGTGATCTTCACTGGTGGCCTCCCATCCCGGGCGCGTCGTACAACCTTTTGAGCAGAAGCAGTGAAACCCAAACCGAATTTATCTGATTTGAAAGGAAAGTCTGGAAGTTGACCCCAGATTGTGCTTCCTCCTTCTTCAATCATAGCCTTTGCATCTTTGAGGGATGACATTCGAGGCACAGGTTTGGTAATCATGGGTACAGAAGACATTGTCTTGGTCGCTGCTACTTCAGGAGAAACCTCTTCAAAGTGTTGGAAAGGGGTCTCGATGAATTCACCATCCAATTCTACATAGCGGAAAGAATTTAGATGGCTTATCATGTATTCCTCTTTGCCATGAACTGTTATAATTTTCCCCTAGACCGGGTACTTGAGCATTTGATGCAGAGAGGAAGTGATGGCTCCAGCATTGTGAATCCAGGGTCTCCCCAACAAGCAAGAATAGGAAGGACGGATGTCCATCACATAGAATATGGAGTTGAAGGTTTTAGTTCCTACTTTAATCGGGATGTCCACCTCCCCGTGGACCATCCTTTTAGAACCATCAAAGGCTCTGACAATGATATTGCTGGGCTTCAGGGTTAGGCCTTCACATTCCAATCTATCCAAGGCTTTCTTCGGCAAGACATCTAAAGACGAACCAATGTCTACCAGAACGTGTGCTAGGGTAGTCCCTTTGCATTCCACCGAGACATGTAAAGCGTCATTATGCTTTCTCCCTTTAGATGTTAAATCGACATCGTAGAATCCTAGACCATTGTCAGCTGTTAAGCTAGCTACATATTCCTGGAACTGATCCGCGGAGGTTTCCTGTGGCACGTGGGACGTCTTCAAGAATCTGATCAGAGCTTTGGCATGAGCCTCTAAACAAAGCAGCAGGGCCAGCATAGAGATATTTGAGGGGGTTTGCCCCAGTTGTTCCACAACAGCATAATTACTTTTCTTGATTATTTTCAAAATCTCTTCCATTTCTTTTTGAGAGGTCTCAGGGATGACCAATGGTTGAGCCCTCGTCCTGACGGGTGCTTCTTGGATCCCTTTCCCTCTATCATCAGCAGCAGCAGAGGGGACAACCACAGGAGTTACAACTTCTTCAATAATTGGAGTTCTCGCAGATATGTTGACAGGCACAGGGGTAACCTTAGGAGCAGTTGAGGGTCCGAAGATTTCCTTTGGAGGGGCAATCTCCGGAGAGAAAATTCTTCCACTGCGGGTGATTTTGCTCGTTCCAGCAATATTTCCAATGTTGGAAGTCTCTTCATCAAAACTCTCTTCAGTTGATTCAATTTGTTTAATATTGTGGTAGTAGATCTCTCCACCATAGTTCCATGGTATTGATTTATCGGACTTGTATGGGATGGGCCCCAGCATGGTTATCTTCAAAGGTACAATCTTCGGATCGGATGTAATCTTAACAGGTCTTTTGGAGACCTTGGAAAGATTGGCGGATATGGTAATTATCGAAGCATCATTGATAGGAGTCGGTGTAACAGGAGTCTTTTCAAAAAGGATTTCTTGGTTATCCATTAGGCGTTGGATGCCTAACTTCAACAATGGACAGTCGGTTGGCAAGGATGAACAAAGGCATCAATCTTCTTCACAACCTGGGAAAATCCTAGCCTTCAGCAAATTCAATTTAATTATCGGTAGCGGAGTCATCAAATCAGCAACAGTAGCAACAAAAAGATCTTCTTTAACAGCATGGGCATTATGGCCATGCCTTGGCATTGGAGCAGATATCACATTTGGATATTCAGGGGCATCAAATTCCACTTCTTTAGCATCTATTAAATCCTGAATCTTATTCTTCAGGGCCCAACAATTGTTGGTGTCGTGCCTTATACTCCCTGAATGATAAGCACACTTGGCGTTTGAATGGTAGTAAGGAGAAGTTGTTTTAGGATTCTTCGGGGCCTCTTTCAGACTGGAAAGGTTTATCTTCAAAAGATGGGGTAAAACCTGAGCAGGAGTCATGTTTATCTGGGTGAATTTCCGTACAGGACTTTCCACCCTTGCTTGGTTGGTTCTGGGTTGATTGTTTCTGGGCTGATCAGCTGTAGACTTCTGAATCATTACGGCCCCCACCACTGGCCGGCGCTCAACTCTTCCTTGACCTCTTTGGGAGTAGACAGTTGAGACTTCTTTCTTTGCTGGAAAAGTATTTTTGATGGCAGCGGAAGCAGATGCATCTTTTTTAATTTTCCCGCTCTTGATTCCGGCTTTAACTCTCTCACCAATTAGAATCAACTCGGTGAACCCCACAGACGAACTTCTTATCAAGTGATTAAAGAAAGGACCTGATAGCGTCCCCAAGAACATATCAACTAGCTCCCTCTCAGATAGAGGTGGTTGTACTCATCCCGCCAAGTCTCTCCATTTCTGGGCATACTCTTTGAAACCTTCATTTGAGACCATGCCCATACTCTGTAATTGAGTACAGGTTGGTGCTAAGTCTGCATTATATTGATACTGCTTGTAGAAGGCAGCAGCCAAATCCTCCCAATTATGTACATCAGACCTCTCTAGTTGGTAGAACCAATCCAACTGCGTCCCTGACAAACTGTCCTGGAAGAAATGGACCCACAGGTCTTTGTCAGAAGAATATGGTTGAATTTTCTTGACATAAGATTGTAGGTGTATCTTCGGGCAAGACACCCCATCGTACTTAGCAAACAGAGGTACTTTAAACTTCAGAGGAGTTACAATTCCAGATACCAACCCTAACTCTTCAAAGTCCAGCCCAGGCACTCTCTGAATCTCCATAGCTGTCATACGTTCTTCCAAGTTCTTATATTTCTCATCTGCAGGAAGATACTGTTATTCTGAATAATCTTCATCTTTCTCTTCTTCAGCTTCAGAATCAGAAGGCACTGCAACTCCTTTACCCTTTCCTTCACCCTCTTCAAATGTTGATGGGAAATCTAGGACCCTTCTGGCTTGACCTTCAAATCTTCTGCCCAAAGTAGCCACACCAACTCTCTTCTTCTTCTTTTTCTCTTTTTCCTTTTCCTTCTCTAGCAGAGCTTTGAGCTCCTCCTGACCCTTAGCCAAGGTCATGAGTAGCTGTTGGAATTGTGAATTCTGAGCTTGTAAGTCTTTGACCGTTTGTTCAATATCCATCTTGCTGAAATAAACAGCAGAGAGATGAGGAAACTTGGTGTGAAGACCTGTTTATGCATATGATGAATGATATGTATTCATGTAATGCATTCAAGGATTCAGAAATTCAAATTTGTTTTAAACAAAAAAGAAACACACTTCATATTAATAAGATAGAATTTGTTACTACATCAATGCCCCATGGGCAAAATAATACAAAATTCTAAGGTAAAAAGATGTTGCGCATCCTCTTTGGTGCAATGTAGGTGTTGAGAGTCTTCTCTTCGTGAAGTTGACGAGTGAGTTCTAAAACCTTCTTCTCGCTGGCGTAGAATTGGGCTTCAAATGTATCGCATTCTCCCTTGCGCTGTATCCAACTCCTTTGCAGATCTTTGAGTGATGTCGGCATATCAGGATGTAGGAGGGTGTATGGAACCTCTCCTTCCATAACAGGCTCTCTAATCACAGGAAGAATGTAGGGGTAAGACATCATAAGACTTTGGGCGCGGGTTCGTACCCACTTGAGGTAAGGCTCAAGGGGGGTGGAATTCTTGTGTCCCAAGGTCTTACTGTCCACCTTGTTGGGCATCCTCCAAGCTCGGATGAACCTTTGTCGAAGTCCTTGATCATCATTGTCGAAGTCAAAAACCAAGTCTGGAATCAGCATGTCATGTGGGCCATCCCTTCGGGCATACCCAAACTGTCTCAGAGCCAAGCAGGGGTTGTAGGTAATGCCCCCCTAATTCCAAGTAGAGGGACATTAGGGAATTCCCCACAATGGTTAATGATGATAACATTTTCTTTGGATCGAGAACACCAATGAACATCTGAATGTGTAAGAGTCATCAGCCGTTGTGACCACCTCAAGCCTTGCTCATTCTTCAAGACTGATTGGGGAAGATGAGAAATAAACCATCTTGCCAGTAGAGGAGTACAGCACATGAGAACACCTCTTTTCCTCGTTGTTCGAGTGTGAAAAGAGTGTAGGATGTCCCCAAGCAATGTAGGCACCGGGTTGCGAGCCATGAAAATTTTGACAGCATTGACATCTATAAGCTGGTCAGGGTTTGGGAACAAGACCAACCCATAGATGAGAAGAGCTACAATCTCCTCAAAAGCTTGCAGGTCTAGAGAATTCCAGCATTCTTGAGCTTTCTCAAATAGGAACTTTGCCAAGAAACCCTTGACACCACTTATGGTTTCCCAATGACCTTTGACATCTGATGGTTGCAAGTGCAGGGCTTGAGCAACATCTTCAGGCTTTGGATCTCTTTTAGTACCGTTGAAAGGTAGTTGATGGAGAATAGGAATCCTCAAGAGTTGAGAAAATTCCTCCAAAGTAGGCACTAGCTGGTAATCAGGAAATGTGAAGCAGTGGTGTAGGGGATCAAAGAACTGGAAAAGAACTTTCATCATGTCTTCCTCTATGTTGGAGTTGACCAAGTTAAGAAGTCTACCATGTCTCTCAGTGAATAAAGAATACTCTGGAATCTTGGAAGCAAGCTCCTTGAGTTGTGGAGGAATTCTCACAAGATTAACCTGAATAGTTTTCCTGCGAAGGGAATCCATAACCTACAAAACAGGAACAAAGATGAAAATCCAAAATCCTTGAAATGGTTAGTAGATGCAAATGATGCTTCATGATGTTCATGATATTATGCACAAGTATATATGTACAAGCAAATCACACAAGTTCCTAGTTTAGGCTTGCATGGGGTTTCATAGGTAAGTACCCTCTTGAAGTTTAGTTGGCTCAACCTGTCCTATAAATAGTAATCGGGTTCTAAGGAGCTCAATATCATTGGATTATTTTCTGTGTTCATTGTTTCAGTTTAGCCACTTTACTGGCGACCGAAATATTCCAAGAAAACAACCCTCAATGAGTGTAGTGTTGAGTATCTACCAACTTCGGACTGCACCAAAGTCGGTCATCTCACTACATCCTAAAAGGCCAAGATGGTCAAGTAAAGGTTCTAAAAGTCCATTAGTGCTTCATGACATCACTCAGCGGCCCTGTATTCTCTTTGATTGACTCAAAGGCTACCGGTACCCACAAATATGTCGCATTAATATAGCTATTGCTTAGACCGTGTCGGTATACCCCGCACAGTTTCCACAATGTATTGTTATTTACCTATGAATGTTTCCCAAATCTGGGTAGAGGATTCAAACCCAAACAATAGAACCAAATGTAAAGCAAACAAGTCAAGCAAGATAAGCATGTAAAGGTGATCTAAACCCTAAGGTAACCCCACTTTTAGATTAGTCCCTAGCAGAGTCGCCAGTTCTGTGATACGGTGGGAGAACTGACTTGAGGTTTTGCGTTTGTGTTCGCAAATGTTTCGGTTTAGCAAGAGTCGCCACCGACTTTTTATTTTATCCAAAGGAAAGGTCAAAAAGCACAGGAAAGACCTTTGAGATGTTTTCTTGGGTTCGGGGGGTAGATTATGAAAAGGGAAGGTGCTAGCACCCTTTTCATCCATGGTTTTACATGGGCTCTTAGCTACTTGTTTAGATCACTTGCTTTGCTTTTTCAATTGTTTGAAATGGTGCTTTGTATGGTTTTGAAAGTATTATGAAAAGAGACCATCATTTTGGAAATCTTTGTAATGATTCTTGTTTGAAGAATGTATACAAAGATGTTTGTCTTTTGAAAAATGTTTCAATGTTTGAAAGCTTGTTTGGAAATTGTTTTGAAATTGTGTGTGTGTTTTTGAAATTAGCAAGGATGGTTTGCAAGAGATCAAGTAACTAGGAGTTGTCTACCCTACTCAAAAATCTTTCTTGCACATTTTTAACCCTTTGATAGTGTTGTTTTACCATTGTATTTGGTAAACAACCCTATCTTTGGATGTTAAACGGGACGGGCGTGGGTCATCGTATGACCATGATAACAATATTGCCAAGTATCTTAGCAAGTTTTGAGGGACTTAAGATCATTTTTGTTTAGGCAACCAAGATAGCGTCATCGAGGGACTATGATCTTTTGTTTTGTTTGTTTTTGCCAAGATACCTAGCATGCATACCATGGCCATTTTAAGACAACAAAGTGGATGAAACCCTAGGGGTGCTTGTGTGCATTGTGTTGTTATTTTTCATGCATTTTTGTCTTGTGTTAGGTCATGCTATTTGTTTTGATTTTTGTCTTTGCATACAAAACCCTAATTTACTATCATGGCATATGAAAGCATTAAATGCGTAAAGTAAATCTAGACTATTACACAATATTATGGGAAGGGGGGTACAAGTTTGAATAGGGGGATATTGCACAAAAATAAACCCTAAAATATTATTACAACCAAATTGAAATATTGCACAAATAAATAAATAAGCAAATATTTAAATATGCAACAAAATGTAAATATGCACAAATGTTTTTTTGTATTTATTTTATGTGTGTAAAATAAATTTATTTAATGCCTTAAAAAGTAAAAAATAAAAATGATTATTTTTGAAAGGGTGAAAACCCTAATTTTTCCTTAAAAGAAAATATATTGTTTTCTAATTGTTTATTTATTTTGTTATGTACAAGAAAATAAATAAAACTATATACCAAAATGTTAAAAAAATAAAATATGTGAGAAAATAATATTTTAAGTATATAAACAATAAAAATAAAAATGTATAATATTTTTGTATTATTTACAAGTTTTTATTTGAGAAAATATAAGTATATTAACCTAATAACTATTTTTTTTCATAAAAAATAATAAAAATAATAAAATAAAAATGTAAAAATTGAGAAAATATTTTTTGGGATTTTTTAATGTTCATAAAAAATAAATAAAGTCAGAAAATATAAATATGCAAGAAAATATAAGAAAATGCAAAAGGGGGTGCAGAAAGTAAAAGGGGGGGTGTCAAAAGAAACAAGCCCAAGGCCCTGGCCCAGAACACACTTCATCCCTGTCCTCTTGCCAACGCGCGCGCGTCCTGCAACTCAAATCTGTTCTTGTTGTTCTTTGCATGAAATCAAAACTCACAACATGAAATATATAGAGTTTTAAACCATGATTCTAATAATATAAAAAACTTGATCTAACTCTCAAAGACCAGAGAAAATTTCAGTGGCCCTAAATTCTAACCTAGTTTTTTTAGCAACTTCAACTATCAAATAATCCTAGCTCAGTTAACATAAATGAAATTTATGCATATGTACAGCTCAAGCACATTAAAGACTACATTTTTGCTTCACAATCCTAAGCCTAAGGATGTCTAAATAAGGAGATAGAAAGTTGGAAATTACCTTGTTCAGTCAAGTTCAAATATGGCAATGTAGAAGTTGTGGGTGAGGCCTGAAGGTCGCGTTAGCTTGCCTGAAGTTCCTTTGACCTTTCCCAATGCTTAGCTTGCTTTGAACTTGCTTGAATCTCCTTGTAGAACTCAACCTGCAAAGCTTCAAAATGAAAATGGTGAAGTGTGAAAATGAGGTTACAGTTGCTGAACAATGGCTTGGATAGTTTAGGTGTGATGTATGGAATGTGTCTGAAGTGGTTCAAGACAAAACGCACGAGGCAATTTGGTTTTGGCTTGGTGTTTGCAGAGATGGCCCTGTTTTGGGCAGAAGTTGGTGTTTTTGTGCTTAAGGGTGTTTGAGAGGCTTGGCAATCGTGTTTCTGGCTTGGTACAATATGCTGAGGTTGTTTCAAATGATAGCAAAGCTTGGTTTTAACAGATGCACAAGTTATGGACTTTTTGCAAGCTTACTTGCTTTTGAAGCAAAAGTTGAGTTGACAAAGTCAAAGCCTGTACAGGCTAGCTCAAGGCCTGCACATAGTTGGTGAGCTTTTCCTGGAGTTTGTGGGTGTTGTTTGTATCAAGAGATCAGGTCCAATGCTCAAGATAAACAAAAATGCAAAAAGTATGCTTTATGGAAATGGTATTGTCACCTTTATGCCATTTTTAGATTAAACCTTTGTACAAAGCTTCAAAAATCAAAACAATGCCATTTACCATTGTATTTGCATTCAATTTTGGAGTGTAGAAAGGATTGGAACCTGTAAACCAAGTACAACCATGATTCAAACTGATTTGCAAGTTGTAACATGATGCAAAATGCCTTGGACAAAAGTGATGATTTTCCATTTTCAATCCTTCGATTCTCCCTAACCACAAATGATCTTGGAGAGTTCTTGGACATATTGGAAATCTTGTAACATGCTTTATAATCCATATTTGAAATGAATTTTTAGATTCCAATTGGAACTAGGTGAAAAGTTGCCATGAAGATAGGTCAAAATCCTGCCTAAACTAGGGCAAAATTTCACTAAGTTAAAAGTTTCATGGACCCTTATTCACAAAATCATAACTTGAGATCCAAGAATATTTTGGCAAAACTTTGTGAATCAAAGTTGTATATTTTGTGGAGGACTACAACTTTCATGTTGGAAGTTTTCTTTGAATCCAATTTCATCATGGTGAAAAAGTTGGGAAAAGTTGGGGAAAAATAAGAAATTTTCATAACTTAGAAAATTTCTAAGTTATGAAAATTTTCAATCTTAAACCCTAATTTTCAAAATTAGGTTTCTTGGTCAACAAGTTTCATGTTTTTACACATCTTGATTAAAAATGACCCTTGGCACTTGATTTTGACCAAAAAGTCAAAGTTTGACTTTTCAGTGTACAGTTAATTTTTGATCAGTTGACTGGAAAATTCATCTGTCAATCAAATGCATTTGAGATCTTTTGAACCTTGTGATTAGGTCAAGATGATGCCATTGAGTCCTTGAAACCATTCTTGAACCAAATTTTCCATTGGCTAGGTTAAAAATCAGAAATTGCCCTTCTGCAGTCAAAACCCTAAAAATGACCATTTTGCCCTTTTGATGATCTGATCAAATTTCTTGAGGAGTTGTGGTCCAAACTTGATAAAATGGTTCATATGAGTCTATAATGTTGATGTGGATCAAAAATTATGAGGTTTGACTGTAAATTGGCCACAGTTGACTTTTTCCCCAATACAGTTGATTTTTAGGTCAACTGTCCAATTGACTGGGCAAAAAAGTGATTCAAGGCTTGAAACTTGGTATGAGCAATCTTATAGGTCCAATATGAAGTATGAAAGTCACATGAGGCATTGGAAGTCCAAAAATCCTTGAGCAATCTCAAACCCTAATTTCAGGTCAATAGTGCAAGGAGATATCTTGAGTTGAGCAAACCCTAATCCTGTCTGGAGTCCAAAGAGTCTTGTGAGGGTGAATCTTGATAAAATGAGAGGGAAAATTTTGGGGTACAAAACAACCCCTTACCTTGATCTCTATTTTACTTTGCATTTTATTCACTCTTTTCCCATTTCATTTGGATAAAATAAAGTGCGCTGGCGACTTTCACTGATTTTGTTAATACTCTATTTTTGTGATTGGCATTAACTTTGATAAAACTAAATTGGAAGAAATATGATGAACAAGATGTTTCAACTTGTAGTTTCAATATGTCAAATTTGATGTCCTAACCATAAGAGTAGGACATCTGGTATGTTATAGTTTTTACAGTTTGGATACAACTGTTTTAAATTACTGAATATTATGTGAATATTAAGTTATCCTATGTGGAATCTAAGATTGAGGAATCATAGATTGTGTTGGTATTCAATTTATTCAATTTTTTGATGTTGAGACATTTTAGGGATGTTGAGACATTTTAGGGAACATATGATTGAAGTCCTAATTTCATGCAGAAGCTTCTGCAGATTTTCAGCAACTGACCAGCTGCATTTTTGAAGCCTAATCCATTCCAGACGTATGCTTTAAATAGATTGTCATTAACCTAGTTTTAGTGTGGAATTTACGTGTGTTCTTGTTAGGGTTTATATGTGTTATTTGTGAGCCTCTCTAATATCATCTTGATAAAAGAGTAGGACTATTTATGTGGTGTTGTAAGTTCTATCAGTCATTCTTAACCTTTTAAGCATTTAATGATTGTGTATCTTTGAAGTGTGTCTTCTAAAATTATTTTAAATTGTTTAGAGTTGTTCAATCACTGTTGTGATTGAAAGGGATTTGAGAAGGGTCTCATACCTAAGTGAGTCTTAGGTAGAAGTTAAGCACGGGTAGTGATTAAGTGAGTAGATTGTAAAATGGTGCGAGTTTGATGTGGGTCTACAAATTGATACTACTTAGTTGACTTCGTCCCTCGCTTGGTAGCCCCCATAGTAGGTGTTGTTGTACACCGAACTGAGTTAAGAATTCTATGTGTTCCTTTATTTTTCTGCATTATTTAATTGTTATACCTTGTCATTGTGTTTTTGTTTAGAGATCACTATCTCGACATCTCTTAGGACATCTAAGATCTGAATACTAGAATTTCAATTGGTATCAGAGCAGGTATCCTACTCTGTATCTGGGTGAGATTCAAGGAAGATACTTTCTGGTACAATGAACAAGGAAGAAGGATTTGTGAACACACGATCCATGCTTGATGGAACCAATTATGACTATTATAAAGCTCGTATGGTGGCTTTCATCAAGTCCATGGACATCAAAGCTTGGAAATTTGTTGTCAAAGGATGGGATCCACCAATGGTTAGAGATAAGGATGGGAAGACTATTGATGTGTTGAAGGCTGAGGAAGACTAGGATGCTGAAGATGACAAGTTAGCAGAGGGAAACTCTAAATAATTGAATGCCCTATTCAATGGGGTGGATAATACATATTCAAACTGATAAGGAATTGTACTATTGCTAAAGAAGCTTGGGATATTTTAAAGACTGCTCTTGAAGGAACCTCTAAGGTGAAGATGTCAAGACTTCATTTTCTAACTACCAAGTTTGAGAACTTAAGAATAAAAGCAGATGAGAGTATTCATGACTTTCACATGAGTATTATTGAGATAACAAATGCCTCAAGTGCTTTGGGGGAGAAGATGTTTGAAGCTAAGTTGGTGAGAAAAATTCTCAGATCTCTTCCAAAGAGGTTTGACATGAAATTGACTTCCATTGAAGAAGTCCAAGATATAAACAACATGAAGTCCAAAGAGATTATGGGATCCCTACATACCTTTGAGTTAGGGATGAGTGAAAAGTCTGAAAAGAAGAAGAGCATTGCCTTTACCTCTAATGTTGATGGTCTAGAAGATGAATGTGACTTGGATACATATGAAGAAATATCTAATTCTATTGTGTTACTTGGAAGACAATTCAACAAAGTAATGAAAATGGTGGACTGGAATTCGAGATCAAATGTCAAGAACAAGTCATTTGACATCAAAAAAAATTAGGATTTTGGAAGAAGGGTCAGACCTGAAGAGAAGACCAATCAAGGAAGGGGAGTCCAGTGTCATGAATATGAAGCGTTTGGACACATAAGATCTGAGTGTACCAATTATTTCAAGAAGCAGAAGAAGGTCATGTATGTATCATGGTCAAAGGAAGATTCTGAAAGTGATCATGAAGAGGAATCTGCCAAGCAAGTGACTACCTTAACTAGAATCTGTGACTCTGATGAAGAACCAGATGGTGGAGAACTTACTTTTGAGAAACCTGGTGCTTACAAATAGGTGTGTCTCAGAAGTAAAGAATTGTGTCAACTTGGAGAATAGCAAATGAGAGTTATTGCTCAACTACAGAATGAGAAAGAAGAGCATTTATCCATCATATCTGATCTGAATGAGGAGGTTGTATTGCTAAATTTAAAACTTGACAATATGACTAAATCTGTAAGAATGTTAAATAATGGCTCTACTGTTTTGGATGAGATTCTTCTAACTGGGAAGAATGCCGGAATTTTAAAGGTCTTGGTTATGATAATCAAGTTATGAAGAACAAAGAAGAAAGACCTAAAGTGAAGTTTGTACCTCTAAAGAAGAAACAAGAGCAGAAGATGTTGAATCACATGTCTTAACATCAGCAGAGACATCAGAATAACAAAAATTGAGGTAGGATTCAATAATGGAGATGTCATTATTGTGGAAGGTTTAGTCATTTAAAATCCTTATGCTATAGATTGTATGGTTATCCCAAACCTGTTACACATCATAGAAGAAAACAGATTGATGTGAAAGCAAAGTCTAAGAGGCTTACCAAAAATGGCACTTGTGGTCTCATAGCTCACACCTTACTCAGAGCTTCTGCCAGAGAAGACTGGTATTTTGATAGTGGTTATTCTAGACACATGACTGGTGTCAAGAAATTCTTGATGGACATTAAACCATATTCCACCAGTTATGTCACTTTTGGAGATAGATCAAAAAGTGAAATAAAGGGTGTTGGGAATTTGGACTATACAAGACAACCTAGTCTTGATGATGTGCTATTTGGTAAGGGGCTAACTGCTAATTTGATAAGTATTAGTTAACTATGTGACCAAGGTCTCAAAGTTAAATTTACTAAATCTGAATGCTTACCTACAAATGAGAAAAATGAAGTTATCGTGAAGGGAACCAAATTAAAATATAATTGCTATATGTGGAGTCCTCGAGAAATAGATTGTTTCTCCACATGCTTAATGACATAAGAAGATGAAGCTAAGTTATGGCATCAAAGCTTGGTCACTTGCATCTGAAAGGTATGGAGAAAATTTGGTCAAAGGAAGCTGTTAGAGGTATTCCAAAACTGAATATAGATGAAGGGAAAATATGGGATGAATGTCAAATTGGGAAGCAAACAAGGATGTCACATAAGAAGCTCCAACATCTGACCACATCAAAAGTGCTGGAGTTGTTTCATATGGACTTGATAGGACCTATGTAGGTTAAAACTCTAGGAGGAAAGAGGTATGCTCATGTTGTTGATGATGATTTCTCAAGGTTCACCTGGGTGAATTTTATCAAAGAGAAGTCTGGAGTGTTTGGAGCCTTTAAAGAGTTGTGTCAAAGGATTCTAAGAGAGAAGGACTGTGGTATTGTCAGAATTAGAAGTGACCATGGGAAAGAATTTGAAAATAGCAAGTTTGATGAATTCTGCACCTCTGAAGGGATTAGTCATGAGTTCTCTTCACCTATCACTCCTCAACATAATTGTGTGGTAGAGTGCAAGAATAGAACTATTTAAGAATGTGCCAGGGTCATACTTCATGCTAAGAGACTTCCATATCACTTTTGGGATGAAGCCATGAACACTTCATGTTATATTCATAATAGAGTTGACTATCAGATATGGTACATATGTTACTATTTATGAACTGTGGAAAGGAAGAAAGCCAATGGTGAAATACTTCCATGTCTTTGGAAGTAAGTGCTACATTTTGGCAGATCGTGAGTAGATGAGGAAGATGGATCCCAAAAGTGATGAGGGAATCTTTCTGGGAATCTCTATAAATAGTAGAGCATATAAAGTATTCAACTCTAGAACTAAGGTGATGATGGAATCCATAAATGAGGTTGTTGATGACTCAACCAAAGAAGCCGATGTCCTAAATAATGTTGAAACTTTTGTTCCCATGAATGGTGATGTTTCTGAAGATGTTGCAGACTCAAGTTTTAATACTGAACCTGAAGAAACTGATGCAACTGATAAAGGGCCTTCTATTATGATTCATAAATATCACCCAAAGGAGCTTATAATGGGAAGTATGAATGATGGAGTCAAAACCAGATCAAGGCAAGTTGTGTCAAATTCTTGCTTTGTTTCAAAATTTGAACCAAAAATGTCAAAGAGGCCTTGGCTGATGAATTCTGGATTCATGATATGCAAGATGAACTTGGGAAATTCAAGAGAAATGGAGTTTGGAAATTGGCACCAAGGCCCGGAGGGGTTAATGTTATTGGTACTAAATGGGTGTACAAGAACAAGTCAGATGAACAAGGAGTTGTCACCAGAAACAAGGCCAGACTTGTTGCTCAAGGGTACACTCAAATTGAAGGAGTGGACTTTGATGAAACATTTGCTCTTGTAGCTCGTTTGGAATCCATCAGACTATTACTTGGAGTGGCATGTCTCTTAAAGTTCAAATTGTTCCAAATGGATGTCAAGAGTGCTTACTTAAATGGTTATCTAAAAAAGGCATTGTGTGGTTTAAAGTAGGCTCCAAGAGATTTGTATGAGAGGTTGACTTAGTTTCTCATTAACCATGGATATAACGGGAGGAATTGACAAAACTCACTTTGTCAAAGATAAAGGTGGAAAACTTATGATAGCTCAGATATATGTGGATGATATTGTTTTTGGAGGGATGTCAGATGAAATGGTCCAACATTTTGTTAAAAAGATGTAATCTGAGTTTGAGATGAGTTTGGTGGGTGAATTAACATTCTTTCTGGAGTTGAAAGTCAAGCAGATGGAAGATTCCATTTTCCTTTGTCAAAGCAAATATGCCAAGAATATTATGAAGAAATTTGGATTGGAGAGTGCCAACCATAAGATAACTCATTCTCCTACACACTTGAAGATATCCAAAGATGAAAAAGGGAGTTAATATTGATCAAAGCTTATATAGAAGCATGATTAGTAGTCTTCTATATCTTATAACAAGCAGGCCAGATATAGCTTTTGTTGTTGGAGTTTGTGCTAGATATCAACCAGAACCCAAAGTGAGTCACATCAATCAAGTCAAGAGAATTCTAAAGTATGTGAATTGTACATGTGAGTATGGAATGTTGTATTCTCATGATTCAAATTTAGTGCTTGGGGGATACTGTGATGCTGATTGGGCTGGTAGTGCTGATGATAGGAAGAGTACCTCTAGTGGATGTTTCTTCTTAGGAAACAATTTGATTTCATGGTTCAACAAGAAACATAATAGTGTATCTCTATCTAGAGCTGAAGCTGAGTACATTGCTGCATGAAGTAGTTGTTCTCAACTTGTATGGATGAAATAGATGTTATCTTAATATAATGTCGCACAAGATGTCATGACATTATTTTGTGACAACTTGAGTGCTATTAATATTTTTGAAAATCCTATTCATCATAGTAGGACTAAGCACGTTGATATCAGGCATCATTTAATTAGAGAGCTTCTTGAAGACAAAGTCATTACTCTTGAGCATGTTAGAACTAAAAATCAGCTTGCTGGTATTTTTACTAAAGCTCTAGATGTAGTTCAGTTTAAAAACTTGAGAAGGAGATGAGGGATTTGTATCTATGAGGAATTATAGCAAGTATTGCTCTTGTTGTGGGTCAATAAAATCCTTTAATCATGCCACCTACATCCTGGTATTTTATTGGCTATTGGTAGTGTAAGAAAAGGGAACCTCCTTTATATTTACATTATAAATTGTTTGGTGGAACTCATGTTCCAGACATTGTTGTGACATCTTCCTAGGTGAAGACCTTGCTGACAGAAGTAGTGATGTTGTTGCTGCTGTGAAATTGTTGCATTTGTTGGTGCTAATGTTGATGGAGAAGGAGAAGAGAATGAGGTTGATGCTGATGCATGATTATTGCTTCTGTAACTCCTTTTGGTTTTGCTTTGTGTACTTGTTCTTACTGGTTTACGATTTTGTAAGGGTTAAATGCCCAGGATATGTTTAACATTTGTGCAATTTGTGCTACTTAACTTTATGTGCTAATGTGCTATTATGGTTTCTTTTTGTTAGTTACTTACCTTTGTCATATTACCTTTGTGTGATCTATCTGATTGCTGCTATTGAGGGGGAGACTTTGTTATTCACTGAAGTATTACTTATCAAGTTTTAAGGGGGAGTCCCTGTTCTGGATCGGACTAATGTGAAGAGTTGTCAGACATGATGTCCTGACATGTTGAGAAGTTTTTTTACTCTTGGTTGTTGTGTTGAGTAGCTTCCACTTGCTGATAGGGGGAGATTGTTGGTGCTCATATCTCTAATGAATTAATTTCTGCTACTGAGCCTCTGATATTTGTATGGTTGATTTGTTCTCAAACCTATGATTATGGTGTGTTATGTGCAAGGGTTATTTAGTTGTTTTAGCCAAAATTTGCCAAAGGGGGAGATTGTTAATTCTCTGCTTTTGTGATTGGCATTAATTTTGGTAAAACTAACTTGGTAACAACATGATGAACGAGATGTTTCAACTTGTAGTTTCAATAAGTTAACTGTGATGTCCTAACAATAAGAGTAAGACATCTGGTATGTTACAGTTTTTACAGTTTGGATACAACTAATTTAAATTACTGAATATTCTGTGAATATTAAGTAATCCTATGTGGCATCCAAGACTGAGGAATCATAGATTGTGTTGGTATTCAAGTTATTCTTTTTTCTGATGTTGAGACATTTTAGGGATGTTGATATATTTTAGGAAACATATGATTGAAGTCCTAATTTCATGCAGAAGCTTATGCAGATTTTCAACAACTGGCCAACTGTGTTTTTGAAGCCTAATCCAGTCCAGACGTGTCTTCAAATAGATTGTCTCTAACCTAGTTTTAGTGTGGAAATTACGTGTGTTTATGTAAGGGTTTGTGTGTGTTAATTTTGAGCCTCTCTAATATCATCTTGATAAAAGAGTAGGACTATTTCTGCTGTGTTGTAAGTTCTGTCAGTCATTCTTAAGCTTTTAAGCATTGAATGATTGTGTGTCTTTTAAGTGTGTCTTCTAAAATTATTCTAAATTGTTTATAGTTGTTCAATCACTGTTGTGATTGAAAGGGATTTGAGAAGGGTCTCATACCTAGGCGAGTCTTAGGTAGTATTTAAGCATGAGTAGTGATTAAGTGAGTAGATTGTAAAATGGTGAAAGTTTGTTGTGGGTCTACAAGTTTATACTAATTAGTTGACTTCGTCCCTGGCTTGATAGCCCCCAGAGTAGGTGTTATTGTACACCTAATTGCGTTAATAATTCTATGTATTCATTTATTTTTCTGCATTGCTTAATTGTTATACCTTGTCATTGTGTTTTTGTTCAGAGATCAGTGTCTCGACATCTCTTAGGACATCTGAGATGTGAATACCAGAACTTCACCAAGGAAACACACTTCTTTCAACCAGAACTCACACTTGGACAACTTGGCATACAACTTCTTGTCCTTAAAGGTTTGTAACATAACCCTTATATGTTATGCATGCTCTTCATCTGAGTTTGATAACACCAAAATGTCGTCGATGAACACAACCACAAACTTACCCAACTAAGTATGAAAGGTCTTGTTCATATATTCCATAAAAACACTTGGGACATTAGACACATTGAACAGCATTACTGAGTACTCATAGTGATCGTATCGAGTTCTAAACGCAATCTTTAGAATATCTTCAACCTTCACTTAAATATGATTATAACTTGATCTCAAGTCAATATTGCTTAACACACAAGCACCAACCAACTGATCCATAAGGTCATTATTGTACCCCAAAATTTTCCCTCCCATTTTTGAAGACAATGGATTCAAGACAGCTCCTCATGATCCTAGGGTTCTCAATTACTCAAGACTACTCAAGAAATTGGTCGGACAAACCCTTCTACTAAGCAGTTGGCCTACAACTAGGGTTTGGCTTTATTCAAAGAAAATTAAGTTTATAATACCTCAAGTGAGTTTCATGGGTCCTCATATGCTTCAAATAATCCTCATGTCAAGTTTCAAGCCCTACATCACAAGTTTGCTCAGTCAATTGCTTAGATGATTGAAAATCAACTATATTGAACAAAAAGTCAACTGTGGTCAATATACAATCAAACTTCAAGATTTTAGGTCAACATAAACATTTTGAAGTCATATTAATCATTTGATCAAGAGTTGATCATGATTCATCAAGAAAACTCTCAATTCATCAAAAGTCAAAAGTCACTAAAATTAGAGTTTTCTTTAGGAGAAGTTAACTGAACTTTGACCAAGCATAACTTTCAAATGCTTCATCAAAAAATACTCAACTAAAGCTCATTTTGAAACAAATTCAATTCTCTACAACTTTGTCTCTCTAAGCTCAAGTCCAAAAATGCTTCATTCGAGAGATATGGGCCAATACATTATAGGTCATTTTAAAAAGTCAACAAAAAGACACTTTTTGTCAAGGCAACTTACATCAAGATAAATTCTTCAAATACAAAAATTATTAAAATAGATATTGTATATAACATCTTGAGATTTCCAAAAAGTCCAAGATCACTTTTAAATGATGAAAATTGAGTGAGATATGATTGGTACAAGTTGAGCAATTTTTGAAGAATGCATGAAACTTCAATTGGACAATGTTGAACTTTTGGGTTAATAGACCTAACATTTGATGTTAAAACATGTTTATAACATTTTAGGGGACCTCTAATTTCATCCATGCATAAATATGATTTTTTATTTTATTTATTTTGAGTTTTTATTCAAATAAATTCAAAATAAATCAAATGAATGGTGAAGACTATGGACCAATGTATATGGGCTTTGCTATGGATCATTTTTGAAGCCCAAAAAGCTCATGGACAGCTAGAAAAAACATTGGAGGCAAGATTGGAACATGATATTCTCAATATGGAAAGTTTAGAAACATATCTTCATTGTTTTGAAAGGTTTTCAATTGATTTTTGGAAATAATTTATGCCATGATTGCATGAGATTCTTTCCATACTTTGTTGATCTATCCCTTGCTCTATATAAACCCAACACATGCAGGCCTAAAGGAGCACGAAATTTTCCTCTCAAGAACATACTCCAAATTTCACAAAATTTGTCAAAACTAGGGCAAACACAAACCCCTATTTTCGGCCACTCTCAAGCGGTTCCAAGAATTCCATCACACTCCTGAAGATCCCAGGAGCCTGTTTCAATACTTACTCATTCTCAAGAAATCCCAGGATGTGCCAACCAAGTGGCTTCGTCTTGGTAATGTTCTTCAATCTCAAACTTTTCGTTCATGCTATAAAATTAATTCTAAGCATATATATGTGTTTATAATGATGTCTGGAACCGTTTGGAACCATCGTTTTTTGAGATTTGATGCAGGAACAACAATCCACCATTATTAGAGCAACGTTTCGATGAAGCTTCAGATCCATAGTTGCGGCCACTTTTAGACCAAACTAATCTCACCACCAGATTCACAAGGTCCAAATTAGTGGATATGAGTGGTTTGATTTTTTTGTTTGAATCTTTTTATCAATAATCAATTTTGACATTTTAAAATTAAATTTAATTAATATTTTTCTTTATTAAAATTAATTAGAAACAAGTAGATCTTAATTGTTCTTAACACTAAATTATTTTTCATAAAAAGAACAAAAACATTTTCAAACACTTAGAATTTTAGGTTTTAATATTTCTCTTAATTTCTTTTTATTTATTCTTTTACATTTTTAATTTCTAGAAATAAACGTTTAGGTCGCACAGACGATTTTGTAATAGCGTAGTTTACTTTCCCACATTTTCTAAATATTGTATCTTCTAAAGGATGTAATAGTTTAATTAGGCTTTATCTGCTTCCTATTTCCCCCAATTTTGTGGTTATGTACCCCCTTCCCCGAGGCATTATAATAGTGTAGGATCTTTCTTTTTTGTTTTTACTGCTTTGATTTATTATTGTATAGTAATTAGGTGTGTATGGCAAGATCTAAAGTAAACGTTAGATAACCCTAATATGCAAGATAAATTAACTGAAAATAAAACACTATTCACACACGCACCTCTAGGGTGACCCCATTTGTTGCCTTCAGATAAAAACAATCATGTCCCTCGAACGTAGGGATACCATTAGCAAAGACCCTCGATTAAAATCATCATAAAGATCATAGTCCCTCGATGTCTCTCGAATTTTCCTACGAGAAATGATCTTGTCCCTCGATGTTGCCTACGAATATATGATGACAGTCCCTTCGAATTGCTAAGGTATCCTTACGAGTTGTCTTCTATGACCATAACGACGACCTTACGTCCATCCCTTCACATCCAATGGATGAGGGCTACCTACCAACTAATGGTACGGATAACACTATCCCTAACGGAGAAGGAAAATAATAACGAAAAACTTTTCAGTGGGTAAGATACCCTTAATTGCTTGCTCACAAACAAAATACCTTTTACACCTCACACTTTCAAAAACAAAATATTTCAAACGCTTTATAAACACTCTTGAGGACTGATACAAGGGTTATTTTAAAGTAAATTGTCTTACTATTGGCATTTTCAAACACATACAAAGTGAATTAAAGTGAGTTAAGCAATTAAGAGCCCGTAGATAACTACGGATGAAAAGGGTGTTAACACCTTCCCTTTTCATAACTTATCCCCTGAACTCAAAATCTTAAAAAAAGTATTTCCTATTCTTTTCACCTTTCCTAAAATATTGGATAAAAGAAAAGTCGGTGGCGACTCTTGCTATCCGCAACATTTGCGATAAAATGCAAACCAAGTCAGTTCTTCCACCGTATTACAATCATCAATCCTAGGAAGAAGGTACTTGTTCTTAATAGTAACCTTATTCAGTTTCCGATAGTCAATAAAACAACCTTATGCTACTATATTTATTCTTAACCAATAACATTGGCACTCCCCACAACAAAACACTAGGTCTGATAAAATTCTTCTCCAACATGTCTTCTACTCGTTTCTTCAGCTTGCCTAACTCTGACGCAAACATTTAATATGGTGCCATTGACACAGGACTAGTACCAGGTACTAAATATATAGTGAACTCAACTTATCGCTCTGACGACAAGTCATAAATATCTTCAAGAAACTTACACACCACATGTATATCACTAGCCTTAACATCACTTTCCACTCTCAAGGAAGCGGACATTACAAGTATTTGATCATTCTTCCTTAAAAACATCTCAACCTGGCCAACGAACATGAATCTCGAATCTGTTCTCTCTTTGGGTTCGGGAAACAACACAGTCTTGTCAAAATATTTTATAAAAACGTGGTTGAACTCTAACCAGTTTATCCCCAAAATCACATTGAGTTGTCTGAAAGGAAAACAGATCAATTCAACTCTAAAGTCTCTACCGTAAATTATCAAAGGACAATTCATACAAACAAAAGTATTAGTCACCGAAACATTAGTAGGGGTGTCAATAACCATACTACTAATTATAGAAAACACTTCTAAATTCAGCCACTTAACACAATCAAGAGATATAAACAAATGCATCACACTAGTATCTATAATATCAATCAGAGAAACACCATTAATGATATACGTACCTCGAATCAAGACTTTTGACTTTGAGACATCTTCGCCACTCAAAGAAAATACTTTCCACTTGATTGAGCTTTCTTTGGTTTCTGGAACTGGGTACTGATGTTGCCTGGTTCACTACAGTTGTAGCAAGTCAAAATAGTACTCTTACACTCAACAATATGATGTTCTAGCTTCCCAAACTTGAAACACTTATGACCAGAACTCTTGCACTCATTAGCACGATGATCTATCTCTCCACAGTTGAAACATATCAAAGAAGCAAGAGTGCCTCCCCCTACTTACTTCTTTCCCACCTGCAGACTTCTGTTGGAACTTATGTTTTCCCTTATCAACTGGATCCCTATAAGGTTTTCATCGGTTCTAATTCCCGATCTTCTTCTTACTAACAATCATTTATTGAGCAGATCTAACCGTACAATCGTCATTGTAGATCTTGTATTCATTAACCAACAATGAGAACTGACAAATCTTCTGATAAACAATGAACTACTTGATTTTAGCACGTAAGCCGCTCTCAAACTTAACACACTTTGAACCCTCAACTTCCACGCCATTATAGTGAGGATAAAATTTGACCAGCTTTTCAAACATTATCGCATAGTCAGACACAATCTTGTTTCGTTGCTTCAGCTACAAGAACTCAATCTTTTTCTTACTGCGAACATCATCACGAAGGTACTTCTCCAGAAACTCTTTCTTGAAGTTCTCCCAAGTGATCTCAGTAGCTACATAGTCCAACCTCCAATGAGCATTATCCCACCAATACTCAACCTTCTAAGACAACGTATGAGTCCTAAGCAACACTTTTTGTTCATAAGTGCAAACCATAACCCGAAAGATCTTCTCAAGCCAACTCTGAGCATCTTCAAGATCATACCTTCCTTTGAACATAGGCAGATTGCTCCCCTAAAACTTACTCAGCCCATGAAATTCATCAATTACTCCATGTTGATTTTGTTGAGCCTGCAAACCCCCGTTCGCTTGTGCGATCACCTGAGCCAGTGCTCCTAGAGCATCAACAATCACTTTATCATTTCTACCTCTAGTCATTTCTCTATACACCAGTAAACATGCATCGACGATATCCAATCACATGTCTTATACTAGAGAACACATAACATCACAAAACCTGTTTGAATAGACCAACCAGACTCTGATACCAACTATGTAACACCCTAAAACCCCGACTCTTTAATAATAAAAGATAATCAAATATTTCCTCAAGATAAGGTGTTCCACATACTCGACATACGTACTCTTTCAATTTAATCAGAAACTTGCAGCGGAACTCTATAAACAAAACATACTTTAAATTATCTGTTCAAAATAAAGTACTTGATTAAATCTAATTATTTCAAAACATCAACTCAAAAGCGTTAACGAAATAACCCGTTCCTAGTGTTACCGATTAGAGCAAACGAAACTAAAACAATGAAAAACGATAAATAAGCGAAGAAAATCCCCAATACCATATTCCAACTCACAATAACTATTGCTCCTCTTGAGTATCTATACCACAAAGTAAAATACACCACAACAAACAAAAGAAAGGGGTTGAAAATACACTAAAATATATTAGCGGTGCAAAACATAGAAAGGGTAAGATATTCAACACAATCATTAATCACACACTTTATTCACAACAATAAAACAATCATATGTGTTTATATATGCAATGCAAACAACATCTCAACTTAATGCATGTAGTACCATTTTGTGGACACCCGAGTTATGTTACTGACATTCATCAACTCACTACGGTTCCTCTTCGAACCCAACTCATCATTGATCTCCTCTTTTGAATCAACGACTCGTCACTTCTTAACAATGATACACATGATGCATGACATATATCAACCACATGCATGTGCAACATTACCATTACTTCCACTTTGAACCATACACAACAACACATAAGACAATCACAATAACTATCACAATAGTTATCACTTTGGACTACACATCTCAACGTATAATTGTAAACCATCATATAATTACACCAATAGTTCACGACTCATACGTATAACTATAATTCACAAAAAATAATTGTAAACAAAACATTAATAATTTATATAAAATAATAATAAATTTTTTATTACTATTACTTTAAATATAAAAAATATAATTAGTTTTTAGAACCAAAACATTAATAAAAAATTATTTTTAAAAATTAAACAAAAATATTTCTTATTTTATAAAAAAACACATAATAAATATTTTTAAACAAAAACACTTTTAGAAAAGTAGATTATAGACATCAAGCAATTCCATACCCAATCCAAATTCGAGAGATGATAACCAAATACTCCAAGAATAGTAGTTTAAATTTAATATCTGAAGGACCGCCATTTTTAGTCGAATAACTTTTTTTTGCCGGTAGTTCTCGTGACTCTGCCAGATAATCATCTTCATACTTTTGTGAAGAGGATAATAGATAATTTCACAAAAGAACTCTTAAAATAATTATTTGGTTTTAATAATTGTATAAATTAAATTAAAATAATTTAAAATAAATGTTAAAAAGAAATGTGAGTTGAAAGTATTAAAAAACAAGTGTGTAAAAGTTTTATATTGATTAAAAATATAAAGATTAAGTATTTTATATATGAGAGGACCTACAAATCTATTGTTCATAAATAAAAAATATTATAAAAAAATTTGTGAAATTTAAAATAATGATATTTTTGTTTAAATATATTTTTGATCTTCATATTTTAATAATTTTTCTTTTAGTTCTTTTATTTTAATAATAAGTTTTTTGATTTTTCAACTATATTTATTTTGAGATTTTGGTGGTTATTCTCCAATTTTAAAGACGTGACACCTTTATTAATAATGTAAACGTCAAATTTTATGTTATTTTTAATTAAAATTAATTATTTTTTATTTTATATATTATAAATAATTTTTTAAATTCACTTTAAAATAATATCACCATAATTTAAGTATAATTAATTTTTAATTAAAATTAATTATTTTTTATTTTATATATTATAAATAATTTTTTAAATTCACTTTAAAATAATATCACCATAATTTAAGTATAAAAATTATTGAAAAGAAATTTCAAGAACAAATGCCCATTTGCTACACTAACAATCCAATTTTGTGAGACCCATTGTCACTACTCTATTCAAATTAAGTAATAAATTTTATAGACGTGACACATTATTATTAATGATGCAATATTGCTACATTAATATTATTTCAGATTTTATATTATTTTTAATTAAAGCTAATAATAAATTTATGCATCGGTACGAGTTCTGATACGGGATATATTATTTTTAACAGTTAAAAATTATTGTTTAAAATTAAAGAATAATATTTAAAATATAATAAAAATATAAATTAGAAAAATAAAATTATTTTATTAAAAAATTATTATTTTTAAAACAAAGACATATTTTTAAAAGAAATAGAAAATTATTTTACATCGATAATATATTTTTAATAAAATTATTTTACTAAAATAATTTATTATTTTTAAAAAGAAGATATATTTTTAAAATAAAAACAAAATTGTTTGATTAAAATTATTTTACATATACGCGTATAATATCAGTACCCGTGTGTTTGCACGTGTATTATTGTGAGCCTCTGATAAGTTGTAATAAATTATTTAGAAATTTGAGAAAATAAAATATTGTGATGAAATAAAAAAAATCAAATAATCTATTAAATATTTCTAACCAAAATATATATTATTTTTAAAAGAGATAATAACTCAATTTCTATAATTTTTTTGTGTATATACAAATATTTGAATCAACAGTTTATATATATATATATATATATATATATATATATATATATATATATATATATATATATATATATATATATATATATATATATATATATATATATATATATATATATATATATATATATATATATATATATATATATATATATATATATATATATATATATATATATATATATATATATATATATATATATATATATATATATATATATATATATATATATATATATATATATATATATATATATATATATATATATATATATATATATATATATATATTGAAATTATTTATACAAATATTTAAATCAATATCATAATATTAATATCATATGCGCGTATCATATTAACATCCGTGTGTTTGAAAAAAATTAAATTTTGATAGAATATATGTGCATTTGTACGAGTATTGGTGTGTTACCCGTATGTTCGTGTGAATTTTAATCTGATTATCTGTGTGTTCACACGAATACTGGTGTGTTACCCGTGCATTCGCACGAGTACCGATGTGTTAGGCACATTTGTTTCTCAAATATAATAAGAACAAAAAAAAATAAACACAAAATTGCAAAATTTAAAAGAGTTTATTATTTTAAAAAAAAATATTTTAATTTATATTTAGATAATAAATATAATTTATCTATATATATATAAATAGTTGGATCAACATTATATTTTTCCATACGTAAATATTAATTTGTTTTGAAATATTTATAAAAATATTCAATCAAAAATTTGTTCACATTTACAAAAAAAAATTAAGATTTATTCATTAATTAAAAATATTTTAAATTAATTAATATAAAACTTTTTTTTTGTATTTGAATATTTAAATCAATTTTATATATGTATATATTTGGGAGGACACATATTTTGGTGAATAACAAAAATGGATGAAGGCTTTTAATTTAAAAATTTTGAAGTCTCATACATTGTCATTATTAGATAAAATCATAAATAGAGTTATGAGAATTTTAATAAAGTATTAAATCATGTTTGGAACATGTTACACATTTTATTATGTGTATCAGTCATTGTATGTATCAAACTTTACATAACGACACATGTCAGTAATTATTATTTTAATTATAAATATTTATTGATTAGTGTTTATTTTATAATAGGTATCAAACTGTGTTTAAATTTTGTAATTGTGAAAAAAATAGTGTAAAATTTCTTCTATGAAGTATATAAAATATATATTTGTACATGTCCTACGAAATTAAAAAAAATTGTAGTGAATATTAAGAGAAATAGAAGACTTGTTTCATCTTTTCTATTTTTTATTTTAGACATGGTGGTTAGTCTTGGTCCTTATCCAAAAAATTAAAAAAGGATGGTAAATTAAAATAATAAAATAATATTTATGGTAATAATTTTAAAGAATGACATATTTTTAGGGTTAACAATTAATGAGATCTTTTGACTAAATAAGAAATATGTAATTATCATTAACAATTGTTTTATTTATTTATTTATTTCACTTTTACAATTTATATAGAGTTTTTTTTTTTAAATAACCATTTAAAAAAAAATCTCAAATAATCAAATTTTCAAAAATTTTATTAAATTAATCACTTTTCAAATAAAAAAATTCGTCACACAGAGGAGGAGTCACTCTGTATGGTGCATACATACAATTTAGAGAGGAGGCGCCATACTGCATGGCTTGTCCTCTTCTGTAAAGCCATGCAGTGTGGCGCATGCATGTATTTTTAAAGAGGAGGCACCACCTACTGTGGCTTGACAGTTGTATATGGTTATCTATAAATGCAACTACCAATCTTCTTTATTTATTCACACGATTTCTCAAATCACACTTAGAAAATGTCTTCCACTCCCTTGCCAAGATTTTCACTGATCAAAAGAGATGTGCATGTTATTTTTCAGTGACAACACCTCTGATGAAGATCAAACCCTGGAACACGCAGGCGTTTGAGCATTTCCAGAGGCACTTGTTTCGCTGGTTGGAAAGAGACATTCCTGAATGTGAACAGATCATAAAAATAGAAAGGGAAATTACAGTGAGGAACGAAAATGGAGTAAGCCGGTCATAGAAAAAGGTGAGATGTGACATTGATGTCATGATGATGATGATGCTTGGACCAGACAATATTGTGTTTATGGTTTTTATCTCTTAGATATTATGATGTGTTTAGTTGTTTTGTCTGCTTATCATGTTGTTGTGTTGTTGTCTTGAGTTTTTCGTGTTGTAATTTTTTGGATCATTATGTGATAGTTGTTGTAATCGAATGATAAATTGAACACGAAATAAAAACCCGAATTTAAATTGAAAATTCTTGCGTACAACAAATTAATTACTCTGGAAAGTTTGTTATAAAAAAAACTAGGTTACAGAGCTAGACCCAATATTCGAACAATTTTTTTTATTATGTCCGGGAAGACGACATGTATTGCATAATCTTATCATTTTGTTGGTCGTATCCATTTCAGTTCTAATACGAGTGCTATTGGGGCACCCTTTTTTCTTCCATCGCATTTGTTCATTGTGCCAAACAATGTCCCCTTGATAAGCAGACCAATAATCCTCCTTTGCAAACACGGAGAAGGTATTGATGTACACACTTAAAACGCTCTTTACTGTGTAAACGAGGGATATATATGTTGTATTGGGTCCAAGCGAAGATGCGAACATGCCGCTATGACATGAGAGCAAGGCATGTGAAATGCTTGAAACTTTCCGCAATCACACCAACCTCTATCTAGATCGACTCAATAATATCCTTGGCCTCTCCTCATTATGATTCATTGTCTCTTGTACATTGAACCAACCCTTAACACGGTCAAACACGGTGACACTATGGGTGTTTGCTTTGGCAGCCTCCTCGTTAAATGATTTCATTGTGCATTCATTGAACAAGTGCCCTGATTGTAACACAACCCTCCATATAGTTGGGAATCTGCTGTTTTGGCCCATATGTATAGTTCATTGTGTAAAAATGCATCGAACAAAAGTTGTTCTTTCTATTCCTGCACCTTTTTTCTCCAGACATGGTACTGGTCGAGGATGCCGACACTCGCCCCCCGCAACACAAGGCCATTCGTCTTTCCCTTTGCTACAAAGTAAGATTACAAAAACACAAATTTTACATATTATATATTATAACCAACATGTATTAATTTATTACCCATTTTTCCTATGTAGGTGGTCTGTTCATGGGATGAATTACAACAAATCCCCTCGAAATGCAATAGTAGTCTACCAAAATCTTATTGATCATGTTGGTCCCGAAGAGGTATTAAACTTACATATTTTATACAACGCTTTCAATAGGTTAATTAAGTTTAATATTAATATTAGTTTAACACTTTTTCCTCTACAGTTTGTTTGGAGGCCATATAAGGATCTCGACCATGAGATTAATCACGCTAATGCTGAAGTCTGCAAAAACAACACTCATCAGGTTCACTACTGTGGAGATGCACCACAGCGATCGTGTGAAGCTACAGTTCGGCATGCAACAGGGTATCCCAGACCCCCTACAAGTTTGGGACAATGACATCTACTCAGAGTTGACGACTAATGGGAATTTAATGATTTGAGAGACTTCGCTAAAAATCAATATCGTCAATGAAGGCATCAACGTGAATTGGTCCTAAGGGAGTCGATCTCGCAAGATGACTTAAAACCGACTCTCTAATATTTGAGATGGTACACATCAATTTCAACAAATCTGTTTGTCTCAAGAGATATATTTGACCGACCCACACCAAAGAGCTGCATCATACGCCCAACAACAACCTCGACAACCAACCCCTCAACAATACCAAACCCAACAACCAACTCCTCAATAATACCTAGTCGAACAACCAACCCCTCAACAATACCAAACCCAACAACAATGTCAACCCACTCAACCCAACCACCATACACCACCAACAACATGCACCCCCCCTCATCCTACCACAACACCCAAGACACATATGATACATCTCCTTCCTACCATACCACTAAACCTACATACAGTCAAACATCACACCATCGAAGTATCCAACCATCATACGATTTTCATACACCACAAGAACTGTTGCTTCGTTTCCAACACGATTCAATATCCCAATACTATCAACCACCCCACCCACACACATCCCAACCAACAAGACCGAACTTCAACAATATGGGCACCGATCTCTTTGGAAACACAACACAGTGGGACGAAATGATCGATGAGATGTATGATCCTGATGTACCAGGACCATCACATCAAGTATCAGATAATCAAGCGAGTCAGAACAGACCACAAACACCTCAGAAAAATCAACAGAGAGGAGTGAGATAAGGGGTGAGACAAACGCGGGGCCGTTTATGTCATACTGAGACCCGCTTAGGTTGAGGGGACGTCCAAAAAAATGTATCAATGCATTGTGTAATATAAAATATTAATATAAAATATTTTTAGTTATTTTTTTTATTTTAAAAAAATTAATAAATACAACTGTCAAGTCACAGTAGGTGACACCTCCTCTTTAAAAATACATACATACGTCACATTGTATGACTTTACAGAGGAGGACAAGCCATACAATGTAGTGTCTTCTCTCTAAATTGCATGTATGCGCCACACAGAATGACTCATTCTCTTTGAAGCAGGTTTTTTTTTGTTTGAAAAGTGGTTAATTTAGTAAATTTTTTGAAAAGTTAGTTATTTGAAAATATTTTAAAAAATTGATTATTTAAAAAAAAATCGTTTATATATCTAATTTTAATTTTAATTTATAGTATTTAAAAATTTGATGGGATAGAGGTTTGACGAGAGCCTGTGATTAGGGGTGTTCAAAACCAAACCGGCCCAATAGAAAACCGTAAAACCAAACCGAACCAAACTGAAATCGCAAAAAAACCGCATTTGGTTCGGATGTGTTTGAGTCATTTTCTCGCGGAACCGCACGGTTCGGTTCGGTTTGCGGTTTGTATTTTACAAACCGAACCAAACCAAACAAAACCGCATTATGTTATAAAATCTTACTAACCAATGTATATTTTTTAATTCTTTAGAGAAATAAACATGTATTATGTGTATATTTTATCATACTTTGTATTATATTCATTTTAATTTACAAATCATAAAAAAATAAAACATTATTCATTTATAAATATTATTTTCACAAAATATATTTTATCGTATTCTTTGTATAATATTTATTTAAGAATGCAATATTGTTTATATCATTCTTTAGATTTATATAAAATTATAATACGCAATTTTATGTATCAAATTATAAATTTATTTTGACAATTATAAATTTTTTTATGGTAATGTATGAACAATTAAACACAAAATTATATTTTCCTCTATATTTGTATGTATGACTTAATAATTTTTTTAATAAAAAATCGAACAAACCGAACCAATCCAAACCGCATTAGTTTGGTTTGGTTTGGTTCGGATTTATTTTTAAAATCCAACCGAACCAAACCGAACCGCATGTTTTTTTTCTCTTGCGGTTCGGGTGATTTTTTTCTTCAAAACCGCCCAAACCGCATCGCGAACACCCCTACCTGTGATATTATTATTAATCCTATGACAACAGCTATATTATAATGGTTATATATATATATATATATATATATATATATATATATATATATATATATATATATATATATATATATATATATATATATATATATATATATATATATATATATATATATATATATATATATATATATATATATATAATTTTAATTTTAATTTATACTAGTATTTAAAAATTTGATGGGATTGAGATTTTACAAGAGCCTACGATAGTATATATATCTATATTATAAGTTGATCTCAGTTTTTATACAAAAAAATATTTCTTACCATGATGTTTCTACTGAGTGGACAAAAATCCGCTGCAATTCCTTAGAAAATGAAAAATACTTATTAAAATGTGTATACTACACAATTTTAAAACCATCAAAATTCCCCCCTTTAATAAAATATAAGGAATATAGTATTACAATTACATTTATCCATATTTTTGCAGTATTTATTGCATTTAATATTTATTGAAACCATTGTTAACTTTAATATTTATTGCATTTAATAAATTTTTAATTTTTACAAAATATTTTATTTTGCTCTTGTTGACGAAACGGATAAGATAATATATAAAGAAATATTCTGTCAATTGTTTTCTGAAGAGTGAAGTTGGAGTGAGTTTGTTGTTGTGGCTGAAGGAACAGCACAACCTCAAATTCAACATGAACAGCTTCAAAATTTCAACCTCAACATTCAACACCACTTTCTTCCCTATCTATGACAATCTTCTCACTCCTTCCTTCCAAAACCACAAAACAAAACTCATACCTCACAATCCAAACCCCATTTTCTCCTATGCGCTTCTCTTCCTAGTAAGTTCCCTTTCCCATCTCGATTTCTTGTTTTTTTCGTATTCTCAACATGGGTTTGTCAAAAAGATTCAACCTTTGCGTTCATTTGAAGTAATAGGGGTTACTAATTTATAGTTTCTAGGTTTTTTTTTTTTTGTGTTTTACTAAAAAAATGAAATTTTTTTAGGTCCACAAGCTAGTAATGCTTCTGTTGCTCAAGTGGAGGAACAAGAAGAGATTGAAATTGTAAAGGGTTACACCATGACACAATTTTGTGACAAAATGATAGATTTATTTTTGAATCAGAAAACCAAATCTAAGGATTGGAGGAAGTACTTGATATTTAGGGAGGAATGGAAGAAATATAGGAATAGCTTCTTCATTAGGTGCCAAAGAAGAGCTGAGATGGAGAATGAACCAACAATGAAGGAGAAATTTGCTTCATTAGGGAGAAGGGTTAAGAAGGTAACACATTATCTAGTTCTATCTCTATGTTTCTTAAGTTCAATGTTGTCTGTGTTATGAAAGAATCTTTTGTTGCTAAATGTAATGAAAAGTTGAAAACTGAAAGATTGGCAATGAATCGCTATTGACTATCATATATAGACATTTTTTTGTTTTTGTTTTAGAGCTTCTTCATTGGTTCTGTTTGATCAGGAGTAAGCATTGCAGATTGATGATGAAATGGAAGGACACTATGAACTTCTCAAGGAGATACAAGATTTTCCGACCGATATTAATGCCATAGTTGCACGAAGGCGCAGAGACTTCTCTGGAGACTTTTTCCGCTACCTCTCTCTTATTGCTGATACGTATGACAGCTTGGAGGATCGTGATGGTAATTGTTTTTGAGTTTTTGTTTTTAGATTATTTTTCTCTTGATGATTATTTGTTCTAAATCCAGTAATCACCAGAAAGAATGATTATTTGTTCTAAATCCAGTAATCACCAGAAAGAATGATTATTTGTTCTAAATCCAGTAATCACCAGAAAGAATGATTATTTTGCTGTTGATTGATTTTTGTCCTATTTGTTGAACAGGGATTGCAAGGCTTGGGGCTAAATGCTTATCGTCTGTTGGGGCATATGATAATACTTTAAAGAATATGGAGACGTTAGACGCTGCGCAGGCCAAATTTGATGATATCCTCAATTCTCCTTCAATTGACGTAGCTTGTCAGAAAATCAAAAGCCTTGCAAAGGCAAAGGATCTTGATTCTTCATTGGTATTGTTGATAAATGGTGCTTGGGCTAAAGCGAAAGAATCTACAACAATGAAGAATGAGGTATGACTTTTAAGTATGATGCACCATTGATTTCTTTATGTTCCTCTATCCTTTTCCAAGATGCTTCTGATTGTGCCTAGTCAATGTTAGCATGGCATTCTAAATTTATAATACATAGGATAGACCAATCAAAACGGTTAAATGGCATTATAGTACTTAACTGATACATGTGTTAAAATGTCTGAATGGTCTTGTTGGTGTGTGCAATTTAAAAAATAGATCAACAACATGAATAAATATGAGAAAATTTCCATTTACAAGCAAATGCTTATTTCCTTTAATGTATTTGTATCTTCTTATGAAAGGTAACCCAGTAGTGTGAAAATGAAATTAGCTTTTTTTGTGATTTGACTGAACAATGAATCGAGATACTTTGAGAGCTTCTGATACAAGTAATTTTATGAACTAATCTTAACCTAACTTCAGAAGACAGTTACAACAGATTAACTGATTAAGTGACTAAAACTACTTATTACAAAGACAGCTAGTGACAACCGTTAATAGCTGAAAGTCTATAGAGCTGTATGAAAACTCATTTCAATTGAGACACTATGCTTGCAACTCTAAAATGATCCCAAATTTATTCTATTGATGCGGTTGCGCATATATGTACTATAGGAAAATTTAGTGGGCCTGAGAAGAATCTAATTTGTGACACTTGATGCTGAAAAAGGCATGGAGTGATCGCTAATGCAAGAGGTGAATGAATAGATTTCTCGTTATAATGAAAGGGGTCGTAAGACTGCATGTACGAGATCGTACAATCTAGGAAAATGTAATTCATTTATTAATATTACCTTTACCAACAAGATTCATCTTCTTTGTGTTGATGTAACTTGTAAGAAAATACCCCGTGAAAATGCATACACCTCAAGACATAAAAAAAAGTGAGCATTTGAACTTACAACTTTGTAGGATAAGTAAGGGATAAAAATGTAAAGTAGGGTCATGTTAAGAGAAGTGTGTGGGAAGCCATACCTATTCCGCGGACAAAAAATGTGAGTTGATCATGAAGGTGCCAAAGTTGACCGGTGTCTTGTTTGTATGCATAACAATTTATTTGAAGCATTCTATAGAGTGAGAGGCCTAAGTAATTTCCAGGTAAAAATTTCCATATATAATTTTTTTGTTACTATGAGAGACAGCCAAAATAATTTTCCTACCAAGGTGTAACGCTCCTTCCTTTGTTCTTATAACCTTGCATTTTCATCCAAAACCTTAATTAACATATTCTTGCCTAGTACGGAACGCTAAACACCAACTCCTAACGTGTACATTATACTCAACAAATATTTTTCTATATTGTGTGTGCAGGTGAAAGAGATAATGTACCAATTGTACAAGACCACAAAGAGCAGCCTAAGGACTATTGCTCCAAAAGAAATAAAGCTACTAAAGCATTTGTTAAACATCATAGACCCCGAGGAGCGATTCTCTGCCTTGGCAATGGCTTTTCTCTCCCGGTGATGAACATGAAGCCAAGGATCCTAATGCTTTATACACGTAAGAGAACTTCCTAATGGTTTATTCTAAAGCATATCTTCCTTTTATGATTCTGCTGATAATCTTCTACTTTGTATGTAATTAATTAAACAGCACCCCGAAGGAGTTGCACAAATGGATTCAGATAATGCTTGATGCATATAATCTGAACAAGGAAGAATCAGATTTAAGAGAAGCTAGGCAAATGACTGATCCAATAGTTATTCAAAGATTGTTTATCCTCAAAGATACCATTGAGAAGGAATACATGGAAAACAAAACAGTTCCAAAGTCTGAGACAGAGGATGACTCCCTATCAGAAGTGTTTTGAATTGCCATTTGTTATACTTTTTTGGTCAAACGAAACATGTGTTTTTCTTTATATACTAGAATTTGTAGTCTTGTACTATTTCACCAGGTTTCCTCTACAAAATTCACCAGAATAATGTGGATGATGCCACAAATCACTTTGAGGTGTAATGTAGTATAGAACCAGAAGTAGTTCCTTATGCATGCATATTTGAATAACTGAAGATGTTGGGTTAGGAAACTGGTAATACAAAGATATTAGTTCCATCTATGTTTGGTTCCACGTTTGGAGCAGCTATAATAAATGGACTTGTGGAGTCCAATTTTCTATTCTTCCTCCAACTTACAACTCTACAATTTGAAAGTAAGGCATGGCAGGTAAGAAAGAAAGTCAGATGTTGGCTTAGCATTGAATATTCTGTTATTTTGGCCTCCTTCTCTAGAGCACAGAATAATGGAAGAAAATGGGTTATCTAATTGGCAACCACAAGTAAACAATGAATTGATTTTGTGGCTTCTTATGTAATTGAGTTTGCAAGAGGGGATTCATTTTAGAATAGACAATCAAACTTACTGAAAAATGGAAAAGTTAAGTTAAAAACAACGTGTTTTCTCATTTGAAAATGCTGAATTTAACCTATAATCAGTCTAATTGTGATTTTCATATTGAATTTTTTTGTTCAATCTCGTTTTGGATTGATGGTATAACATAATATAGTAGAATAAAATCTAATGGAATGGAGTGAAAGGAAGAAAATTGAGTAAGAGATTTTATTATTTTGTTTGAGTATTTTTTCTATAATTTTATATAGAAAAATATAACAAGTTAGTTCATTCTATTGAATAAATTTGGTGGAATGAGAATTGAAAGATTGAAGAATTTAGGTGGAATGAATTTCATTATGATAGGTGTGGTAAAACGAGATCAGTCTGTCAGACATGTTCCTTTTATCCACATTTTATTTACATGATAGACAAAATTTTCATGTCCGCGTCTACTAATATGACTGCCCCGTCTCATATTTTTTTGAACGCAAACATTATCATAAATTTTTAAGACTTTAGAGGTACAGTGTTTGCAAGTCAATCACGTTTTCTATTTTTTTGCGGAGTGTGCCAAAGCTTTAAACTCCACCCTCAATTATATCCAACCCACCATTTTTTTTTCAGGTTTTGACTGGACAGGTCTAACAGGCCCAACATGCCCGTTCGCCACCCTTCCATTGCGCTCCATTCATTACTTACAAATTATAAAATTTAATTACTTACTACTTCATTACATTCTATTTCA